>JAJPUD010000075.1:776950-845477 GCA_023553655.1 Myrmecobius fasciatus | reverse complement strand
TTAAAATGCTGTGTTGTGGTTCACTCTCAGTTCCCACAGGCCTCTCTCTGGATGTATATGACTATCTTCATCGCAGCACAACTGGTTTGAATCACATCATTGTTAAAGAGAACCATGTCCATCAAAATTGATCATCGTATAGTCTTGTTGCTGTGTATAATGTTCTCCTGGTTCTGCTGATTTCACTCAGCATCAGTTCATGCAAGTCTCTCCAATCCTCTCTGAAATCCTCCTGTTGGTCATTTCTTACAGAACAATAATATTCCATAACATTCATATACCATAATTTATTCAGCCATTCTCCAATTGATGGGCATCCCTTCAGTTTCCAGTTTCTTGACACTACAAAAAGGGCTGCCACAAACATTTTTGCACATGTGGGTCCCTTTCCCTCCTTTAAAATCTCTTTGGGATAAAGGCCCAGTAGAAACACTGCTGGGTCAAAGGGTATGCACTGTTTGATAACTTTTTGAGCATAGCTCCAAATTGCTCTCCAGAATGGTTGGATCCGTTCACAGTTCCACCAACAATGTATCAGTGTCCCAGTTTTCCCACATCACCTCCAACAGCTATCATTATCATTTCCTGTCATTTTAGCCAATCTGACAGGTGTGTAGTGGTATCTCAGAGTTGTCTTAATTTGCATTTCTCTGATCAATAGTGACGAGCACCTTTTCATATCACTCTACTTTAAATATGTTTCTTGTAAGCAGCATATTGTAGGGCTCTGGCTTTTAATCCAGTCTGCTATCCACTTCTGCTTTATGGGAGAGTTCACCCCATTCACATTTATGGTTATGACTACTAATCCTTATTTCCTGCCATTTTATTAATCCCAAATCATACTTTTCTCTTTCTTTTTCCCCTTCCCCTTCTGCCCAGTATTTTATTTATGAGCACAACTTGCCTCAAGCAGCCCTCCCCCTTTAGAATCCTTCCCACTTCCTTATATCATTCTCCTACTATTTCTGTTTTCCCTTCTATTTAGCTTACCCCTTCCCTTTTCTCCGGTCCTCTCCCACTTTTTTACAAGGTGAGAGAAGTTTTTCTGTGAGACCAAATATGTCTAATATTTTCTCTTTGAACCAAATCTGATGAGAGTAAGATTCACACAATATTTATTCCCCTCACTTCTTTCCCTCAATTTTAATAGGTTTCCTTTGCCTCTTTGTAATTTTGCTCATTTTACCTCTACTTTCCCCCTTTTCTGATACAATCCCCTTTCCACTTATAGTTGCTTTTTCATAACAGTAAAATCAAATAATGCATGCACTCTCTATATATACTCATAACACAAATGTAGTTCTCAAGAGTCCTTTCTTTTTACCTTTTTATATTTTTCTTGAGTTCTATATTTGGAGGTCAATTTTTTCGTTCAGCTCTGATCTTTTTCCCAGAAATAAATGACATTCACCTGTATTATTGAATGTCCATCTTCTTCCCTGAAAGAAAATGCTCAGTTTAGCGGAGTATTTTATTGTTGGCTGCATTCCAAGTTATTTTGCCTTCTGGAATATCAGATACCAGACTCTTTGATCCTTTAAGGTGGAAACTGCTAGGTCCTGGATGATTCTTATTGTAGCTCCTTGGTATTTTGAATTTTTTCTGGCTGCTTATAATATTTTTCCTTGGTCCTCTAATTCTGAAATTTAGCCACAATATTCCTTGGAGTTTTAATTTTGGTGTCTGTTTCAGGAAGTGTTCAGTGAATTCTTTCAATGGCTATTTTACATTCTGATTCCATGACATGCAGGCAGTTCTCTTTGATGATTTTTGAAAAATAGTGTGTAGGCTCTTTTTTTAATCATGATTTTGAGAAAGTACAATAATCCTTAGATTTCTCTCTTAGATCTATTTTCCAGGTCAGTTGTTTTCCCAATTAGGTATTTTTTTTCTATTTTTTTCTATTTTTTTATTAAAGCTTTTTATTTGTATAACATATGTATGGGTAGTTCCCCTGCACTGATCTTTACAAAGCTTTCCATTACAAATTTTAGCTCAGTCCCTTCCCCTCCCATAGATGGCAGGAAGTCCACTACATGTCAATAATATTGAAATACTTGACAAGTTGTGCAAGAAAAATCCTATCTACAAGAAAAAAAGAAAATCAGAGAAAGACAGCACAAAGCAAGCTAACATCAATAGAGATCATGAAAATGTTACGTTGTGGTCCATATTTCATATCCCTCTCTCTGGGTGTATATGGTTTTCTTCAGTGAACAACTGGAACTCTTTTGAGACAATTCTTTGTTGCAGAGAGTCATGTGCATCAGAATTGATCATCATGTAATATTGTTGTTGCTGTGTATAATTTCCCGGTTCTGCTCGTTTCATTCAGCATCAGTTCATGCAAGTCTCTCCAGGCCTCTCTGAAATCATCCTGCTGGTCAGTTCTTACAGAGCAATAATATTCCATAACATTCATATACCATAATTTATTCAGCCACTCTCCAATTGATGGGCATCCCTTCAGTTTCCAGTTTCTAGCCACTACAAAAAGAGCTGCCACAAACATTCTTGCACATGTGGGGCCCTTTCCCTCCTTTGGGGTATAGGCCCAGTAAAAACACTGCTGGGTCAAAGGGTATGCACAGTTTGATAACTTTTTGAGCGTAGCTCCAAATTACTCTCCACAATGGTTGTATCCGTTCACAGTTCCACCAACAATGTATTAGTGTCCCAGTTTTTCCACATCCCCTCCAACATTCATTGTTATCTTTTCCTATCATTTTCGCCAATCTGACAGGTGTGTAGTAGTACCTCAGAGTTGTCTTAATTTGCATTTCTCTGATCAATAGTGATTTGGAGCAACTTTTCTTATTAATAGAGATGGTTTTAATTTCATCAACTGAAAATTGTCTGTTCATATCCCTTGACCACTTATCTATTGAAGAGTGGCTTGAATTCTTATAAATATGACACAATTCTCTATATATTTTAGTAATAAGGCCTTTATCAGAGCCATTAAATGTAAAGATGATTTCCCAATTTGATGCTTCCCTCCTAATCTTGTCTGCATTAGTTTTATTTGTACAGAAACTTTTTAACTTAATATAATCAAAATTATCCATCTGGTGTTCAATTAAGAGTTCCAGATCATTGGACATAAATTTATTCCATTTCCACAGGTCTGAGAGACCTCTAATTTGCTTACAAAATCACTCTTTATATCTAGATCTTGAACCCATTTAGATCTTATCTTGGTATGTGATGTTAGGTATGGGTCAAGCCCTAATTTCTTCCATACTAGTTTCCAATTTTCCCAGCAGTTTTTTGCGGAACAGTGAGTACTTATCCCAAAAGCTGGGGTCTTTGGGTTTATCAAACATTAAATTGTTAAGGTTATTGCCTCGATTGTCCTGATAACCTATCCTGTGCCACTGCTCGACCGCTCTATTTCTTAGCCAGTACCAAATGGTTTTGATGACTGCTGCTTTATAATATAGTTTTAGATCTGATACAGCAAGGCCACCTTCATCTGCCTTTTTTTTCATTAATCCCCTTGAAATCCTTGACCTTTTGTTCTTCCAAATGAACTTTGCTACTATTTTTTCTGGATCTATAAAATAATTTCTTGGGAGTTTGACTGGTATTGCACTAAATAAGTAAATAAGTTTGGGTAGTATTGTCATTTTTATTATATTCGCTCGGCCTACCCATGAGCACTTAGTTTTTCCAATTAATTAGGTCTGATTTTATTTGTGTGGAAAGTGTTTTGTAGTTTAGTTCATATAGTTTCTGACTTTTCCTTTGCAGGTAGGTTCCCAAATATTTTATCCTATCATCTGCTATTTGGAATGGAATTTCTTTTTGTATCTCTTGCTGCTGAACTTTGTTGGTAATATATAAAAATGCTGATGATTTATGTGGATTAATTTTGAATGCTGCAACTTTGCTAAAGTTGTGAATTATTTCTAGTAGTTTTTTAGTTGAGTCTCTAGGGTTCTCTAAGTATATCATCATGTCATCTGCAAAGAGTGATAATTTGATTTCTTCATTACCTACTCTGATTCCTTTTATCTCTTTTTCTTCTCTTATTGCTAAAGCTAACATTTCCAATGCAATATTAAATAGTAATGGTGACAGTGGGCAGCCTTGTTTCACTCCTGATCTTATTGGGAATGGTTTTAGTTTGTTTCCATTACATATGATGCTTGCTGATGGTTTTAAATAGATGCTACTGATCATTTTAAGGAAAAGCCCATTTATTCCTATCCTCTCTACTGTTTTTCATAGGAAAGGGTGTTGGATTTTATCAAATGCTTTTTCTGCATCTATTGAGATAATCATATGTTTTTTGTTAGTTTGGTTATTAATATAATTAATTATGCTGATAGTTTTCCTAATATTGAACCAGCCCTGCATCCCTGGTATAAATCCTACTTGGTCATAGTGTACTATACTGGGGATGACTTTCTGTAATCTCATTGCTAATATCTTATTTAAAATTTTTGCATCAATATTCATTAGGGAAATTGGTCTATAGTTTTCTTTCTCTGTTTTCACCCTACCTGGTTTAGCTATCAACACCATATCGGTCTCATAGAAGGATTTTGGCAGTATACCTTCTGTCCCTATTTTCTCAAATAGTTTGTATAGTATTGGAATTAATTGTTCTTTGAATGTTTGGTAGAATTCACATGTAAATCCATCTGGCCCTGGAGATTTTTTCTTAGGGAGTTGGTTAATAGCTTGTTCTATTTCTTTTTCTAATATGGGGCTATTTAAATAATTTATATCCTCTTCTGTTAACCTGGGCAATCTATATTTTTGTAGATATTCCTCCATTTCATTTAGATTATCAAACTTACTGGAATAAAGTTGGGCAAAGTAACTCCTAATTATTGCTCTGATTTCCTCTTCATTGGAGGAAAGTTCTCCCTTATTCTTGTGACTAACAATTTGATTTTTCTCTTTCCTTTTTCTTATCAAATTAACTAAAGGCTTATCTATTTTGTTGGTTTTTTCATAGAACCAACTCTTAGTTTTATTTATTAATTCAATAGTTTTTTAATTTTCAATTTTACTAATTTCTCCTTTTATTTTTAGAATTTCCAATTTGGTATTTAATTGAGGATTTTTAATTTGGTCTTGTTCTAGTTTTTTTTTTAATAATAAGCCCAATTCGTTGATCTTTTCTTTCTCAATTTTATGCAAGTAAGCATCTAGAGATATAAAATTGCCCCTTATAACCGCTTTGGCCGTATCCCACAAATTTTGGTATGTTGTCTCCTTATTGTCATTCTCCTGGATGAAATTATTGATTGTGTCTATGATTTGCTCTTTCACCCATTCATTCTTCAGGATTAGATTATTTAATTTCCAATTAACTTTTGGTTCATTTTCTCCTGGCCTTATATTGCATGTGATTTTTATTGCATCATGATCTGAAAAAGATGCATTTACTATTTCTGCCTTCCTGCATTTGATTTTGAGGTTTTTATGCCCTAACACATGGTCAATTTTTGTATAGGTTCCATGGACTGCTGAGAAAAAAGTAAACTCCCTACTGTCTCCATTCAACTTTCTCCATAGATGTATCATACCTAACTTTTCTAACAATTGGTTTGTCTCCCTAGTTTCTTTCTTGTTTATTTTGTGGTTTGATTTATCTAATTCTGAGACAGCAAGTTTGAGATTCCCCCACTAGTATAGTTTGACTGTCTATTTCTTCTTGCATCTCTCTATAATTTCTCTCCTAGGAATTTGGATGCTATTGCACTTGGTGCATATATATTTAGTATTGACATTGCTACAGTATCTATGGTACCCTTTAATAAATTATAGTTTCCTTACTTGTCTCTTTTGATTAGATCTATCTTGGCTTTTACTTGATCTGAGATAAGGATTGCTACCCCTGCTTTTTTTTTGTTCACCTGAAGCATAATAGGTTCTGCTCCAGCCTTTTACCTTCATCTTATATGTGTCACTATGTTTTAGATGTGTTTCTTGTAGACAACATATTGTGGGATTCTGGTTTTTAATCCAATCTGATATCTGCTTCTGCTTTATGGGAGAGTTCATCCCATTCACATTCACAGTTAGAATAACTAATTCTTTATTTCCTGCCATCTTATTTACCCAAGTTATGCTTTCCCCTTTCCTTTCCCCTTTCTCCCTTCCCCCCTCCTCAGTACTTTGCTTTTGATGACCCCCTCTCCCAAACAATCCACCACCCTTTAGATCCCCTCCCCCTGTTTTTACTCCTTTCCCCTGATTCTTCTATTTTCCCTTCTATTAGTTTCTCCCTTACTTTTCCTCCTTTCCCTCCTACTTCCCTCTAGCAACAGACAAGTTTCTATGTGAAATCACGTGTTTGATATACACTTTTAGAACCCAACCTGATGAGAGTAAGATTTACACAATGCTCATCTCCCTCCCCTCTTTCTCTCAATTGTATTAGGTTTTCTTTGCCTATTCAAGAGATTTTACCTTGTTTTTAACCTCCTTTTTTTAGATCTTATTTTACCACTTTTTTCCCTCTTTTCCCCTGTATGACAACCTTTCCCCCTCTAGTTTTCTTTTTCATATTATCAAAGTAATATCTAGTTAATTATACCCCAAACTTTAAGTATCCCCATAATAGAAATAAAGTTTTCAAGAGTTTTTTCCTATTTACCTTTTTATGCTTCTCTTGAATTCTGTGTTTGGAGGTCGAATTTTTTGTTCAGATCTGGTCTTTTCATTAGAAATAGGTGAAATTCACCTATATCATTAAATGACCATCTTCTTCCCTGGAGGATAATGCTCATTCTAGCTGGATAGGTTATTCTTGGCTGTAATCCAAGTTCCTTTGCCTTTTGGAATATCTGGTTCCAGGCCCTTCGATCCTTCAATGTGGAGGCTGACAGAGCGTGTGTGGTTCTAATTATTGATCCTCGGTATTTGAATTGTTTCTTTCTAGCTGCTAGCAGAATCTTTTCCTTGGTGCAATAGTCCTGAAATTTAACCACGATATTCCTTGGGGTTTTCATTTTGGGGTCTCTTTCAGGAGGTGATCAGTGAATTCTTTCAATGGTGATTTTGCCCTCTGATTTTACAATTTCAGGGCAGTTTTCTTTCAGGATTTCCTGGAAGATAGTGTTTAGATTCTTTTTTTCATCATGGCTTTCAGGAAATCCAATAATCCTTAGATTGTCTCTCCTAGATCTATTTTCCAAGTCAGTTGTTTTTCCTAGGAGATATTTCATATTTTCTTCTAATTTTTCATTTTTTTGGTTTTGTGTTTGACTGATTCTTGATGTCTCATTGAGTCATTCATTTCCATTTGTTCATTTCTGGTTTTTAGTAAATTATTTTCATTTACTTTTTTTCTTCTTTTTGCATTTGTCCAATTAAAGTTTTAAATGAATTTTAAATAAGTTTGTTTTATGGATTTTTTTCCATTTCACAAATTCTGTTTTTAAGGAGCTATTTCCCTTTTCTATTTCACAAATTCTGTTTTTCTGGGAGTTGTTTTCTTTTTCCACTTTGTCAAACCTATTTTAATGAGTTAGATGCTTTTTCCATTTCACTAAGTCTATTTTGTAGTTAATTTTCTTAAGATAATTTCTGTGCTTTCCTTTCCAAACTCTCTTGCAAAGTTTTCATTTCTTTTCTTCATTTTTATTCTGGTTCTCTTTTAAGATCCTTTTTAATTTCTTCTAGGAGAGGTTTGTGTGATGGGAGCCAATTTATATCATCCTTTGCTGCTTCATCTGGATACAATCTGCTTTTAGTCTCCTCAGTGTCTGAAATCTGTTCTTCTCTTTCACTATAAAAATTATCTACGCTGAGAATTCTTTTTGCGTTTTTACTCATGTGTTTTTTTTTCAGTTAATATCTGCTTTTAGGGCAGTGGAGGTTGTCCAAGCTTCCTCTATAAAGGGCATGGTGCTGGGTGGGCATGGCCAGGTCCTGTGAGATTTTGGCATTAGGGGCTCACTATTTACCTTTTGTGCTTGTGTTGGATGTTTTATAACTTCTCTTTTGATCTACTGGCTTACAGCCAGGACAGAGGAGCCAGCACTGCTGGAGATTCCTCCCTGTAGATTCTCTGCCCTGCAGAACCTGCTCAACCCGAGGGTCTCCTCTGCCTGCACTTGCAGTTTCGGCTCAGCCCACCTCCCTCCGTGCCTGATTGACCCCCATGGGAGGTCAGAAAGAACCATGTGTCCTCTCCACCATCTTGGTTCTGCCCTTTCCATACTTAATTTGTAATAGAAAATTGTATCATGCTATAGAAAAGTAGATGGGTAAAGGAAAAAAGAAAAGTAGAAGCTAATAGAAGTATGGGCTGAAGTAGAAGGGGAAAGATATAAGAAGCAGGTGGCTAAAAAGGGGAGGGCAGATTAAGGGAGGCAGGGTTAGAAGCAAAATACTGGTGAGGAGAGAAAGCCTAAAAAGAGAGAGAAAAGTATAACTTGGGGAAAATAGGATAGCAGGAATTACAGTTAGTAATCTTAACTGTCAATGTGAATAGGATGAATTTTTCATTAAAACAAAAGCAGGTAGCAGACTAGATTAAAAGGCAGAATCCAACAATATGTTCATTTACATGAAACACATCTGAAGCAGAAAGATACAGAGTAAAGCTAAAAGACTGGAGCAGATTTTATTATGCTTCAACTGAAGTAAAAAAAAAAAAGCAGGGATACCAATTCTGATCTCAGAGAAAAAAGCAAAAAACAGATCTAATTAAAATAGATATTTATCATTATCTTCTCCTGTCATGTTAGGCAATCTGAGAGATATAAAGTGGTACCTCTGAGTTGTCCTAATTTGCATTACTCTAATCACTAATGATTTAGAGCATTTTTCATTCGACTATAGATGGCTTTAATATTTTATCTGAAAATTGTTCATATCCTTTGACCATTTTATCAATTGGGGAGTGACTTAGATTCTTAATAAATTTAACTCCATTTTTATATATTTTAGATATATGGCCTTTATAAAAAACACTAACTGTAAAAATTTTTAACTGAAAAAAAATTTTTTTTCTCAGCTTTCTGCCTTTTTTCTTATCTTGGCTGCATTGATTTTGTTTCTGCAAAACCTTTTTAATTTAATGTAATCAAAGTTGTCCATTTTGAATTTCATTAGTTCTTCTTTGTCTATAGATTCCTCTCTTCTCCAAAGATCTGAATAGGTAAACTATTCTTTGCTCTCCCAATTTTCTTATAGTATCTCCCTTTACACCTAAATTGTGTACCCATTTTGACCTTATTGTAGTGTGGGCTGTGAGATGTAGGTCCATGCCAAGTTCTGCTATATTATTTTACAGTTTTCCCAGCAATGTTTGTCAAATAGTGAGCTCTTATCTCAGAAGTTGGAATGTGGGGTTTTATCAAATACTAGATTTCTATGGGCATTGAATGTAACTGACTAACCCCTCTATTTCTTATGGTTTTGATGATTGCTGCTTTGTAATAGAGTTTTAGGTCTGATAATGCTATAGTCCCATTTTGGAAAAAAAAAGAAATTTAACAAGTCACTTATTCAGTGCCACATCACTTAAACTACCAAAAACTACTTTATAGAACTAGAAAAAAAATTGAAATTTTAAGGTGATGTGGAAAAACTGGGACACTAATGCATTACTGGTAGATGCAAAATGATCCAAATGGAAAGCAATTTGGAGGTATGTCCAAAGGATTATAACTATGCAGCATCTCCTTGACACCTCTTCTGGGTCTTCTATTCCAAAGAGATGACAAAAGAGAGGAAATAAGCCACTTTTGAAAAAAAAAAATGTTTGTAGCAGCACTTTTTGTAGTGGCAAAGAAGTAGAAATTGTGTGGATGCCTTTCAGTTGGGGAATGGCTAAATAAGTTATAGTATATTAATGTAATGGAATATTATTGTTCTGTAAGAAATAATGAGCAGGCTGATTTCAGAAAGGCCTGGAAAGACTTAATATGAACTGATGTTGAGTAAAGTGAACAGAATCAAGAGAATATTGTACACAGCAACAAGATTATGTGAAGATCAACTGTAATGAACTTAGCTCTTTTCAACAATGAAGTAACTCGAAAACTGAGAAAAAACTATGGACCCATTTCCATAACGAATATTGATGCAAAAATTTTAAATAAAATTTTAGCAACGAGATTACAGAAAGTTATCCCCAGGATAATACACCATGACCAAGTAGGATTTATACCAGGAATGCAGGGCTGGTTCAATATTAGGAAAACTATTAGCATAATCAATTATATTAATAACCAAATTAACAAAAACCATATGATTATCTCAATAGATCCAGAAAAAGCCTTTGATAAAAATCCAACACCCATTTCTATTAAAAACACTGGAGAGGATAGGAATAAGTGGGCTTTTCCTTAAAATGATTAGTAGTATCTACTTAAAACCTTCAGCAAGCATCATATGTAATGGAGTCAAACTAGAATCATTCCCAATAAAATCAGGATTGAAACAAGGCTGCCCACTGTCACCATTATTATTTAATATTGTCTTAGAAATGTTATCTTTGGCAGTAAGAGAAGAAAAAGAGATAAAAGGAATTAGAGTAGGTAATGAGGAAACCAAATTATCACTCTTTGCAGATGACATGATGATATACTTAGAGAACTCTAAAGACTCAACTAAAAAACTACTAGAAACAATTCACAACTTTAGCAAAGTTACAGCATTCAAAATTAATCCACATAAACCATCAGCATTATTATATAGTACCAATAAAGTTCAGCAGCAAGAGATACAAAAAGAAATTCCATTCCAAATAACGGATGATAGTATAAAATATTTGGGAATTTTTCTGCCAAGGGAAAGTCAGGAACTATATGAAATAAACTACAAAACACTTTCCACACAAATAAAATCAGACCTAGTCAATTGGAAAAACTTAAAATGCTCATGGGTAGGTCGAGCGAATATAATAAAAATGACAATACTACCCAAACTAATTTACTTATTTAGTGCCATACCAATCAAACTCCCAAGAAATTATCTTACAGATCTAGGAAAAAATAGTAGCAAAATTCATTTGGAAAAACAAAAGGTCAAGATTTTCAAGAGAATTAATGAAAAAAAAGGCTGATGATGGTGGACTTGCTGTACCAGATCTAAAACTATATTACAAAGCAGCCGTCATCAAAACCATTTGGTACTGGCTAAGAAATAGAGTAGTCGATTCGTGGAATAGGATAGAATCACAAGACAAACTAGGCAATAACTATAGCAATTTAGTCTTTGATAAACCCAAAGACCCCAGCTTCTGGGATAAGTACTCAATATTTGACAAAAACTGCTGGGAAAATTGGAAACTAGTGTGGAAGAAAATAGGGCTTGACCCACATCTAACACCATATACCAAGATAAGATCTAAATGGGTTCATGATCTGGATATAAAGAGTGATATTATAAGCAAATTAGAGGAAGGTCGTATACTTTACCTATCAGACCTGTGGAGATGGAATAAATTTATGTCCAAAGAAGAACTGGAACTCTTAATTGGACACCAGATAGATAACTTTGACTATATTAAGTTAAAAAGTTTTTATACAAACAAAACCAATACAGTCAAGCTTAGGAGGGAAGCAATAAATTGGGAAATCATCTTTACATTTAAGGGTTTTGATAAAGGCCTCATTTCTAAAATATATAGAGAATTGTCTCATATTTATAAAAATTCAAACCATTCTCCAATTGATAAATGGTCAAAGGATATGAACAGACAATTTTCAGAGGATGAAATTAAAACTATTTATAGTCATATGAAAAGGTGCTCCAAATCACTATTGATCAGAGAAATGCAAATCAAAACAACCCTGAGGTACCACTACACACCTGTCAGATTGGCTAAAATGACAGGAAAAGATAATGATGAATGTTGTAGGGGATGTGGGAGGGCTGGGACACTGAGGCATTGTTGGTGGAGCTGTGAACAGATACAGCCATTCTGGAGAGCAATTTGGAGCTATGCTCAAAAAGTTATCAAACTGTGCATACCCTTTGACCCTTAGACCCTATTGGGCCTATATCCCAAAGAAATCATAAAGGAAGGAAAGGGCCCCACATGTGCAAGAATGTTTGTGGCAGCCCTTTTTGTAGTGGCTAGAAACTGGAAATTGAATAGATGCCCATCAATTGGAGAGTGGCTGAATAAATTATGGTATATGAATATTATGGAATATTATTTTTCTGTAAGAAATGACCAGCAGGATGATTTCAGAGAGGCCTGGAGATGCTTGCATGAACTGATGCTGAGTGAAATGAGCAGAACCAGGAGATCATTATACACGGCAATAACAATGTTATATGACGATCAATTCTGATGGACATGGCTCTCTTCAACCATGAAATGTTTCAAACCACTTCCAATTGTTCACTGAAGAAAGCCATATACACCCAGAGAGAGGGATGTGAAATGTGGACCACAACATAACATTCTCATACTCTTGATTGATGTTTGCTTACATTGTGTTTCCTTTATCTGAAATGTCTTTCGTGTAGATATGATTTTTCTTGCACAACAATAAGTTTGGAAATATGTATACATATATTCTATTTGCCAATATTTTAATATAATTAACATGTAGTGGATATCCTGCCATCTAGGGGAGGGGTGGGGAGTTGGGGGGAAAAATTTGTAACACAAAGTTATGTAAGGGTTAATGTTGAAGAATTACCCACACATATGTTAAGCAAATAAAATTTAAAAAAAAACCAATACAATGAAGTAACTCAAAACAATTCCAATAGACACGTGATGGAAAAATGTCATTCACATACAGAGAGGCAATTATGGAAACTGAATGTGGATCAAAGCATAATATTTTCACCTTCTTGTTGTTATTGTTTGGATTTGTTTCCTTTTCGTTTCTTATGTTTTTTTTTTTTCCTTTTGATCTTTTTTTTTGGTTCAGCATGATGAATACGGAAAAATTTTTAGAAGAATTGCATATGTTTAACCCATATTGGATTGCTTGTCATTTTGGGGAGGTGAGTGGAGAGAAGGGGAGAAATTTGGAACATAACGTTTTACAAACATGAATGTTGAAAACTATCCTTGCACGTATTTGGAAAAATAAAATACTATTAAAAAAAAGACAACCTCACCAAATAGTGATCCAATCCCTAGTTGATGACCACCAAAAAAGACAACCTCACTGCCTCTAAGGCACTTCACTCCATTTTTGGGTAACTATAATGATTAGAAAATTATTTCTTATATTTAGTTGCCATTCAATTCTTCAGTCATGTCCTACTCTTAATAAGTTTATGGACCATACATTGATAGTATTCATGTATTTTTCTTGGAAAAGATTGTGTACTGGTTAATTAGACTGGGAATTAGGAACTTGGATCGTTTTTCTGGATCTTGCACTAACCATTTGAATTTGTGATCTTGGAAAAATAACTAAATTTCTGGGAACTTTAATACCTTCCTAAGTGTTTGGATTTAATGGTCATCGAGGTCTCCCAATTTGAATTCCTTAGCTTTAACTTTAGTATATATAAGATCTCAATCAAATAGATAAAAATTTAAGCCTATAATAGACACCTTTTTCTTGAAAACAACAATCTGAAACTTTGGAAAGACCGATGGAACCTTCATGTAATGCCTGTTATGAGCAGCATGAAATTAGCCCTGAGTTTAAAATGACAATGCTTATCTTTGCTGTATGTGTATTAGCAAATTAAATCTCTCTGAGCTTCAAATTGTTAATTTGTATTAAAAAAAGTATAATTTGTATACTTGTATTGTATACTTGTATCCAAAGTATGGATTGTATACTTGTATTGTATTCTTGTATCCAAAGTATAATTTGGATACTTGTATTATTTATGTCACCTTTTAGGAACAGGTCAAGTTGCTGAAGTTCAGATGTAATCCTGATAATGGAAAAACTTCCTAATAACTACAGCTACAAAAGAGAAGTGGGTCACTATGAAACATAGTAGGTTTTCTCTCACTAGAGGTTTTCAAGAAAAGGCTGGATGTATTAATGAAAAGATAGTTGTTTAAGTGCAAGGTGAATTAGATGGCTTCTGACATATCTTCTAATTCTGGTATTCTGGTATTTTATCCATTCATTCTACTTTAGCCCTCTTCAGCTATTTATACAAGAAATTCTTAACATTTTAGACGTCACTGTCACCTTGAACAATCTGCTGAAACCTATAGACCCTTCTCAAAATGACTTTTTAATGTATAAAGCCAAATATATAGGATTGCCAAAGAAAGCAATTACACTGAAACAGTCTTCAAGATGTAAAAAACAAGGACAAAATTCACTAATCACAGATTAAAAATTTAATCCATATACCATAACAATCTCTCTAATACTTAAAGATAACAAGAATGTTTCATGTTAAATCTTCTTTTCTCCAGGTTTGCCTTAGTTAGTTTAACTGTATCTCATGTCATAATTTTTAGGATTTTCAGCCTCCTATTTGCCCTCTGTAAGATATTCTGCCATTGTCTCTTTAAAATCATTTTATCCAATCCAATCCAAGCCAAGCCAAATTCCAAAACCCCCAAGTCATGGAAAAACTATTAAAAGCAACAAGAAAAAAATGCAAATATGGTAGAGCTACAACTAAAATCACATAAGACCTAGTAGCAACTACATTAAAAAAGCACAGGTCTTGGAATTCTACATATTGGAAAAGCAAAAGAACAGGGATTGCAACCAAAAATATCATACCCAGCAAAATTAATCATAATCCTGAATGAAAAGCAAAAGGATACTCAATAAATTACAAGACTTTCAGGATTCTGTTACAAAAAAAACATGAACTTAATAGAAAATCTGACATACAAGGTCCAAGAGAAATATAAGATAAAACATCAAAGACTATAAGGGACTTATTAAGGCAAACTGTTTGTTTTATACCTGGAAAAGCAAACCATATGTCTAATATTGTCATTAGTAATTAGGTAGTTCAAAAGATTGAAGTAGAGCTTAGAATATTATTCTAAAAAGCAAACTGTGTGGAAAAACAGGTAAAAAGAGTAATTATACAAACGAGGTGCAAACAGATACAGAGGAATAAGACAGGGAAAGGAAGCTGATAGTGCTGGTACTCTACTCTCATCAGGAATGGGTTAAAGAGGGAACAATAGAAATATATCCAGAAGGGTATAAAAGTCTTCTAAATTCATATAGAAATAAGATAGCAAGGTAAAAGGTTGCAGGAAGAAGATGAAAGAGGGATTCTTGTAGATTGGGGATAGATTACATAATAGGAGGGGAAGGTAATGGGTAAGCAGAGGAGTCAGGGGGAATAGGAAGTAAAATACACAGAAAAATCAGGAGTAGAATTTATTGTGTGAAAAAGCAGGGATGGAAATCATGATCTCAGACAAAGTTAAAGCTAAAATAGTTTTAATCAAAAGAGAAAAATAGGTGAACTATACTGTGTCAGCCATATTAATGTTTTTAGATTATTTAAAATAACTAAACAGTATTAGGTTGGTCTATTATTATGGGGTGGAGTTAGAAAAATATGGAAAGACTGGCTTATGGAATAAAGATGTTACCTACATTCAGAGAGACAGAGGACAAATAAGTATAATAGTCTTACATAATGAATGCATATGTGTATATATGTATATGATTATAGATGTGTCTGTATATGTATTTGTGTCTATATGTATATCTATTTGCATGTGTGCATACATATATGGACATTGCATGTACACACGCACACACATGTATATGTGCACATTGTATTTATGTATGTATACAAAGATATATTCCTGTATAAAATTTTGCATGTATATATATACATATATATGTGTGTGTGCATATATATACATGTGTATATATGTGTATATATATATATATATATATATATATCCTTCTTGGGAGATGGAGAAGGGAAGGGGAAAAAAACTAAAATAAAAACTACACATCAGAGGACAAAAGAAAAGCAAAAAGGAAGTAAAGATGGACACTTCTCCACATAATGTGTAGTACTTATTTTATAGATTTCTTTTGAAATGGAAATTTATTGCTTTATACTTCAAAGCCTATCTTATGTTCTACTGTGCACATGGCAATGTTTTTCTTTTCTTTTCTTATTTTGTATTTAATTTTAAAATGAAAATAAGACCCAAAAAAAGTAATGCCCCCAAAAAAATCTCATGCAAAATTGAACATAAGAATGTATTTAAATTAGTCTATAAAGGTCAATTTTAGATGGATCATACTGTCTTAGATTTGAAATGACTACTTCTGCATATACAGTAGAAAAAGAACAAACTTGATAAATGTTCTAAGCCAAGAAAAAAAAAAGAAAATTTTTTTCAATGGCTGCATGAAAACATTGTAGCCACCTGGGGGCAGAAAATTCAAAGACATAATCACTGAGAGATTAACATGCACATAAGAAAACCTAGTAGCTTCATTGTAAAGATTACATCTGCTTCTAATTTGTTCATTCTAGATGACTCAAATTTGACATACTCATAACATTTAAGTCTTTAAATCTGGAGACTTCAGATTTGAGTTTTTTGGTGCGTGATTTTGTGAGTCTTAATGATATATGAATAATAGAACAGAATCCTGCTGAGTAAAACAGAAAGAGCTAAGATAAAATATCTTTGAACTTGTGGTTAAGTGAAAAAAATGTAATCTTTTTCTAAATACTGCATGACTTATTAAAGGAATCCTGTACCATTGGGAGTGAATAATATTTTATCCAAAAAGTCTATCAATGAGATTATTAAGTAGTTTTCTATTTTAAAAACTACATTTCAATATTTAGTAGAGAAAAGTTCTCCCTTTCCTCCTCCTGATAATTTGTATGAATTAATACGTTTCTTGGGTGATTCCTTCACCTTTGATGCTCTTTTTAGTGAGATGCTCTAGATAATATCTTTCTGTTTTAATAAGTATTTCTTAAAGATTCAATTTCCTTTGATTCCATATCCTAAATGATACCTATAAAACATATAGTGATAGGCATCAATTAGCTATCTTGCCCCCTCAATTTTTTTTCATGGAGACACATTTTTAGGACAATAACAAGTTTTGGAATTCAGTTTCTGTAAAACAGAGTTAAATCCATAAACACGCTAGGAAATATCTGACTTTCTGAAGAGACTTAAAGTCTTTCTCCCTTAAAAAATTAGTTCTTAAAAATAGTGCAATGTGACACTCAACTTAAAAAAAAAGGATATGAGTATGATGGAAGAAAGAAGTTAATTACTAAAGTTGCTTTCAGAACTGAGGGGGCAAAATGTTTTCAAATATTCTATTTAGCCCTGTAGAAACTTAAGCATCATGTTGTATGTATGACAATATAAAATGGAAGTTTTAAAAAATATAATTTCAAAATTGATTCTCTTTTGTTTTCTTTCTATCTCTGTAGGAAGCTATATGGTAAGTAGATAGGGCATTATATCTGGAATCAGGAAAATCTGAGCTCAAATCCAGCCTCAGAATCTTGACAAGCTGTGTGACCATCATCACTTAATTTCTGTCTCCCTCAGTTTCCTCAGCTAAAAAATGGAATCAACAATCTTCCATGGTTATTGTGATGATCAAATAGATAAATACCATATAAAGCACTTAGTATAGTGCCTATCTATGCTTAAAAACACTTTATCTCTCCATCTTTTCTCTATGTGTATTCTTATTTATTTAAATAGTCAATTATATGTAGAAGGTACCTCAAAAAATCTGCCTGATTTTAAGCCATTAAACCTTAAAATAGCTCTGTAACCCTTGGGATACCCTGTATAAATCTGCCCTGGTTCCTGGATTTTAGGACTGCCTCTGACTGTTTTTTACTAGTTAAAAGCTATAAATATAAAGTTAGCTTCCATGCTATTCCATATCCTTGGTAATCTCACAGACTTTCCTTTGTAAGCATCCATAGCAAGGAGACAGGTATGAAATATAAATTCAAGCTAGACAAGCAACAATTGGAAAATTTGGGGATTAAAAAAAAGAGACTTTGAAGGTTGTAGGTGTGTGATAATGTTTATTTTCAAATATTTAAAGGGCTGACGTGAGGACTCTTTATCAATATCCCATAAAAATAGTTTTCAAAAATATTTCAAAGTGGAAATAGTCAATGAGTACAATGGAGGATTTAAAAAATTGTTTCCAAGGATAGAAGCTGGGTCAAGAAGGAAAGTTCTCTGTAGGCCAATTTTGGCTAAATCTAGGGAAAACTTCCTAACAAGTACTATTAGCCAAGCTTGGAATGAGCTGCTTCATGAGGTGGTGAATTTACTTTCCCAACACACTTTCAAACAAAAGCTGAATCAATTCTTGATGGGATTTAGGCTTCCCATGAGATCGAGATTCCATTTCCAATGCTGATGTGATACAGATTTTTATTCAAGGGTGACAAAGAGCAGCC
This sequence comes from Myrmecobius fasciatus, assembly GCA_023553655.1. NCBI lineage: Eukaryota > Metazoa > Chordata > Mammalia > Dasyuromorphia > Myrmecobiidae > Myrmecobius > Myrmecobius fasciatus. Next base: position 827,153 of record JAJPUD010000075.1, on the reverse strand, counting down.
AAGATGGCAGAGAGTAGAGAGGACATTGCCTGAGCTCTCCCCAGCTTCCCTCATATCAAAGCTAGATGAAACCTCTGAACAGATTTTGGAGCGACAGATCACACAAACATTTGGAACATAATAATTTTCCAGCTTAAGATAGCTTAGAGGGAATTTAAGAAAGATCTATCTCAACTGGACAAGGGGGAACACAGCCCAGCACAGACCCAGCAGCACATGGAGACCCAGCTTACGGAGGTCTGGCACAGGAAACCCAGCAGGAGGCTCCTGACCAAAACCCAGCAGTGTTGGCTGTTCTGCCCTCAGAAGCAGCAGACCAGCAGAAAGATCTCCAAACTGTGAGCCCCCAAATCCCACTATAACAAGCCCGACTTGGCCAGGTCCCTTCAGCACAATGGGGAAGCATGCAGCCCCTCAGGCTGCACTGCAGTCAGTGAGAGGCTGCTGTTGCCCTGCAGAGGAAGCTCAGGACATTGTTCCTATGCCCAAGGAGCAGATCTCAACCTTTAAAAATGGCAAAAAAAGCAAAAAGATCTCTGACCATAGAGTCAGGGAAGATCAATGCAAAACCAGAGCAGGACAGCAAGGACAAAATGACGTCAGGTGAAGCCTCAGAAGGGAATATGAACTGGAAGAAAAATCTGGAATATAAGGTTTTGCAACGGTGAATGTTGAATATTATCTTTACATGAGTTTTGAAAATAAATTTATTATTTTTAAAAGATTATTATCAAAGAGGTAATTGTCTATTTATATTTTGCCAGCCAGAATGGTGTGATTGCTGATAAATAAGAAAAAGAAAAAAAATTTGTGTTTTGTTGGTTTTTTAAAGTCAATTCTGGGGGGAAAAGAGGAAGATTGAAGACAGGATAGGACCTGTGCTTGGATTACATGGCATAACAAAAATGATCCACAGAGACCAGAGCTACTAAAGGCTTATTTCCTTGTTAGAGTCCAGGAAGTTGGGGACCCTGATGAGAAGTTTGTCTTTGAATTGAGGATCAGAGGGTGTGGTATGTGATTCCCTTGAGAAACATTAGACCCAAAGATTTGACGGAGATTGCTGATGATGGCTCAAATAAAAGGCTTTTCAAAAGTGATTTTAGAAAACGGCTTGCCTTGAGGCATGCTCTGTTGTCAAGATGAGAACTCCACCTTCTTACTGAATAGCTCCTTTCAATACAAACTTAATTGCTAATGATATGTGTGGGCTAATGGATAAAGGGTATGACCACAGACAGTGGGGGAAGGAAGGAGTCAAGGAGGAGGGGCAAGGTTAGGAGGAGGGGCTAAACTAGGAGGCAAGGCTAAGAGAAGAGGGAAGATATAACAAAACAGGATGGCTGTAGGGGAGGAGCTGAATAAAGAACTACTTTATTTCATCCTCCTCTGACATGACTCTCCTTTAGATGAATATGCTGGTCATATCCAGATGCACACTGAAGCCTGGGAAAAGGTGAGATCCCGCTGCCCTTAGGTACTGTACCTAGCATTCCTTATTTTTTTTTTATTTCCCTCTAAAGAAAATAATTGAATGGAGAAGTATCAAAAAATGGGTCAGCAAGTGACTAAATCTCAAGATAAGTAAGAAATCAATTAGTTGCATATAATCCCAAGGTACTGGAAGAATTGTCTGATATGATTGAGTGTCTTTTAATGATCTCAGAAAAAAAAAAGAAAGAAATCCCAAAGGATTAGAAATCACCAAATGTCATAATTATTGTTTTAAAAGAGAATATAATTGACTATTTAAACTATTGGCCAAATGAGCTAGACTTGAATTCCTGGCAAAAATCTAGAATATATGATTATAGGAATTTTTGGTACATACTTGTAAAGGAAATGCTAATCATTAAGATAAGATCAAGATCAAGAATAAGTCATGCAAACTAAGTCCATTTTCTTTTTTGTTAGGATTACTAGACTGGTAGCTCATGTTAATGCCATGAACATAGTATATCCATATTTCAACTGAAACTTTTGAAAGTCACCCAGGATACCTTTCTGACAAGATGGAGTGATATCAATGGAAGGACTAAAGAGCCAGTTGATTTTTGTGCTGTATGTCTCAGAACTGTATGTCTTCAAGGAAACCAGATGAGCATTTTGGTGTATTCTTGTAGAATTGATTCTCATTCAATAATGCATCAGAATAGATAATTTCTGGATCTCTTTTCTACTCTGTAGTTCTATGATCTTGCTTTAATTCTTCTCCTCTTACTTTAATCATGAGAAAATAAATTGGTGTAGGTTCTAGTTTCTATCTTAGATAACATCCAGGTAATATAGGGTATAGAATACTGTACTTGTACTTGGGAAAACCTTAGTTCAAATTCTGCCTTAGAAATTTATTCATTATATCTGTGAATGTAGGCAAGTCAATTAGCTTCTGTCTGTCTCATTTTCCTAATCCATAAAATAGGGGAAATTATAGGATTTACCTCCCAGGGATTGTTGTAAGAAAAAAAATCAGATGATATTTGTAAAAGGCTATATAAATACTAGATATTATTACTGTGTGTAACATGGGGTAAATTTACCCGATAAACATCACATTTTTAATGTTGAAAAGAATGTTATAAGGTTTTTTAATAGCCATTATCAATAAAGTATTTACATTTTTAATTTTAATTTTTTAATTAACTTCATTTATCAGTATTTTTTTCTTGCATGAGGAAGCCTGTCTGTTTTTCACAAAGGAAGTTATTCCAAATGTGTTATTACTAGGAGAAAAATCGTCATTTGAATATTATCCTTCACAACTCATTCAATGTCCAACATAATTTTAAGCCCTTTATTTTTTGAAGAATTTTTTTGCATTTTACATTCACTTTCAACTCTCATCTGGAAGAACTTTTATCTAGATTTCTTCCATGCACTAATTGATTTATTTTAAATTAACTTTTCCCCCAGATACAACAATTTGTATGTTAATTTGTCTCATTCTTTAATTTTCTGATTGCATTTATATATTCCAGTTTAATCCATTTAGGGTTAATTAGATTATTCTTCTCTTTTTCACTGATATTGTTAACACTACCCAGTTTTGCATGGCTATATTTGTTCTTCCAGCTCATTAATAAAAAGTCTAGCTTAGGATTTTGTTGGACATTTATTCACAGCTGTTCAGAGTTTGTATGTTGCCTTCCCATAATTTCCTTTCTTCCTTCCCTTTCTGTAAATTTCTCTTAATATCCAAAACTTTTTGAAATATCTTCTATATTTATTAGCTTTTAATGTTAAAAGAATTCAAGCCTCAAAAGCACATCTGTCTCATCCCTTTAAAAAGGCTTAATCTAAAACTAAACAAAACAAAACAAAACAAAACAACAACAACACAACACAAAACGGCTTAATCTAATTCTTATTAAGCCATACTGCTGCAGAAAAGCCTTAGATACAGTCTTGACTGGTGCTGAACATCTATACTTAAAAAAAAAAAAAGTTTTCAAGGATTGAGCTCATATACTCATTCTTTCAATAGCCTGTTCAATTCTTTATTGGCATATAGCTACCTTAAATCTTTATTTCTAGGTTCCTACTACTAATCTATTTTTAATAAAAATGGAGGCCATTTGGTGACTGTCCTCCACTTAACTCTTTTTTTGTTGTTGGGTTTTTTCTTTTGTGTGTGTGTGTATGTGTGTGTGTTTTTCATTTGTTTAATTTTATTAAAAAAACCCAAACAGAATTAAAAAAAAAACAAAAGTTATGCAAAACAAAATTAAGCAAAAGAGAACATTGTCCCGTGCCAACAGAATATCAGGGAGGATTCAAAATATATAGCAACAAATTACCAGATCAAGAAAGTATGTGTGTGTGTGTATACATATACATATATGTGTGTATGTATATATATATATATATTAGTAGAAGAAATTATCTGAATTAATGTCCACTTTTTCTTTACTCCCTTATTAAAAAAAATCCTTTTGTTCTCTGCTGCACAACTTATTTACTTCATTCTTTCCCTCCCTTCATCCTTGCCACCATCCCTAAGCAAACTATAGTTAAGAAAAGTTTAGAGAGATAAGAAAAAATATATTTATGTATACATATGTACATATATAAATACACACATGCACACACATACACATCTTTCCTATTTGGGCTGACTTTGCTTTAATTCTGCTCCTTCACTTCCTTGCTATTATTTAACCTCCTCCCATCCAGAAATCCCTCCCATGTCTTCTTTTCACTCTCTTTGCTTTCCTTCTGCCTATCCTCCCCCCTTTCTTTCTTTCTTTTTTTTTTTAATTTTATTTTTGCTGAGGCAATTAGGATTAAGTGACTTGCCCAGGGTCACACAGCTAGGAAGTGTTACATTTCTGAGAGGAGATTTGAACTCAAGTCCTCCTGACTTCAAGGCTGGTGCTCTATCCACTGCACCATCAACCCCCCTCCCCTTATTTCTTTATAGATTTTGAAAGGCACTATATCCCTCATAGGACATATGTAGTATTGCCCATAGGAATTCAGAACTATGAGGCCTCCTACCCATTGTAATGTTTTTGTCTCTATTATTCTTCTGTATTTTATTTGTATAATTACTATTTTTACCTTAACTGACTATCTTTCTTTTGAACTACCCTATTGTTGATATGAATCTTAAACATATAGTTTGTTTTAAAAAAAAGTTAAAAAAAAAACAAAACCATAAACTATTTGTCCATGTTGAGTTCTTTCAAATTATTCTTTGATATTGGCTCTTATATGTTAAATTTTCTATGAAGTTCATTTTTGGTTATTAGAAAGTTCTGAAAATCTGAAAGTTCATTGAATGTCAAATTTTTATTGTTTAATATTACAGACAATTTTTCTGTATGTGCTATTTTGGGCTGCAGGCCTAGTTCTTTTGATTGTCGGGAGATTAATTGCAGGACCTGAAGTCTTTTATTGTAGCTGTGGATAACTTATACAATTATAATTGTAAGTCCAACATATTTAAATTGTTTTTTTCCTTGTTTCTTACAAAATTTTTCTCTATGATTTGGGGAGGGGGGTTCAAAATTTGGCAATAATATTCCTGTATGTTTTCCACAAAGTATCTCATTGAGGTGGTGACTGGTGAATTTTTTTTTTAATTTCTACTTTCCCCTCATGTTCTATCACTCCGGGACAATTGTCTTGTATTATTTCCTGCATGATTTTGTCAAAGTTCTCTTTTTGGTCAAAACTTTCAGGCACTCTTATTATTATGTTTTCTCTTCTTGATCTGTTTCTGTGGAGCTATCTCAGAGGTGTTTGCACTAGATACAGGTTAATCATGGCCTGGGATTTTTCTTCAGATTTTGTTCAGTCATACCTGGAAGACCCTTGTTCTGCCCCAAATCATCTTGATTTTTCACCAGTTTGTTTGCCCTGAATCACAAATTTGTTCTATTTGTGGGGGAAATCTGGAGAGCTTGAAATTTGCCAAACTAATCTTCCATCTTTCCAGAATCCTCCCCAATTAATTTTACCTCCTTCATTCATGTGCTCTCATTCATTTGTCCAAAGAAGAAGCATCTGTTGTGCTCCTGTTACTTATCTAAAATTTTGTAAAATTCTCAGGGAATATAAAAGAAATGGAAGTTCCTTTAAATCTTAGAATTAAAATAGAGATACCAATCAAATTTACCAAACCACTGAATACTTGTCATCCTGAAGTTTCCTCTTCTCCATGTTAAACAACTCCAATTTCATGAACCATGTCAAAAATGCTCTACTCTCCATATTTTTATGTTTTCATTATCTGTCTTGAGAGATAGTTTTTTATTCCAATTCTCTAAATCTTTCATAATTAAGGAACCTTGAATGAATTAAGTATGTAACAGTGTTCTAACTGGCATCTTAGCTAGTAGAGTCTGTAGTTGGTAGTTTGGTCTGAGAAACCACATTACATTACTGCTTTCCCATTGACAAAATTTAGTCAACTATTTGAAAAAAATTGTTTCAGCCTAGTTTTTAAGCATATGGCTAATAATTCATGACTCATTCACCACATCTTGCACATATACAGCCCATAACAAATGCTTATTGAATTAATGACTAGAATCTATTTGCCCCATTATTTTTTTCAGTTGAATACTTTAAATAATTTATTTTATTTTATTTTTAATCCTCAAGCACCTCTATCTCCTTCTTATAAAAAATTTAGAGATATTGTTTTTCCTTTATATTGAGACATTGTCTTCTCTTCAGAATCCTGAATACTACCATTGCAGGAGGCTGTCATCTCAAACTTCACTCAACTGTTACCTTTCCAACCAGGCCTTGACTAAATTCTAAATTAGTGCTCAAGTAGACATCTGTTCTTAGATTCTCCATTAAATTAACTGAAAATATAAATGTTAGCAATATGCTGCCAAGAAGTCAGAATGGAGATAGCTAGGACCTAGAAATTAGACTGACCTTTCAGGGCAAAACATCAGGAAAGAATAGCATCAGCCAAGCAACCAATAGGTAGCAATCTTAAACCATAATAACCTTGGGATAAAAATGGAGGAAGGAAAAAAGCCTGCTATATTCCAGACATTGTGCTAAGTCCTTTATGATTTCATTTGATCCTTATTACAACCCTATAAGGTAAGTGCTATTATTATTCTCATTTTGAGTATAATAATTTGAATTGAGGAAACTGAGGCAGATCAAAGTAAATTGACTTCTCCACAGTTACTCAACTAGTAAATTTCTGAGGTCAGATTTGAAATCAAATCTTCCTGCTGTCAGGGGTCAGGACTCTAACCACTGTGTCCCTTGGCTCTGTTCCATGTGCTTAGCTCTGTTTGGCAAGCCTGCATCTATTAAAGCTAGCCAGAATGGTCAAGTTGAAAAGAAGCCAAGGAAATTGATTTATATGGCCAGAATCTCCAAGAACAACTGGCCTACAACTGAGAGAACCAAGGAAAGGACTTGAGCATGGTGATAAGGAGAAATAAAGAAAATAAAAGGGAATAAAAGGAAGACCCAGGTTTGTATTCACAAAGAACAAGACAAGAGTCCAGGAACCAGGGCACAAGGTCATCACAAGCCCTGCAGTGTGTGACTGAATGCTAAAGAACCCAGCTATGGAACTGGCTGCATATTTTGTTTGATGCCAAGGGGCTAGACTGGAAGCAGCAGCTGGGGGCTAACTGGGTCTGGCAATGAGAGCTGGAAGAAATAGAAGCAGAATGCTGGCTATTTAGAGGCTTGATCCAAAATGTATATGGTCCAGATGTCCAGGATGAACATTGTTTCTAGTGTTCATGTTCACTATCTGCTTCACAGATGCTCTTCTTTTTGTTTGTTTATTCACCACTAAGTAATTTGAGCTGGGCAATAATAACATGTTCATATGGGGCATTTTGTACAATTTCAACTGCTTGCCTTGCTACATCCTTGTGGAGCAGGTAGTACAAGATTTTATTCTGGAGAGATGACAATGAAATGGAAAGAGCTAGACCTAGAGCCAAAAAAAGTTGGGCTCAAATACTGCTTCTGACACATCCTAGCATGGAATCATCTGCCTCTCTAAGCCTTAGTAAAAACAAAACAAAACAAAACAAAACAAACAAAAAAAAAAAAAAACGTTCCTCACAAGGTTGTTGGAGGACAACAAACCTTAAACATTACAGAAATGGTAATGACTATTATTTCTACTTTCTATATGAGGAAACTTAACTTGTACATGATCTTACAGCCATAAATGTGATAGCTGGAATGTAAACATGGAGCTCAGCATTGGTTCTCCTACATGGGATTGCTTTTGAAGGCAAATCACATGGAAATTTCTTTCATTTTCAGTTTAGTTCATGACCCATTTGGGTTTTTCTTGTTGTTTCTTGGCGAAGATACTAAAGTGGTTTGCCATTTCCTTCTCTAGCTTATTTTAGGGATGAGGAAACTAAAGCAAACAGTGTTAAGTGACTTGCCCAAGGTCACACAACTAGTAAGTATCTGAGGCCAGTTGTGATTTTAAGAACATGACTATTCTTGACTCTAGGCCTGCCATCTATTTATTGTATCACCTAGTTGTCCTGGTAATTTCTAGATTCCTTTTATTTTAATATTGGATGCTGATCAATTCAATACATGCATATCTCAGTCTCATAACTATTTTTCCATAATATGTCTCCTGAAATGATTTAATATCATAAGGAACTATCTTTAACTAGGAAGGCCTAATGATTTGGATGTCTTCTTATTGAAAAATGTCTCTTGCCTGTTTTTTGACAAGGGATGATTTTTAAAGTTTCCCTAATTTGATGAATTCACTCATTCATCTTTTAAAGACCAATTTTTGTATGAGTTCAATTTCTTGGCCATTTGCAATTATGAATTTAGTTTACCTCTAGGCTCTCATGATGCATTTTAAAAGGATTCTTTAATTCTCCAGCAAGTTTTAATGAAGCTAGCATGTTTCTATTGGGTTTCTCCTTTTGCACTGCCTTGGATACTTTTGATTCATTGTCTTTTCTTCAAAGAATGAAACTGTAACTGAATCGAAAGCAGTAAGCTTCCATTATGTGAGGAGACTGCAGGTAACTTCATGCCATTTGGCTCATTAAGTTTTGTTAAGTGATAGATCTAGGAGAACTCTCAAAGACAGTAAATACACGCTGTCCTAAAAGTCTCAAACTTTGATAACATAAAGCTGTGCTAAGGCTTTGGAACAACCTGTACTAGCAGAATTGTTGTATTAAATACAGAACTGTTTTTAAAGCTAGGAACACCTGGGTTTAAGCCCTGTCCTTAACACATATTATGTGATCCTGGACCTCTCTCCATTCTATCTAGGTAACTGAGTTGCAGAGAAGGTGCCAACCAAAATCAGTAGAATTCATTTGGCAGTTCCCTATATCAATGAAATCATGGGCCAATTTCCTAGCCCTTTTTAATTTTCATCTACAATTTCATTTAAATCCCAACTCATCATTTCTGTGAGGTAATATGTATGTGTCTACACACACACACACACACACACACACACACACACACACACACATTTTCCAGATGAGGAACCTGAGGTATAAAGTTATTTTGTCCAAAGTCACATGGTAAATGGCAGTGATGGGATTATTACATACTGTCTGTTGTTTAGTCCAGTAATGAATGCCAACCTCTCTTATATTCACTCAAAACATAGAGACCTAACCAAATTACAATTAAAACAAAATTGTCTGTTTGATTGTCAGGGATTGCAACGGGATGAACTGCCTAGAAACTGGAAGACACAACTGTGCACCTTTTATTGTCAGGCCCTTAAAGAAGCATGATTGCAGCATGGTTAAGAGAAGCCCTCTCTGTTAACTTCAAAACAAGAATAGAATATCATCAGACCCTAGGAAGGAGATTTTATTGTCTTTCTAATATCCATTTTCTCTGATAAAAGGGACTGACCATCATGAAATAAATTTGATCCTGCAGCCATACTTTATCCTCTTTTGCTCTATAACCTATTTTCCAGGAGAGAAAAGGAATCTCAGTCTTTGAGGTAGAAGGGATCTTAGAATCCATCTTAACCAATCACCCACTTGAAGTTGGAATATTGTCAACAATACCTCTGTCAAAGGCCAAACAGCCTTGGGTTGTTTTTTTGTGGTGATCTGAACACTATCCTTTCCTTAGAATAGCTTAAGAACATATTAGCCTTTTAATAGCCCCATCAGACTCTTGTATTTGGCATCATAGCTCTGGAGTTGGAATGTGCAAAGAGTTTATTTGGCCTAACCACTTTGTTGCAATTGTGGCTGTTACTGCTCTTTACACCTGAGAAGACTGAAACTAAGAAGGGTTAAATGCCCAGGATCAAAGCTAGTTAGTGTATGAGGCTAGATTTAAGACCACATTTTCCTGATTCTTAAGTCACATGCTTTATACATAATGCAATGCGCCCCTCAAGATTTCCTGCCTTGCCAATTTCACTGAAGTGGGATTTCATCTTAAATTCTCTGACTCCAAAGCAAGTGCTCTCTCCAAAATACCTTTCTAGTATATGGGCTTTTAAAGCAGGGTTAGACTATTGGACTTAGAGGCAGAAAGAACTGGAAACAAATTTTGATTCAGTCAATTACTAGCTATAAGATCTAAAAGAAGCATACCTAAGCTCAATTCTTTAACTTGCAAAATTAGGACGAAAAAGGGCTGGATGCAACGACCTTTCCAGACCTAAATCTATCATCCCATGAAAACTGTCAGCTCATTTTCACACTTACTATTGCCAAACCAGGCCTTCCACACTTAGGGCTTATGGCACTGTTTTTTAACCCTTTATTATAAAAGCAAATCAACTAAAAGTTCCATATAGTAGACCAGACTGCCTCCAGGATGTAGATATGATACAGAAAGAATGTTCTGTTTATCACAGTGTAGTAATAATCAATCTTGCTACCTCTTTTACCTGATGAATGTCCAAGGTGACATCTCACCTTTCTATGATTCCTTGACCATTTCTTTCTTTTAAACTGAAATTTCTCAGTTTACATATACTAACAACTACCTATATTTGGAGTACAGATGATAAAGTTGGTCATATAACAGTTTTTTCATGTACAATGGTAATGAAAGCTAAATGCCTTTGAAGCATATAAAAATGTTCTTCAGTACAGTCAGGTTGAATTACCTTGTTCATCTCTGCATCTTCCTCAAACTCTTTTTTATGACCCCAAAACAGCTCAGAAATCCATTTTTTAAGTTTGAGTAAGAGATATAACAGGGACTTAGGACTTGGCACCAGGTTGAAGGGAACAGGGAGTGTTCGTCCCTCTTCAAAGTAGGAAAACCAAAGTTTAGCCCTTGCAAACTTCCATTCCACATCAGCATCATCCTAAAAAACACAATATAGTTTTGCAAGAAAATTTACTCACACAATCATTAAGACACTTCTGCCAATAATTTACATTTGGGCTATCACATGCAATTACTTTCAAAATAAACAAAATGGGAGAAGCCATTTCTTGCTCTCTTAAAAATGTAAGAAAAAAAATTTATATTTCTAAAATATTTGTATAATACATATAAGTTTTTAGTCTTTCATTTTTAAACACAAAAAAGAGCATTTTTCTGGATCTTTTTAACTGGAGCTCATGAGCAACGTTGGAGAAATACCACAGTCATCTTTAAGATCTGAAGGTGTTAGAGGGAAGACCTTTAGTTTCTACCTGTTAATCATGGTATCTTATATAAAATATATGGCCTGACATCATGAAATATCATTTTAAAATAATTAAAGAATTTCAAACTAGACTTCCAGTATAAAAAAAAAATTCCCTAAACAATGCTATAATGTTTTGTGGTAGCAAAATAGCTATGCAATCATAGGCTGTTACAATATTTAAATAATGTATCCTCCCTTTCTTTGCCTCCATATTCAAACTTTTGCTAACTCCTTTACAATCTGACTATAATATTTCTTTCATCCATCCCATCCTGAATAGCCAATTGAAGTAACCTTTTCAGAAAACTTGGTTCCTTTACTCAAATATGTCTAATATAGCACTGTCACGTTATCTTACTAATACACTAATACAAATCATATTATTCCACTATTGAAAAACCTTAATGGCTCCTCATTATGTACTGAATAATGACTAAACTCATTACCTTAACATTCAAAGCCATCTACAATTTGCCTCCAAACTAGTTTTTCAGCACTGCTTCCCATTACTTCCTTTCCCACACTCTCTAATTTTGCTAAATGCAACTCTTTGCTATTGCCTGAATTTCCCCCATCTTTCATTACTACCATGCTGTCCTTTGTATGTGGGATGCAATAAAGACCATCTACCTGTTGAGAGGCTAATTATCCTTCAAGACCCAATTAAAATGCCATCTTCTTCATATTTTTCTTCATTCTGCAGCTCTTGATAATTTTTTTTATTATTTGTATCATAAAAATTTGAATTAATGTCTTTTCCCATTAGGTTGTTAGTTCCTTGAGAACTGGGACCATTTGTCATACTTATCTTTGTATTCCTCTCCACAAGAAAACCTAGTGCCATGCTGATAGGTGCTTATTAAATGTTTGTTGAAACAAATTTAATTAAACAACATAAATTAGACAAAAAAACTAAACAAAACATATCTATCTTCTTTAACCCTTCCTTCTCCACTTTCTTATTTTGCATAGCTGTTAATCCAATCAGGTTCATGGTTCTAATCTGTCAAAAGTGTCAAATAATTAAACAAATCCAAAGGAAAAATTACATTATTTTGACCATTTTTGACTGATGATTTAGTAAAGATTTTTTTAATTAAAATGATTAGTACATTTAAACACCAGCTTAATTAAAAGGAAAGAGGGTCTTCTAGTGATAATTTTACCTCAATTTCCTGGAATGAGTTGTTGATCATTGCTATAAGCATATTTAGCAAAACAATGACCATGATCACATTATAGACTCCATAAAGAACATAACCAGTATTCTCAATGAATTTGTGGTTAGAGTTTATGACAACAGATTTTACTTCAGAGAGTCCAAATATAGCCCAGAACAATGTCTTAAAGCTTTCTTCAACTCTGAAAAAGAAGTAAAGATAAAAAATCACTATAGACAATAACAACATTCAAGATATCACAGTAGTTACTAATAGTTTTCCATTGCTAGTAGCTGAATGATATAAGGACATGCATCTAATTCTAAACAACAAACTTTGAAATACTGTTTATTGCCAGACACTATTATAGGTGTTGAGCAAATGCAATATACTCTGGCATCAAGGAGTTTACATTCCACTGGAGAAATACAGCATGTACATGGAGAAATAAATATAAATTCTATTTGAAATAATGTCAAGGAAAGAGCACTGTCAACTGGGGATGGGAATTAGGAAAGAAAAACACACAACTCATTGTGGGAGGCAGCATCTAAGCTGTGCTTTGAAGAAATTTAGAAATTTGACTTGGCAGAGGTACAGAGTGAGTACCATTCAGATGTGGGGGAATCATCTATGCAAAGTTGGAGCAGAAAGAGATGTTAACAATCAATTCAATTGAAAAAGAGAGTGTATGAAAGACAGTAATATGGAACAAGATTGCAGAAGTAAGTGGAAGCCATAATGTGGATAGTTTCAAACACCAGTTTGAGGGTTTTGTATTTTCTCCTAGAGGAAATAGGAAGCCAGTGGAGATTCATTGGCTTTGTGAAACCAATTTTTTCATCTTTTTACTTACAGGGTGTTTTGTACATAGGGGACACTTAAAAACAATATATTGTTTAATTGAATATAGTTAGAAAATCTGCACTTGAATCCTGGCTTCCTTTACTTATCAGCAGAGAGATCTTGGGTAAGTCACTTTCTGGGCTTTAAGTTTTACATAAATGCTTGAGTTGGGTTAAATGATCTCCAGTGAGGAACAGAATTATTAGCTCTATGAGGGAAAAAACAAACAAACTTCCAAATGAGATCATTGGCTTTTATGTCCCTACGGATCAATTAAAAATTAGAGTATATGAAAGCTGGAAGAGACTTCAAAGATTATCTAAACCAAACCTCTCTTTCCACAGCTGAAGAAACAGGGAAGCAGAGAAGTTGGTTTTGTCAATATTTTTATCTTGATATACTTCATTGGCTAAGTGTCCAAATAATTATTAAAATATATTTAAATTAGGATCATAGGATCAAAGATTTAAAGGTTGAAGAAATCTTGGAAATCATTAAGCCCAATTCATTCATTTTAGTGATGAAGAAACTAATACCAGAGAATTGTGCAGGGTCACATATAACTATTAAGTATCTAAGGTAGGATTTGAACCCAAATCCTTCTGATTATAAGTTTAATGCTTTGTCTATTACACCACACAATGAAACAGAGAAAAAAAAAACAGGCAAAAACATCCCACAGTCCTGTAGTACTTACGTTGTGAAAGCTTCATTTTGCTTTGCTCCATAATAATAGGAGTAGAGGTTAAACATCCCTATCATGAAAGCCACAAATACCATGATGAATATAACCATGAATTTGAAGATGTCTTTTACGGTTCTTCCCAAGGATATTTGTAGAGGCCCAAAGCTTTCATTAGCTGGTAAGATGTAGGCAATTCTAGAGAAACTTAAAACTACAGCAATAGCATATAGGCCTTCAGATATGATTTGAGGATCAGATGGGTCCCATTTTATCCTGGCTAGGGAAAGAACAATAGTTTTGATGAATATATTGAAGTTGTTTAAATGAGCCTAGTCCTCTTTTCCTCTCTGAGATGTGTGTATGTGTGTGTGATATGTTACAGACACATATAATAGAATCCTACCTCATTTTAATTTTGGCTCAAGGTCCAAAATAGAAAACATGCACCTCCATGGGAAAAAATGAAATAGGAGTGATATCTAAAGGTTCAAATGGATAATGTTTTACACTGTGAATTTATTGCCTAGTGCTGCCAATTTCTAATCTCCTCTGCTGTGAATAATAATAATATAATTTTTATATTGCTATATTCTTTAAAAAGCATTTTCTTCACAATAAATTCATGATTTAGGTAGTTCAAGTGTCATTACCTTCATTTCACAGATAGGAAAATATGAGCCACATGTGGTTAAATGACTTGGTGAAGGCTACAAAGTTAGTAAATTTCAGAGCCAATAATCCTAGAATTGGAAATTACATTAAAATTTATCTAATTCAACCTATACCTGAAGCATGAACTCCCTTTGCAATATCCTCAATGACAACAGCACTAACTAAAAGACAAGTATCAAGGCATTCACCTATATATAAAACAATTTATTTGTTCATTTATCAGCTCTAATTAGTAGGAAAACCCTCTTAATGTTGAGGCAAAAATCTACTTTCCTTTGATTTCTGACCATTAATCCTAATTTTGCATTCTATGATCAGAATATAAATATTATTTTCCATATAGCAACACTTTAAATACTTTAAGATCACAATCAAGTGTTCTTTTCACCAAAGTAAACATCCCCAGTTTCTTCAATATAAGCTCATGTATTGTGATTTTTAGTTTGCTCAGTATTATCATTATCATTATGAATGAAGAGATTGTAATAGATGATCCTATCACAGAGGACCCTTCTGGCTTTAATTTTATGAGCCTGTGTTCCCATTATTCTGGCCATCCTTCTTTACACCATTCGTCATTGTTTTCTCCAAAAATTTGATGCTCTGAACTAAACATGTTCTTCCAGTTATATAGGGCAGATTATATAAGGGACAAGCACATTTGAGGTTCCACACTTCTATTCATGAAAACTAAGATCATATTAACTTTTTGTTTGCTATCTCACATCTTTGCACCATATTGATGTTGCAGTTCATGAAAAGTGATAGCTTCTTTTAAATAAAAAGAATGGATATTTAGCCTTGTCTTTTTCTTATTCCTTGACAATTTATTTTGGAGGGTCTAAGTGTAGTACTTTACATGTGTTTTCTACTGAACTTTATCTTATTAATTTTACTCCCATCATTCCAACTTTGTGAGATGTTTGGATATTGATTGTCATCTACTTTATTCACTTTTCTCATCTTTTTGTCATCTTGATAAGCCTTCTAGCAGCAGGGTTTTTTTTTTAGCTAAGTAATGGATAAAAATTTCCTATGGCTTACTTTATAAATATTTCTTTCTAGGTTTTCAACAATTAAGGTGTCTGGGCTTATTATAGTGGCTGCCAAAGAGTAAGACTTCTTGCTACATCATGTTTTCATTCTTTTTGGCTTCTCTAAGCACTTTCTTTCCAATCAAGAGCTCAATTCACTTCCTACTTAGTTCATCCTGATTTAAAGCCTCCACTCTTGACTGTTTACACTCTATTATATCCAGATTTAATAATTACATGGAAAGGATGAGCAAGATGTTAGAACAACCTATTCTGCTTCTTTGAATTCCAGAAAGGTTTTTCTTTATAGTACTTATAAAGTTATTCTATAACAATTAACATCTCATTCAATCAGGACAGTATAACTGTGATAATTATTGACTTTACATCATTCTGATATCACACTAAACTAAATATCCTAGATCTATAGTTGTAATAAACAAAAGTTTTCTCACTGGTATTCACTGTGATCAAAAATTACATTCATCTGAATCCAAAACATGTTAACCTGATCTCCCAACTTAAAAAGGTCAAGAAAGTCTGTTAAAAAAAAAAAAAAAACAACCTTTTGCATTGTCCTCAAAACAAGTAGACTAAAACTACTAACTATGGCTCCTATTTTACAGAGAAAGTTTATCTAAAAATCTTGACTATAGCTCTTTTCCCATTATCTATAGCATTACTCAGATTGGGTAAAAGCTTCCAGTTTCATATATCAACTGATTATCACTTCACATTTTACTAGCAAAGACCTCCTTTGACCATATTTTTGTTCTTCTTTCTCCAGTGTTTTAACAAGTCAAACCAGAGTATGATGTCAGATGGATCTTCGAATGTAGGGCCAGAAAACCAATCTTGGCAATAATGCCATCTCTCTGGGGCTCCCCAAAACATACCACTAAAAGCTCTGTTATAAAACCCTACCAGCACATACAAAAGATGGGAAGGGGTATCAGAAGGCAATGATTTTTATATAGTTTTTTTTCTGGATTTGAAAATATCTCTCAATCCAAGAGCCCCATTTACTTCATTTCTGCTCCTACAGTTTGTCTATTCTGCCTTACCTTCTGTGTAAAACCTCTGGCTCTACCATTAGGAGTGGGTAGTTGGGGTAAAAGGTCAGTTTCCTGTATGTGTGATAGATCTATGCTCCTACAGACTAATGATCTCTCCATTTGATCTGAAGATATATATTTTGCTTCCAACTTAGAAAGGATAAGAGAATTGAAGAAACCACATAGTGGAACTCTTCTGTACCTTTTATGACTTTCTTATACACTCTTGGCTACCTAGGCTTGTGTCATCTATCACATATTCCTTTTCTGTTGCATTCAATGACCTTCATCTTACTAGCCCTAAAATGATATCCTCCTTCTACCAAGGGTATATAAAGCCTTAAGCAACACTCAATCCGGTCAGTTCCCATTCTAATCCTAAATAACAGACAAGTGGCCAAGAATGGAGATTAACTGAACCTTTAAAAAAATTTGGATAAGGCATTTGATCAAGTAAGAGTAAGAGATGAGAAAAATACAAGAAAAAACTGTGTGTGTGTGTGTGTGTGTGTGTGTTTTGTTTGCAAAGAAAAGTTTCCTATTAAATTAGAGCTAAGTAGAAGAGAGCAGATCAGCTACTTTTCAATTGGAATCTTCAAGCAAACTCTTGGTGACCATTTAATCAAATGTATTATAGAGGGAATTATTGATCAAGAATGGATGAGGGCAGCTAGGTGACATAGTAGATAGAGTACCAAACTTGAAATCAATTAGTTGTCTCTTCCTGAGTTCAACTCCAACCTTAGATGCTAACTGTGTGACATTAGGTAAGTCACTTAACCTTGTTTATCTCAATTTTCTCATCTGTAAAATGTGCTGGAGAAGGAAATGGCAAACCTCACTAGTATCATGATCCCAAATAGGATCATGAAAAGTCAGACACAACTGAAACATTACTGAACAACCAAACCATTGTATTGATTTGGCTTTTAGGTTCATTTAACTCTGTCAATATATGATTCTGTTTTGTAGGGTACTGGCCCTACTTATGTGGTACTTGGGCCAAAGAGACTGAGAACCACTGGTTTTAGAAGTGTTTCTAAATGTTACATAAAGTAAATAATTATAGGAGGTAGCACAGAATCAGGGCAGAAGGCAAGACCTTAAAGTTCTTTTTTCTCACACATGATAGATGTGTGATCTTGAACAAATTACTTAACATCTCAGTGTTCTCAGAGCTAACAAACTATTAAGTTACAGAAGAATTGCTGATCTCCTTTAGTGGAGTTTCCATATTGGAATTTTCTGACAAAATCATAGGTACTCTCTTCCCCACCCCTAAATCAAGAAGAAAAATAGTACTAGAATAAATAGAATTTAATAATATCTCAAAGGAGCAAGTTAAATCAATCGAGTTAGTGATTTTTTGTTATCAATTTGGCAAAAACAATATAGAAAGCGGGATGAAAATTGTCATCTTAAAGTAAAATTTATGTCATTTGCATCTATAGATCTGCTTGATGATAGAAGATCTAATTAATAAATGTGCTGTTACCAGCTAAACTTACACATATTTAATGCTACCAATTTGGAATGTATATATTAAAGGAGCCAAGCCCAATGAAATTCACAGCAAAAAAAAAAAAAAAAAAAAAAGATAGACAAGCATTATGTGAATTCATTAGCATTTGAAAAGGCAAACTTCAGAGAAGAATATTTTACATTCATCTGGACTAATGTTAATATTTGTATCATAAACTCACCCAAAGTGTAGTACTTCACATTGTCTCCCACAGAAGTCAGGTCTTTCAAAGTATCATTTGCATCCACGATACTCTGGGCTTTGGAAGCATGCCAAAATGCCATGAATCTAGCAATGAACGATGCTGCAAAAATGGCTAACATACCAAAATCCAGCATGTTCCATAGCTCAAATAAATATTCCTTAGGTCCTTGGGACCAAATTTCTTTACATTCAGCCCATATCATTCCTGTGCATGAAAAGAGAAAAAATCAAGTGACTCTTTAATGCTGCTAGTAGGATGAAACTTTTTTGGTTATCAATAGAGCACTTCAGTGAATATTTTATTTTCTCAAATCATCCTCTGAGAAGAAGAAAAAATGATTTTTGACCTAAAATTTAATTCATATAAGCTTGGAAGCAAAAATAAAATAAAAAATGCTTATTTTCTTCCATTATAGACAGAAGAAGGATCTAAAAAAAAAGCCTGTGTTCAAAATTGTTTACATAGTTTATATAGTTAAGAAAAATTCCTTAACTGAGAGGAAATGTCTGGCCTCAAACCACACAGATAGTCATAAAAAGAGGCAAATTTTGAAACTAGGACTCCTGCTAGGTGATGCAATGAATAGAGTGCCAAACCTGGAGCCATAAAGACTCATTTTCCTGAGTTCAAATCTGATCCCAATCATTTACTTGTTGAGTGACCCTGCACAAGTCATTTAGTCCTGTTTACTTCGGTTTCCTCTGCTATAAAATGAGCTGGAGGACAAAATGGCAAAGTACTATAGTATCTTTGCTAAGAAAATCCCAAATAAGTTCATAAAGAGTTAGAAATGTCTGAAAATTACTGAACAACAGCCATCTCCAACTACAAATCCAGTGCTTGGTAACACAACATTACATGTTAAAAAACTTAAAGAATGGGAAGGCAGATTCCCCAAATGATAAATGATCAAAAGATATGACCTGTGCCCAAAGGGCTATAAAAATCATACATATCTTTTGAACTAACAATACAACTAGTATGCATAAATCCCAAAAGAGATTTTTAAAAAGGGAAAAGAACTGACATATACAAAACTATTTAAAGCATCTTTTTCCCCTTCAGGTCATAGAATTAGAAATTGAGGGGATGCCTATCAATTGGGGAATAGCTGAATTAATTGTGGTAGATGATTATGGTGGAATAATATAATTGTTCTATGGGAAATGATGGGCAGGATGCTTTCAGAAAAACCTGAAAAAAACTTCCATGAACTGAGCAAAGTGAAATGTATTGTGTACAAAGTAATAGCAATGTTGTGGGATGATCAACTGTGAAAGACTTTGTTCTTTTCAGCAATACAATGATCCAAGACTACTCTGAAGGACTTATAATGAAAAACTGCTATCCATACCCAAAGAAAGAACTGATTGTGTCTGAATACAGACTGAAGCATACTTTAAATTTTTTTTCTTAAGTATTTTTTTGGAAGAGGGAAAATTTATGTTTTCTTTCACAACATGACTTTATGGAAACATTTTGCATAACTTCACACATGATTTCTCAGTGGGGAGAGAGGGAGAGAATCTGGAACTCAAAGTTTTAAAAAACAAATTTTACTGTTGAAAATAAAAATTTTTTAAAAAAAATTAGAAAAAGAAAAATAAACAAACTAAGCATCAGAAAGAAAAGAAAAGATATATATCAGAAAGAAAAGAATATATATATATATGTATATATATATATATATATATATATCCAAAGAGAATCTTAGTTGTGAGGAACCCTACACAATATCTAATCTAATCTCCCACCAAATTCAGGAATGATTCACACAGTTTTCTGAACATGTGTTCATAGTTCCTCAGCTTGGATCTTCTAGGAAATAGTTCACTACTTCACATGATAATCTCCTCTACTGCTAAAACTCTATAACTGTATTTGCTTTAGGAAAAAATACTTTTGTACATGACAGACTTCTGATTATTTGAAGGCAGAGATCTTGACCTCCTCTAAGTTTCTCTTCAGTCTAATATCCTCTTATTTTATGTTCTTTAATTAAGGTTTTAAAGTATAGTTCCCTATAACTGAACACAGCATTTTAAATATGCTTTGGCTTTTGCTAAATTCAGAAGCATTGTCATTCCTCTAGTTCTAGGAACTGCTTTCTAATACAACTTAGAAATGTATTCATTTTATTAAAATTTATACCATGGTGTTGCTATTAGGGAGCATGATTCATATTTTGAAAAACAATATCTCCGTCTATATTTCTAACACTGATTTCACATCATTGTTGGGCCTTCACATTTATATTTGTTTATCTTCATAATTTTGAATATTTCAATCTATTGAATTCATTTTTCATTTGAATTCCTCTCTATCTTCTACATGGACCATTATTTCTCTTTTTTTGACATGTTATCCACAGATTTAATTTATTTGCTTTCTATATTCAAATATTCAATGCAAGTTAATAAAAAATTAATTCCTTAAATAACATTTTAAAAAAATTTAAAAACATTAAAAACATTAAAACAAACATACTGTTGCACACACTGTGGGTAAAATTTAGGTTATAGATCTAGCATTCTGGCATACAGATGATAATTGAATCCATGATATCTATTGAAATCACCATCTGAAAGAGCATAGAGAGAAAATATAGCATCTAGAACAGTGCCCAAGACAGAGAGCTCATAGTTAATGGGAATGTCATGGTACATGATCTTGTAAAAGAGATTGAAGAATTGTTTAGAATATAGGAACAGAACCATAATGAGACCAATGTCATGAAAGAAACAGAAAGAAGGTAGTAACAAATAGGAGAGGGTCATAATTATGGTAAAATGATGCATACATGTCAAAAGAAAGATGAGTATTAAGAAATCACTGGATTTGGCATTCAAGAATCATTGATAACTTTCTGTTAAGTGATTCCATTAGAAATCAGGTTGCAGAGGGTTTAGTGTTTAGGCAAAAAGTTTAGCTTCTTTTTTCATGTAATTTTACTGAGAAAGGGGAGGAGAGCTATAGGAGAGAAGTTAGCAGGGATGACAGATCCTAGTGAGGATATTGTAGTAGAAAAGGAATCAGTAAATAATTACTAAAGAGTAGAGAGAAAAAATGAAGTTCTATTATATTAAGATACTTAATACTGATGAAAACATTTCTCTGTGGTTGACTTGAGCACTAATTGTGAACAAGGGAAGAATACTTATCTAGGTACAAAAAGTCTATTTAGATTGGCTGAGATACTTGTTCATACTTCCTAGAGCCTATATAAAACTACTGAAGATTTTAAAGAGATAATAGACAAAGTTCTTTGCAGACTCCTGAATAACTACTGGGAGCCCTCAAAGCTGAAGATATATAGACTACTCCCAATATTTTCCTTGACTTCCAGTGCTTATGGCTCTGGAAGCTAATAATGAAAGCTCCATCCAACCCTAATCCAACAGTGACACTGTTATCTTTCTCTTTGCTTGAGTGTAGGTGTTTGTTTATCTTATGCTCAAGCCAAAAAGCTCCTTTACTTTTGTGGTTTTTGATCCGTTCTGTTCTGTAAAATTTCCTAGATTTCAAAGATTCTGGACTCTAGATTTCTATTACTTTAAAAAAAAGAAATGAATTATCTATTTATGATTTTTTTTGTATTTGGAGAGAACAGACATAACAAGTTAAGTGCTACCTTAACTTAAAGGTTATTGGGCAATACTCCCTTACTTAGTTAACTCCTCTAAATCTTCCCCCTTGGTGATAAAGAAGTGAAGCAGCAAGCATCCTTTTATGGTCTTCCTTTTGTTCCCCACAAAGACTAAAAATCTATAGTGTCTCTTGAAGAGAAGGACAGATTCTTTATTATATATCCACCCATACCATGAGATATCTAGCAATGGATATTTATGTTAAGCACGTTAAGATATTACCTACAATATCCACAATTATCCACATATATCTTACATTGAGAGCTTATTTACAGGAATATTTTTGCATAAATATTCTTGGGTATTTTTCTTACAAGAAATTTTCTTTTTTTTTCTATTTTCTTTAAAAAAAAACTAGCAAATAAGAGATATATGTTCAGGCTGACTTGCCCAACATATCTTCTGTTTTGAGGGCTCCCAGCAGCTGTTCAAATGTCTATTTTTGCCTCTCTTAAACTCCTTATTCCAACTTGCTTCGTTTTTTTGTACAGTCTTCAAAGGATATGACCAATTCCCTCAACTAATCTGAGCAGGCTTCTCATTTGTGTATAGGTGTCTAGGCCTTATTTACACATAAGGAAAAGGAAAACTTAGTGAACAACATAAAGATATGTTCTTACATGATAAATAAATCAGGGCTAGGTGGGGTTAGGTGATTTTGAACTTACCCTTACAATTAAGACAATTTGTTGAAGAAAATGGAAGGGGGTGGAATCAAAATGAAAGGTAGCAAATTGGCATTGATGTCAATAAAGTTGCACCTCTTCATCAGATCAGTATTAAGAAAGTAAATGAGAAATGTGAGAAAATAAGTGTCTTTTTCTCTCTAAAATTTAGTAAATATATTTGTAGGTTTATGTCAGCTTGTTATCCATTGATCTTTATTGAAAGATAAGCAATTTTCAGTATTCCTACACTGAGATATAATGGTATTTTTGCAAGAATAAATATTAATGAGAAAATAAATACAGGTTTCAGCAATTGATCCTAGAGTTTTATTGACCTATGGTGGAAAAATATTAGTAGTATATGCTTAGTTAACTGTAATTCCTATATACCATTATTTTAAATGATTTGAGGAAATTCTCGCTGAAATCAAATACAAAGGTCAGTGAATTGATATTTTCCTAGCAAAATCTTTTTATTCTTCCACAAATAAAAAGACTAAATAAATATTCATTGACCAGAAATACCCAGTGTAGCAAAATGCTACACAGTTCAAATTCCACTAACACATCTAATTTACAGAAAAGGTATTATTTATGATGGGATAGCTGTACAAAAGTGAAAAATACAAACTTATAGTCTGTATTTGATTTTTTGTGATGTAACTCTATGAAATATTAAATAATCAAAGTAAGGTCATCTGCCTGATGGATATGACATTGATGGAAGATTTATTTTTTTAAAAACATATATAATTTTTTTTATTTTATAATTATTAAAGAGATTTATTTTTAAAATGTGAGCTCATGTGTGTAATGGAATATTATTGTGCTGTAGGAAACAAAGAACATGATGAATACATCATGAAATATAATGTACACAAAGATATACAATGATATAAATAGAAATAACAAAACAGTTGAAATAAAATTCTGCAAAATTTAAGTGACTAAGGTTTGCCTCAAAGAAAAGATATGAGAAGACAATCACCCCCTGTTACATTGAAGAACTGGTATATGGATGGATATGAGACATTTTTTAGCATAAACTTTATTTTTGTGAAAGTTTTTTTTTTCATTTTTCTCCGCATTTTATTACAAGGAATGGTTTTCTGAGGAGAAAGTTCAGAAAGAATATAAAATTTACTTTGTAGTAAAGATAAGATCAAAATGGTACATGATTTAGACACAAAGGGTGATATTATAAGCAAATTAGGAGAACAAAGAATGGTTTACCCATTAGATCTTTGGAGAAAGGATAAATTTATGACCAAACAAGAAACAGAGAAAATTATGAAATGTAAGATGGATAATTTTGATTATATTAAACTAAAAAGGGTTTGCACAAATAAAATCGATGTGGCCAAAATAAGAAGGGAAGCAGAAAGCTGGGAAATAGTGTTTCTGATAAAGGTCACATTTCTAAAATATATATAAAATTGAGTCAAATTTATCAGAATCCAAGTCATTCCCCAATTGATAAGTGGTTATAAGATATCAGCAGATAATTTTTAGATGAAGAAATTAAAATCATCTACAGTCATGTGAAAAAATGCCCTAAATCACTATTGATTAGAGAAGTGCGAATTAAGACAACTCTGAGGTACCACCTCATACCTATCAGATTGGCAAAGATGACAGGAAAAGATAAAAAGGATGTTATTCTGTTGGAGGGGATATGGGAAAACTGGGACATTAATGCATTGTTGGTAGAGTTGTGAATTTATCCAATAATTCTGGAAAGCAATTTGGAACTAAGCCAAAAAGGCTACAAATGTTACTTACTCTTTGATCCAATAGTTTCATTACTGGGTCTCTATCGCAGTATGATACATGATGGTATGTATCATAAAAAGAAGAAAAAGGACTCATAAGTGCAAAAATGTTTGTAGTAGCTCTTTTTGTGGTGGCAAAGAATTGGAAATTGAATAGATGCCCATGGATTGTGAAATGACTGAATAAGTTAAGGTATATGAATATAATGGAATAATATTGTTCTATAAGAAATGATCAGCAGGATGATTCCAGTAAAGCCTGGAAAGAGTTACATGAACTGATGCTGAGTAAAGTAAACACAACTAGGAAAACATTGCATATTGTAATAGCAAGATTGTATGATTATTAATTTTGATGACTTAGCTCTTCTCAATAATACAGTGATCCAAGGCAATTTCAGTAGACTTTGGATGGAAAATGGCATCTGCATCCAGAGAAAGAACTATGGAAATGGAATGCCAATCAAAGCATACTATTTTCATCTTTTTTTCTTATTTTGTTTTGTTTGTTTTTTGTGGTTTTCCCCTTTTGTTCTGATTTTTTTCTTCAACATGACTCATATTGAAATTTAAAATGATTGTACATAATATAACCTAAATCAGATTGTTTGTTTTCTTGGGGAAGGAGGAGATAAAGGAGTAAGGAGAAAAAAATTGAAATTCAAAATCTTACAAAAAATGTATGTTGGAAACTATCTTTACAATTATTTGGAATAGTAATGTATTTTTAATTTTTTTTAAATGGGTGAGGATCCCTCTGAAAACAATGGCTAGATTGTGAGCTACAGTGGTGAATAAAACATTCTTGTACATAAAATAATTTTTCTATTAAAACACTGAAAACAGTTCTTTTCTACCCATAATTCATATTTATTTCTATAGCTAATCTTAATGTTGGCCTCAGAAAATGACTTACTTTTTATTTCCTTATCTATAAAATGAAGGTATTGGATCACATAATCATTAAAGTAGCTTCTAGCTTTGTGATGGCAGATTATAGGGATTAGATCAACTGTTCTTAGCTAATTGGTTACTTTGTAAAGAACAACTGTGATTTGTAGGCTTATAACTGTACATAATAAAAATAATGTGTCTTGGGGAAAGTATAAAGATTGAAGATCATTTGCCATAAAACATGTAGCTATAAGAAGCTATAAGAAGAGTATCTATTAAATCAATAAAAATAAAAAATAAAAAATTGGTAAATCATAACTTCATGAAGTCATCTAAATTATCCCCTGAATTATAGAAGTTTCCTGTTTAAAACCATATGTTCTCTATTGTTGTCCTATATGAGGTCACCATACCCTTAAATTAATCAAGAAAGCCCAAGTTTTTGATGCCTATCTTAAGTTCACAAGTATATTCTTGAGATATAATATTTGATCCCCACTTAACCCTTGGAGGTAGCTGCTATTATTAACTCCATTTTACAGCTGAGAAAACTGAGGCAGAGAGGTAGTGACTTTCTCAGAATCATACAACTGTTAAAAGCCAAATGTGAATTCAGGTCTTCTGACCTTCAAGCCCAGTGCTTAATCCATTGGGCCATCTTGTTTTAAAATTTACAATTGATATGTGAGCTCAAAGATGAGCTCATTATTTGTAGAAATAATCAATCCAACACATTTTAATGAGCCTATAGGAAATCTCATGTTGCTCTGGGACTGAAGTCCTGGCTCTTCTGAATGTTAATGGCAATTTTGTGTGATTATGATCAGCAGGATTTGGCTCATAATTTCCTATTGAATTCTCTTTTTTATACATTCTTTAAATATATGAAAAACATAACTCACGTGAGGAGAATATGAAGCTGGTAATGAACACGAAACAACAGAGCCTTAAAGACACAAAAGAAATCATAGCATTTGGTGCATTTTTCCCCTTCATGTGGCATTCATTTTTATGAGTTTAGTCTGAAGGAATCAGTGTCATTCAGTCCAACTGCTAGGGCTGCAAAACTAAATTATAATGGAAAATTAGACTTTACCTATTACCCAGGATATAATGAGCATCTCCATCCATGAGAAGCAGGATGTTTTCATCCTGAACAGCTGTTTTGCATTATCTGTGCTAGTTTCATTAGGGAGGAGTTTGGTGCCTTCAAATCTGTCAGCTGCATTCATGACTAGGAGTCCCAGGAAAATGGTGAAAGAGGCAGCATGTGCTACAAACTTCATGAATGGTCCACGCATTATCCTCCCCATCTGTAGCATATCACAGAACACACACCAAGACAGAGTCAACTAGATTTTATATACTTAAGGGAAAAAAGTGAAGATGTTACACTTACATACAATAGTGTTTACAAAATTCATCTGTATGGTGCTTAAATTAAACACAGAAACATACAAGATTGTTTTTCTGGAAATTCTTTCCTTACCTACATATGATTTTCTATGTTTGAAATGTTGAGAATTTTTTTTCTTTAAGGCAAACCTTGATACTATTACTATGTATTTCAAAATGAATTCTTTAATAGTAGTTTTATTTTAAAATAGAACACATATAATTGGATTCATACATAAAGATAAGCACACAAATATTGACCTATGCCATATCAAAATGCATAATTGATTGATCATTATTTGATTTATTTGTACCCTTTCATTTATTTCATTTTCACATATGGAATTCAGGCCACAGATGAAGAAGATATTTTGTTGAGATTTCAATCAATTTCTCCAAAAATAATTATGATTGATACCATCCTATCTCTTTGGCAGAGCACCAAAAATATAAAAGCAAAATATTCTTGTTTGTGGCAAGACATTAGCCTTATCTTCTCAGACAGTTGACATGGAAGTGAAATTTTTTGATGGTATGCATAGTCATTTTTCCTCCTCCATTTGGCAATAGAACTGCAGACATCATAGTAAATTAGAGCTGGAAAAGGCCACTCAGTCCAACTTCCTCTTTTGATAGGTAAGGCAGATAAAAATTCCCAGGCTTCTCTGTATGCTATAAAATACTTGAATGAAAATGATTGTCTACTGTTTTTTATTCCATTTAACAATATCAATGGCATGGGAAATTTGCTGCCTGTTAATTCAAGTAAATGATATGGTGGGAAAAAAGACTGGTTGAATTGAAGTCTTTGAAATATATAGAAATATTATTAATCCACATACATTTGCTCCTTGTAACAAATAATCGGGAACTATGTTTTTAGAAAGATATTCTTGCTTTTCTGACTTTCAGTGATTTTGGATAACACAGTCTAGGTCTTCATTTGCATGTCTTTGGCCACCTATTTCTATTTATTATAGAACATATATATCATGATCAAGTGAAGTAAATCAATATGGATAGTTTATCTAATAAACTAAGGAAGATTTCTTTTTAAATATTACTTATGCCTACACATATGTGTAAAATGTGCACTTATATGGAACATTTATAGCATAAATAGGCTATATTAAAATAATGCATCAAACATGTGGCCTAAAGCAAATATATGGCCCACCATACTCCTGAGTGCTTCTGAATGAGATTAAAATTTAATTGGGAAATTTTTTAACAACACAAATTGAAACATGATAGAGTACAGATAATGTCAATATGTGAAGTTTTAAGTCAATATGCAGTCCATAGGGCTCCCTATTATGGATTAGTGACATTATTCCTATTTGAGCTTGACTCCACTGTCACAAATATGTTCATAAATTGTAGGGAAGAATGATCTACAATGATGAAGGAAATTCCTCACTAGGAATTTCTTACGTTACTAAAAACATAGTCCATCTTCCACTCCCCAAATACAAATAAAAAAAAAAACACACATACACATACAACACACACATACAGAGTCAAAGTCTTACTCAAATGAAGACTGCCATTACAAGGAAAAATCTAGGAAATCCAAGTAAGCTGGAAAACATTCAAGTAAGAGCCTATTGATGGATTAAATATGACCCAACAACCACCTGACTAAATTCACAAAGATTTTAACACTAAAAAGTTTAGAATGCAAGGTAATGAATTTTTTTTTTTTTTAGCCATTGCAACTCTCCACAGCCTAATAGGCGCAGAGTAATTGTGATATATTAGTTCAAGGAATTCCCATATTGATGCAATCAAAGGTCATTAATGTACTCTAACATATAATGTAATGTATATTATTTAATAAGATAATATTTTATTATGTGCTCACTCATAGGTCAATCAGGATTTGTTAATACAGGTTATTCTTAGCACCAAATGCTGTCACATGAATGGAATGGAAAGAAATCACTTTTTTCTAAGATAATTAGAGAACAAAAGGCAATAAATTTTGTTAGGAGAGGGACATATTGTTTTTATTAAGTATTCAGGGAGAAAAAGAAAATAACAAAGAAACAAGATTTATTTTTAAAAGTTAAGAGTAACACTGTGGAAGAAAACAAAGTTATATTCAAATAAAAAAAGAGACATTGTCAAGGTGAACAGGGATATAATTGACATGACATAGTTTTCATAGTTATTCTAGTTAATTCTGTAATTTATTGTAACAATCTAATATTTTTATTCCCCCCTCAAAAATAACAGTTTGAAAATTTTCAAGATTCATTTTACAATATGAATATGCAATTTATATGCATTACTAGGGTAAAACACCTTGGTTAAAGATATACTATATCCTTAAGTTCCCACAGAGCCAATAACGATGAGTAAAGCAGATTTTAAAAGTGAGGAAAAGTACCATAACAATGTCTTGCTAGATATTTATAATTGCCCCTTACTGCATCCTGTTTGATTATTTTCCCTACTTTTCAACTGATTTTGTCCAGTCTAACTATATAAACTTTTCTTTTGTTTCCTCAACAACATTTATTTTCTAAATATATGTAAAGATAATTTTGAACTTTCATTTTGAGTTGCAAATTTTTTTTTCCTTTCCCCCTTCCTTTCTTATTTTCCCCCTCCCCAAGACATCAAACAATCTGATATAGGCTACACATGTGTAATCATTTTAAATATATTTCCATATTTGACATGTTGTGAAAGAAAAATCAGACCAATAAGGGCTAAAACATAAGAAAGAAAAAGCAAAAAACAAAAAAAGTGGAAATATTATGCTTCAATCTACGTTCTGCTTCCATAATTCTCCCTCTGTAGAGTGATAATATTTTCAATCCCAAGTCTGTTGGAAATGTTTTGGATTAGCAATTTGCTGAGAAGAACTAAGTCTCTATCATATTTGGTCAATACATAATTGTACAAACTTTTTCTCTGAACTGAAATGTTTAAGTCTACCAACTCACCTTGCTGCATGGAGCAAACCAGTAAATCAGTGCCAGGAAGGGCAAGCCAACTGCCACAGCAAGGACCACTAGAAACTTGACAGCAATTGTCTGCTGCCTTAAACCTGAGAGATTCTCATACCAAATGGAGAGAAGCTGTTGCTGGCAGTTTGGATGGGCTACAAACTGGAACAGAGATAAAATGAAAGGAAATGATTAATGGAAAATAAACATATCCTACATTTATATTTAAATATATCATTTTGAACTCTTTAGGGAGAATATTTTTTCAGGGTACAGATGTAGGATGAAAAACATTCAGCTAAATATAAAATCAACTAGTAGGTGTTTCCAACATGTGTTTTATCCATGAGAGTACACCAATATAAAGAGAGAACGTGTACTCTGCTTAGAGTATTGGTTAAGATTCTCCTGAAGCAGGAAAAGGGAGAGAGAAAGAAGTAGGTAAAGGAAGAAAGAAGAGTGACTCACTAAGGAGGACACTGCAGGAGAAAATTTAAAGATATTAATCCCAAATTGGAATTTCAAATTGGGCTACACCAGAAATAAGGCAAAATGTTCCTTCTCATCTAATTTCAATCCCAATTTCAAATGTCCAGAAACACACCAAGGCGAGGTGAACAAAAATTTGACTCAGGAAGCTAAACTTAGAAGGTACAGAAAATACCTGAAGGCTTTCAGCAGCATAGAAATAGTAGTGCTTATCACTACTTAAAAAATCCTTTGATTTTGTTTATTGGAGGGGGATAATGTTTAAGCTATCTGTGCATCATCTCTATTCAGCATCAAAACAAACAAACAAACAAACAACAAGCAAAGGAAACTGGGCTAAATGCCAGAGCTTACTTTTTTGACTTCATATTTAATAGCGAGTTTTAAACGACTAAGGCTTGGACGCCCATGGTCACCACTATTAGGGCTCGCTTCAACGTCCCCATTCAGAATGGCCTCCACTTCTTCTGTATTTCTGCAAAGATCAAGAAGTCCGACAACAAAATCTTTGCACTGCATTGACAATCTTTTGTAGTCATTCTAGGAAAAGGAGACATAATAACAGAGATGATTTTACAACTTCAGACTCAAGAAGAAAATTTTATTGGATCAGAAAATCTATCAACAATTTCAAAGAAAAAAATTCATTGCTTTAATTGCTTTAATATTACTTACTGTACTGCTAAATTAGAATGACAAAGCATAAGACTTTATTATTATATTATAGTAAAGAATGAATTTTTACCAGCATCTGTATAGAATTGGGGTATATTCTAGACTAGCAAAAATAAACTTTGTCAAAATCACAGGATGAGTGAATAGCAGGAAAAGAACAATCTATGTTCAAACTTTCTCTAGCATTATAAAAATTATTTTACACAAATTATCTCATTTCTTTTCAAATCTGTTAGAAAAGATTGTTATACACATTTGACAAATTCTCACAATATCAACATTCCCAGTTTATTATTATTATTAATACTACCATTGCAATACCAACTTACTTTTTTTTAGTTCATTCTAGTTTAAAAGTACCTAACATTTTTTTCCATTGGCTCCTCACAATCAAACAGAAAGATAAACAATCCAAGTATTTTAATTATTATTCCCATTTGACAGATGAAAATGCTAAGGCACAAAAAGGCTAAGTAATTTAAAATTATATAGATAAACCACAAGATAAATAAGAAAGAAGTTAAGGCGGCAACTAGAATTCTAGAAAAGTTAGTTAGGCACATTTAGGGTTAGGCATGATAGACCTTTGGAGAAAACTTAATGGAGACAGAAAGAAGCATTTTTTTTTCATCATTACATGGAACCTATACAAAAATTGACCATGTATTAGAACATAAAAACCTCAAAATCAAATGCAGAAATAATAAATGCATTAAAATTTACATGCAATAAAAGGCCAGGGGAAAATAGATCAAAAATTAATTAGAGAAAATAATCTAATACTAAAAAATGATTGGGTGAAACAAAAAAATCACAGAAACAATAATTTCATCCAAGAGAATGACAATAATGAGACAACATGCCAAAATTTGTGGGATACAGCCAAAGCAGTTATTAGGGGAAATTTTATATCTCCAGATGCTTACTTGCATAAATTAGAGAAAGAGCAAATCAATGAATTGGGTTTGCAACTTAAAAAGCTAGAAAAAGAACAAATTCTAAAACCCTCAATTAAATACCAAATTTGTAATTTTGAAAATAAAAAGGGAGAATTAAAAGTAACAAAACTATTGAAGTAATAAAGAAAACTAAGAGTTGGTTTTATGAAAAAACCAACAAAATAGACATTTAGCTAATTTGATTAGAAAAAGGAAAGAAGAAAATCAAATTATTAATATCAAAAATGAAAAGGGAGAGCTTTCACCTATGAAGAAGAAATTGAAACAATAATTAGGAGTTATTTTGCTGAACTATATGTCAACAAATTTGGCAATCTAAGTGACTTCTGACTTCAGCGCTGGTGCTCTAATCCCTACACCATCTAGCTGCCCCGGAACTATCTTATTATCAAAAATTCATGAAGTCACAGATTTTTAGAGTTGAAAGTGTGGAGGTAGATTGAAAGAATAAACCAATCAATGAGTCCAACTCACTTAAAATAACTTCCATAATCAAATGAGAGCATCTATAATGAATACATTGATCACACATGAAACAATGAAAAGTCCTTACTTGAGTATCATTCAAAATCAACGGATGAAATGGAAAATGTATATAGAAAATGTATTGGGATTGGCTGAAGAAGATCTTGTATATGATAATAAGCTGATCAAGCTTAGTGATGGAAGCAAGTTAGTGGTGGCCTCTTTCTCCTTCATATCCCTTTAAACAAAAGTGGACCTAGTGAACTTCAAGAGGTTGAATGATTTTGGACTTCTGATGAAGATCCTATAAATGTCTTGAGTACCAATGTCTGCATTGGGCATTGAAGACAAACTAGACACTCTGAAGAAAGGCAGGTTACTGATTCTGCCAAGAGCTCAGCAGAATGCTATGCTGAAAGGGAACTTTAGGAAGAGCTCATGAAATGAAGAAAAAAATTCTGGCAACCAGGAGTGATGAATTATTCCTTTGTCATTTGGTCTCAGACACAGATTGCTGGTATAGTGGATAGAGTGATTATCCTAAAGTCAGGAAAACTTTCATTCAAATTCAGCCTCAGACAATTACTAGGTAAATGATTCTGAGGAAGTTATTTAACCTCTGACTGACTCAATTTTCTCATCTGTAAATGGGAATGTTGTTTTTTTTAATATTCATAGCATTTTATTTTTCAACTATATTTTGCAAATATAGTTTTCAACATTCACACTTGCAAAACCTTGTGTCACAAATTTTTCTCCCTCCTTTCCTCCCTTCCC
Organism: Myrmecobius fasciatus; assembly: GCA_023553655.1. Lineage (NCBI taxonomy): Eukaryota > Metazoa > Chordata > Mammalia > Dasyuromorphia > Myrmecobiidae > Myrmecobius > Myrmecobius fasciatus. Next base: position 794,157 of record JAJPUD010000075.1, on the reverse strand, counting down.
CCTCAAATAGGCAGCAAGTAATCCAATATAGGCTAAACATGTGCAATTCTTCTAAATATATTTCCACATTTATCATTTCTGCACAAGAAAAATCAGATTAAAAGGGGGGAAATAAGAAAGAAGAAAAACAAGCAAGCAAATAACAACAAAAAAAGTGAAACTATTATGTTGTGATTCACATTTCCTCCCCATATTCCTCTCTCTGGATGCAGATGACCATTTGTCCATTACAAGTCTATTAGAACTGGCCTGAATCACCTCATTGTTGAAAAGAGCTAAATCTACTACAGTTGATCATCACTTAATCTTGCTGTTGCTGTATACAATGATCTCTTGGTTCTACTAAATACTTAGCATCAGTTTATGTAAGTCTCTCCAGGCCTTCTGAACTCATCCTGTTGGTTGTTTCTTACAGAACAATAATATTCCATAACATTCATATACCATAACTTATTTAACCATTCCCCAAGTAATTGGCATCCATTGTTTCCAGTTTCTAGCCACTACAAAAAGGGTTGCCACATTTTGCACATATGTGTCCTTTTCCCTTTTTATGATATTTCATCCTTCATTTTTGAAGACAACCAAAATGATATCACTATGTTAGAATTGAATAACAGTGTATCTGCCTATGGCTGATCAGACCAATGTGAGCTTGGAATGCTCTGCCACAGATTGGACACAAATAGTACATATGAACATTTGGGTAGCTTTTCTAATTTAGTATATTTTGCATTTCCATACATGGAAGATGTGGTGCTAACTGATAGAATATCTGTGTTTTCTTAAGGTTAATTGTTAGGCCAAAAATAGTACAAGCCGTAGAAAATCTTGATCAGATCTGTGTTAGGTCTACTAATGTTGCTTACAGACTTCTGGTCTGCCCCAGGCATTTCTCTTGGAGTTGTTGAACAGCAAATACCACATAGACTCTTCCTTGGCCCCTTCTGAACCCAAAATGGCTCTCAGGTAGATGACCTTCTTCCACTGTATTAAGGAGGATTCTAGGGAAAAAATTTGCCAGCAGTGACTAAGAAAGAGTTCCCACCCTGTAATTATCACAGGACAATCTTTTCCCTTTTCCTTTATAGAAATAGACAACAGAGGCATCCTTGAACTCCTGGAGTTATAACTTACTCTTGCCATATAATCTGGAAAATTTCAATCAGCTTTGGAGCAATGAATCCTCCTTTCTTTCCCCTCGCCATCTTGTAAATTTAGCTGGAATAGAAATCATCAGGTCCTTTGCCACAGAAAAGTAGCCTAATGGCATTCAAAACCTTTTTTTCAGTTGGAACTTCAGCTAGGGAGTGACTGTATAACATGAGAAACACTGACTACTCAGCAAGGCGTGCCTTCATCTAGAAAAAAATGTTTATATCCAGTGTTTCTAATAAAAGCCTCATTTCTAAAATGTAGAGAGAACTGACTCAAATTTATGAGAATACAAGTTATTCTCCAACTGATAAATGGTCAAAGGATATGAACAATTTTCAAAAGAAATTAAAGCCATTTCTAGTCATATGAAAAAATGCTCTAAATTACTATTGATCAGAGAAATGCAAATAAGACAACTCTGAGGAACAATTTCACACCTTTCAGATTGGTTAGGATTATAGGAAAAGATAATGATAAATACTGGACTGGATGTGAGAAAAAATGGGACACTAATGTATTGTTGGTGGAGTTGTGAAATGATCTAATTGTGGAGAACAATTTGGAACTATGCTCAAAGTGTAATCAAACTGTGCATATTTTTTTGATCCAACAGTGTCTCTTCTGGGCTGTATCCCAAAGAAATCATCAAAAAGGAAAAAAGATCCATATATGCAAAAATGTTTATAGCAGCCCTTTTTATAGTGGCAAGGAACTGGAAACTGAATGGATGCCCTCATTTGAGAAATGGCTGAATAAGTTATGATATATGAATGTTATGTGAATGTTATGGAATATTACTATTCTATAGGAAATGATGAGCAGGGTGATTTCAGAAAAGCCCTGGAAGACTTACATGAACCGATGCTGAATGAAGTGAGTAGAACCAAGAGAACATTGTACACAACAACAGCAAAATTAAGTGATGATCAACTGTAATAAATTTAGCTCTTTTCAACAATGAGGTGGTTCAGGGCAATTTCATAACTTGTGATGGAAAGTGATATCTGCACCCAGATAGAGAACTATGAAGACTGATTAAATGTGGATCAAAGCATAGTATTTTACACTTTTTTGGAGGTGGTGGTGTTGTTTGTTTGCTTGTTGTTTTCTCTTTTTCATGTTTTTTTTTCTCTCTTTTGATCTGATTTTTCTTGCACAACATGACGAATATGGAAGTATGTTTAGAAGAAGTGCATGTGTTTAACCTACAGTGTATTGTTTGCTTTCTAGGGTAGAGGGGAATAAAGAAAGGAGGGAGAAAAATTTGGAACACAGGGTTTTGCAGAAGAGAATGCTGAAAACTATCTTTGCTTGTGTTTGGAAAAATAAAAAGCTAATAAAAATTATTAAAATGTTGATCTACATTGGTAAAAGGGATTTCTTCATTGGTAATTCTTAACTTAATCAAAATAGCTATAACAAAAAAACCCTTAGTACAAAGGAAAAAAGAAACTTCACTTCATAAATCTTGACAGAAATAAAATTACTACACCTGGGAATAGATTTTTTTCCTGATTCATTTCCTAGGATCTGACCTTATTCAACTCTGTAGTTTTACTGCCAGGACCTTTCTCTCACAGTTACAGAAGACATCAAGAAAATAATACTTGAGTGGATGAAAGGCTAATTTGTTATTCCCAAGGAATTTTAAAATAAATCACAGCTGAAATGTCTATGTGTTCCCATGATAGACAGAGCCAAGTTATGACAGACTGCATGTAGAGATCCAAACACATATGTAAAATGTCTGCCTGGATGGAAGATCCACCTTTACCTCCACTATGATGAATCTTTATGAGGGTGATTACTTTTCGACACAAGATAATAATAATAGGTAAGATTTACATAATATTTTGAAGTTTGCAAAGTATTTTATATGTTGAATCTTATGATCATAAGTCTAGAGCTGAAAGTAAATTTAGAATCTGAACTTTGTTATTATTCTTTCTTGTAAAACTGAAATAGGATATTATGGGCTTTGAGGACCAAGTGAGATGAAATATCTTAGCATTTTGCATGTTTTGTTGTTGCTGCTGCTGTTTTGAGGATCTGACTACTTTAATTTAACCATGCTGATCATCATATCCATATAGCCCAAGTCCCTAGGATCCCATGTATCCTCCTTCAAAATGTTTCCTAGCTTACTGAAACAGGGAGAACATTTTTTGATCTCCTAAATCAGTATCTATCTTCTGATCATTAACTTTTTCTTTCCATTTCCTCCTCTATTTTTCCTTCTCTGTGTTCTTTTCACCTTCTTGACAGTTTTAAGGCATTATAAAGACTTGGTCTTAAATTACTTTGGGTCAAAGTATTGTGAGGACAAGGGAAGGAGAAAGGAGAAACAAAGTAGAAGAAGTAGAAGACAAGTAATACTACATTAAGTTGTCTGAAGAGAATTTTAATTTTAAAGATCATTTAATTCAAACTTTTATTTTATATTTAATGAGATCTGACTATGTCCATTAAGTGCTTCCAACAGGTTATCAGGAAAATGATATGTGTGTGTGTGTGTGTGTGTGTGTGTATAAAACTTTTGTTTCTCTATAATTTGTTTCCCTAAATAACTCTCTTAGCCCCCTTTCCCAGAGAACTATCTATATCTGATAACAAAATAGTTCAGCAAAACTAACCAAAATATTTATCAGGTTTTTCATTCATGTAGTCCTACAACTTTATCCCCCCTAGCATTAGATCATATGGTTTCATGGAAACACAAATTTTCACAGAAATACAAGAAACCTCCAAGTCCTTTAAGTTTAATATATACATACTTGAAGAATTCCTTCTACAACGTTTCCATCAAATGTTCATGTGACCTTTGCTTAAAGATTTCTAGAAATTATGGATATTTGAGGTATGTGGTCTTCAATGTAGAAATTTCCTTACTGGTGATTTTAAATTATAGGCCTAGTATTTTGAATTATCAATACATAGACTAAAAAATTTGATAATCACATTCTATTTTTTCTTTTCTTCTTCCCTTTCAGTATTACTATCTTAGTTAAAAATTTTTAAAATAGATTTTAGAAGACTTTTCAGTTTAATATTTTAACTCTGACTTTTTAATAGCATTGGCAGCCACCAGAACCACTAAACTAGAGGCATTAGCCCTTGCAATATTGACAGTGGGGAGGAACAGACAGAAAAACTCTTGGTCCCAAAATGTTCTTCTCATATCTACAGATCACAGAATAGTCTTTGGGGTTTTATTTTATTTGAGGGGAAAGCCAGTATTTAATTAATTATTACTAGATCACTTTTAATCATAGAATTTCAAAGCTGGAAAGGAGGTTAGTGGTGATATAGCTTTGTCTCCCTAAATTTATGTTCTGTGGATTCCTGGTGTCTCAGGAAACTATCCAAGAGATTCTGATCAATCTAACTGTGATGACAAACACACAACAAATCTAGTCACTTTTCTGTCTATAAATTAGGTCCATTGTGCTTGTTCCCTTGACATGGAGAACCAGAATCATATTATCACATAATTTGAGTCAGAGACCTTGGCAGCCACCTAGCTCAATCTGAAAATTAAGGAATCCAAAGACTAATTGAAATGTGACTTCTTATTTGCCCCAGAATCCACTACTGAATACATTATAATATATATTACACTTCTATTTGGTCTATCTCAATAGAGAGTATATAAAATAATCAGTGACTAATTATTATTATAGGATTCTACATTTATAGTGTGAAAGGTTGAGAGGCTTTCTGGTTCAACTTCTTCACTTTGAAGCTGAGAAAACTGAGACCCAGAGAAAATACATATATATATTGTATGTATTAAGTGACAGAGCTGAGGAAGTTAAGTCAGGTCCCATCTGTAGTTCCAAGTTCAGTATCATTTTCACTGTGCCAAGCTGCTTTAGGTTACTTATGCATAGCACACAGCTAACACAAAACAGTATTGAAGTCAGCCTTTCCTAAATTGTAAATCAACTTTTTTATTCCACATTATTTCTCATTGTGTCATTCTCATTCATAATGATTAAACACTTCTCACAAAATAAATTATTGGTGACATTGCTAGATTCCAAACAGATTTAACAGATCTATCTTAAAATATTTTAAATTACTTTTGTGTTCTTTAGTATCACTTAGGAATTCCTTTATTTAATTAGCTATTACCATTGGTTGTTGGTGGTGAGGTTTCGTTTTTGGTTTTTGTATTTTGGTTTTTTTTTTCTTCAAGGCTTCTTAATGAAGTTTGCTTTAAATTGAAGGATTCCACCACTGAGGGGAAAAGTTTGAGATCCATAGTTTTAGTTCAACTTTATCTTTTTATATATGGAGAAAATGAAACACAGAAAGGTTTGTCCAACATTCATTTGCCAATTTTTTAACATTTGTAGCAAAAGTAGATTTCATCTGAAATACATCCAGATGCAGATAGGAACTATTCATGAAATTCAAGTATTTCTTATTAAACTTTTTTATTCATTACAGAATTTATAGCCCATTAAAATGTCATATCCCCATTGCAGAATGTTTGAAAAAAAATTACTATAGGCAAGTTTTCATAGATAAATATTTTATAACAAATGAATTAAAACAGATAGATATATCTTTATATTATATATATTTAGATAAATCACATATCTGTATGTACACATATAAATGTATACCTATACATACATATGAATACATATACATGTGTGTGTGCCATGATCAAAATGCCAGTGAGAACCCTAGAATATCTGAGTTTTCAAGTTATTGGTTTTCCAGATACAGTGACTACATTTCAGCTCAGTTATATTAAATGCAGCCCACCCTATAGTGTGTCTTTGGTTGATAGGCACTATGTCACCAAAGATTAGACAAAAATCTTTAGGCATGCCTAAGATTTATCTTTAGATAGTTCTTTCAGATGAAGATCTGTATTAATGGTAAAGAAGGCCTCCCATATGGCAAGGCACTCTCCATAGTAGCTAATATTTTTCTCAGCCATATGTGTAAATGCCAATTTGATATCATTTTGCATGTTTTGTTTCCATATTGCAGTCAGCTTTCAGAGCATTATTAACACATTCCATCTTATCTTTTAGTTTTCAGATCTCTTCTTTAAACAACTCCTTTTTAAGCTTTTTTGGAGGAAAAGCTCCAACTCTGGAATCTAGTTCTGCTTGAATTTGGTCTCTACATAACTTCCAATATTATTTTGCCAATAAAGAATCTATGTATATACAACTGGAAGATCAAATATTCATCTTTCCGTAGCCTTACAACTTTAGTCAATGCAGCTGGCCACACTTTTTAGGGAGTAAAACATATTCTCTAGATACTGATCTCCAGGCATAGATTGTTCCATATTCCTTCATTTCCTCAAAATATTTCTTTTCTTGCTTGTAAATTCTACAAGATAGTTTGTCAATTAAGTTTTTTCCCGGCTAAATTTTCCCACATTATCATTCATTTCAGTGATTTTCTCTGAGCAGTTTTTAACTCCTCTCCTAAGGATACTATAACTTTCTCTGTCTGCCCAACAATCCAGTATCCTGCTAAACAATCCAGGATATTGTTTCTTATACAAAGAGAGTTGTCAGGCTTGTGCAGTAAGAAAAACTTTGAAATCTTCAATAAAATTTAAAGTTGGGTGATCAGCAACCTGATTTAAAAATTTATGTAGCACCTTTTTTCACATTTTAGTGAAGTCATCATTAAACTGTTCCACCATATCTTTGATTATGAATTTTTCTGGCAAAGGAGGAATAATGAAGGTGGGATATGCTTCTTCAAGTTTTCCCTCTAACCAAAGGAAATGTTGATGATATATTTGAACTGCAAATTCATTAAAATCAAATTTATCCTGAGATATGTTAATTGTAACTCTGCAGGTGATGAAAATTTCAATTATAGTAATGCAGCTTTGGGAAACATCAACTGTAATAAAAAGGTCCTTCAAATCTGGATCACCTTTAAACTTGTATTGGTTTATCATGGATAAAGGGGACACTGACATCAAAGGACTAAAATGGTTCATGTCCATGAGGGAGGAATCCTTGCTGATGGTCATTCTTGATGACATATAGGTCCAGGTCATTCTTGTCTTCATCTTGGTCCAGCATTTTGGGCTGCAACAGGACTGCAGCACAGCCACCTTAATGGGGGATCTTAATGCTGCTGCGGCTGCCACTCCAGTAAGAATTTGGGGAAAAAGGCTGAATTACCCAGCTCTTACCATACCTCCCACCTGTGTGTGATAATATTTGTTTTTATGAGATGTAATAATAGATGTTTTTATGTCTTTTTTTCTCCATTAATTTTGAAATTTCCCAAAAGCAAGAAATTTATCTATTTATTGTAATTAATAACAAAGTAAAATAATATTATTAGAATAGAGAATTGGTCTTAGGCAAGGAGACCCAGGGCCTGAGTAAATCATATAGTCTCTCAATGCCTTGGTAACTAATACCAGCAGACAGGTTATATATCTGCATTGGTGGAAGATGTTCCCATGACAACAAAAATTACAGGTCTACACAACAACTCCAACAAAATGGCAACAATATATTACACAAATTGCAATGTTAGAATGTCAACAATACCAGAAATAATAATAATTCTTTACATTTTAGTGTTTTCCTTTATTACTCTCTCAAAGTAGACTTTTGATAAATGTTAATGGACCCAAAGGTTACTTTGCCCAGGAGTAAATCCTACAGAAATAAATTGGTAAATCAAAGTATGGCCCAACCTGCTGAGTGGAGTTCAAGTATACAGCCGCTAATCAGGCAGCTGCTCCAAAAGTGTAAACAGAGCCACCAAGAAACAGCCATGTCTGCATAACCCCATCTGTCTGTTTTTAACAATATGAGCAAAGTCAGCTAACTTTCAGGCATGTCACAACCTCAAGAGCCATCTGAGACTAGTTTCCTAAAAGAAGATATTGAAAGGCCCATTCCCAATGAGCAATTTCTTGGCATGCATACAAAATATTATGGAACTCTGAAAGGACTTAATGTATTTGGCTTCTCTTGGAGAATGACAATTGCTTGATGGAGAATATAAATTCCAGAATGTAAGTTCTAAAATATAAAGGTGATCTCTGGATCTCTGTAATTTCACTACCTGAAAATGGGACTATACAAATTTATGCTATTCTGCCAGTTTAGGATAATCTCAAAAGAGACTAAAGAAAAAGATCTGTGCGTGTATATGTAAGAACATTTTAGCAACTCTTTTTGTGATAGCTCCAAAAGTAGAAACTAAGAGTATTCACCACCTATGGAGAATATATGTGAAACAGTACATGGACCACAGAACAATTTTTTAATAATAGCTTTTTATTTTCAAAATGCATGCAAAGATCGTTTTCAACATTTACCCTTGCAAAATCTTGTGTCCCAATTTTTCTCTCCCTTCCCTCTTCCCCCCTCCCCCAGAGAGCAAATAATCCAATTTGTATTAAAGACATACAATTCTTCTATACATACTTCCACATTTATCATGATACACACAAAAAATCAGATCAAAAAGGGAGAAAATGAGAAATAAAAAGGAAACAACAACAAATAAGTGAAAAACTATGTTGTGATCCACATTCAGTTCTGACAATTTTCATTCTGGATGTGGATTGGTTTGAATCACCTCATTGTTGAAAAGAATCATGTCTATCAGAATTGATCATCATACAATCTTGTTGCTGTATAAATTGTTCTCTTAGTTCTTCTATTCATTTCCCTTACTTTTGAAATCATTCTGTTGATCATTTTTTGTACAACAATAGTATTCCATAATATTCATACACCATAATTTATTCAGTCATTCCCCAAATGATGGGCATCCACTCAGTTTCCGGTTCCTTATCACTACAAAAAGAGTTGCATATGTGGGTCCCTTTGCCTTTTTTACGATCTCTTTGGGATACAAGCCCAGTAGAGACACTACTGGATAAAAGGGTATGAACAGTTTGATAGCCCTTTGGGCATACAAAACTAATTTTTAAAAAATTATCTCAATGAGGCTTTATATTAAGCTAGCATTATATTGTTCTTTTGCTTTACATATAATTGTCTCACTACCACCTTACATATATCCTCATAACAATCCTGTGAGTGAAGTATAGTTATTTTCTCATTCTAATAGATGAGAAAATGAAATCTGAGAGAAGCTACATAACTTGACTAGAGTCAAAAAGCTAAGTATCTAAAAAAAAAGGATTTAAACTCATGCCTTCCTGATTTCTACTTCAGCATTCCATCTAGAAATCTAGGAATAGCAATGCTCTTTTGAAATTTTAATTCGAGTACAAATAATTAGTTCAATTATTTTTAGTAGACAGTTTTGCTACTTTATTACCAATGTCAGGCTTTCTTCATATTCATTTGGCTTAAGTTTGGCATCTTATGTGTAAAGATATGAAGAAGTGGAGAATTTTGTTGGTACTATGAAGCATATTCGAAAAATGAAAACAGAAAACAAGGTCCTATCTGCTGTATGTATCTTGTGATTTGGTGCATCTTATGAATTTAGTGCAAAATAAGTACTTTAAATGATCTGAACTAAAGAATAAACAGGGAGATTGTTCAGTCATAGACTCCTTTCCCAGAAAAAATAATCTTCATTATTATATATATATTAATCAATTTGTTTACAAATTTTTATTCTCTCTACTTAAGTATAAACTCCCTGATGGCAGGGAACCTTTCATATTCTTCTTTGTATCTTCCCTCACACATAGAACAGTGCCTTTCATGGTGTAGTAAGTACAAAAAAAAATTGCTGAACAGAATTAAAGATATTCTTCAAAAACATGACACTCTTGCCTTTGTCTTATTTATTTTTTGCTAAAGCAATTGGGGTTAAGTGACTTGCTCAGGGTCACACAGCTAGGCAGTATTAAGTGTTACATGTCTAAGGTCAGATTTGAACTCAGATCCTCCTGGCTGTCAGGGCTGGTGCTCTATCCACTGCACCACCTAGCTGCCCCCCCATCTTATTTTCTTACCCTCATTAGTATTAATTTTAACCTAATATTCTTTAATTCTTCTTATCTGAAACCTCTGATGAAATTCACATCATATATTATTATGGTGGCATTACCATTATATACGGATTATAATGGTAATGATGATGAGGGTAACTAGCATTTATATAATGTCTACTATGTGCCATATAAAATATGCTAAGTGCTTTACAAATAGTATTTTGTTTTATCCTCACAGCAACTTTGGGAGATAGATGCAGTTATCCTATAAGGAATAATTGGAAGTTGAGGAAATTGAGGTAAGCAAAGGGAAAGTCACTTGCCCAAATTCTCACAGTTAATAAGTGTCAGATATGATATGGTGTGATATGATAATAAGAGCCATTTATGGACTCAGGTCCTCCAATCACTCTTATCCACTGAATCATGCAGAATTCTCATGCAAGTAGCTTGTAATTATTGCTGGTTCAAGTCCTCCATGGCACATCAAATATTTTGTGTTGTCATTCACTATTTAATGATTTTCTCTTTTTACGTGATATTTTCAAATGTATTCCCTCAATGCCACTGAAAGAGAATTCCCTTGTAATAAAGGGAAGCAATTAAGCAAAACCAACCCACAGAGTGTACTAACCATTCTATGCTCATAGTGTCCCATCTTTCAGAAAAGGGAAAATATTTATTTCCTCATCTTTTCTCTAGACACAAAGATTAGAATTGGTCATTACAAATATGTGGTGTTTGGCCTCCTTTTAATTGTGTATTGCCTATACACAATACATGTGTGTATAATTATGTGTATATGTGCATATATATATATATATATATATGTGCATATCATATCTATAAAGCATATACATGATAGATGTAAAAAATATATACATTGTTTCTATATATGATATATATGTATAGTTGTAATATGTCTATGATATATGATACCTATAACATAAATGTATCATATGTGTTATGCATACATAATGTTGTACATGTAACAATTACGTAACGTATATTACAAATTATATGTGGCACATACACATGTGTTCGCTTATATATGTATTCATATCCATATCCATACATAGGCAGCTAGGTGGTGCCATAATGCAGAGAGTGCCAGGCCTGGAGTCAGGAAGACTCATCTTCCTAAGTTCAAATCTGGCCTCAGACATCAGTCATTCAACACTTTTTCTCTGATTCCTCATCTGTAACATGAATTGGAGAAGGAAATGACATCACTCCAATGTCTCTGTCAGGAAACTTCAAATGAGGATAAAAAGAATTAGACATGGCTGTACACACATACATATATAACATGCATATGTACATATGTAATTATATAAATTTTCCTGGTTCTCCTTGACTTACTTTGAATCAGTCCACATAAATTTTGCCACATTTCTCTCAATTGAACTGAATTTTAAAAAGTCAGGGAACCATAGGACCAAAGAATATTTTAAGTGCTAAAAGTCTTTTAATTACCTAAATTACTATGTGTGAATAACCTCTGATGGAAAATTTCTCAGTGTCAGCTCCCTACTTGCTTATATAATGCCAATTGAATACTGAATGACAAAGAAAAATTTTTGTTACTACATGGTCATTCAGTTTGGGAAATATGAGTCTCCTGCTCTGCACATTCAGTTCAAGTTATTTCACACTAAATAGAAGTGGTTTGCTTCTCTTTGTTTCTGCTAAGAATGATTCTAAGTAGCCAGACTGATTTTGTGCTTACAGAAATTTCATTTTATTATCAATATGTCCTTAAGAAACATCTACAAAAAAAGACACAGAGAAGCCAAGATGGCAGAATAAATTGAGGAAGCTTCTGAAGCTCTCTTATTTTTCCTCGAAAACCACATGAAGCCAAGCCTCCAGACAGAATCTGATGGAGTAAGAATACTCTCCAGCTCAAGATAGATTGAAAAAATTTCAAGAAAGATCAGTCTCACTTGGAGGAAAAGGGTGTTCAGCCCAGATTAGGTAGATTTCTGGGAAAGCCAGTGAAAGAGTCTTAATCACAGCAAATCAGCAGGTAAGACCCTCAGTTCTGGCTCAATAGAGAAGCACATCAGTGGGGCAGCAGCCCAGGTCAGAAGGCAAACTCTGTGAACCAGGCTGTTTCCTGAACAGAGCAGGCAAAGCTAAACCTGCAAGCACAAGGAGCCCTTGTGATCAAAGTCAAGGTTCAGAGCCACACAGGAAGCTTGAGGCAGCACCACCTTTATCCCAGGAGCAGAGTTCCTCCTTAAAATTAAAAAATGAATAAATAAATAAAAAGGAAATACCAAAAGAAAAGGAAAGAAAATTAGCAAGAAACAAAAAAGAAATTTGACCATAGAAAGCTACTATGGTGACAAAGCAGATCAAAACACAAAATCAGAGGAGGGCATAATTTCCTCAGAAGAAATCTCAAAGAGTGAGACAAATTGGTCTCAAGTCCAAAGAGGCTTCTAGGAATTGCTCATAAAAGACTTCAAAAGGCAAATAAAAAAAAGGTAGAAGAAAAAAATGAGAAAACAAATGAGTGGTATGCATGAGAGAGTCAACAATTTGGAAAAGGAAGGAAAAAGTTATTTGAAGAAAACTACTACTTAAACAGCAGAATAAACCAAATGGAAAAAGAGATACAAAAGATAACTGAAGAAAATCACACATTAAAAACTAGAATGGAGCAAATGGAAACTAAGGGCTTTGTGAAACAGCAAGAATCAAACAAACTAAAAAAAATGAAAAAAAAGAAAGAAAATGTGAAATACCTCATAGGCAAAACAGCTGATCTGGAAAACAGATCCAGAAGAGACAATTTAAAAATTATTGCTTTACCTGAAAGCTATGACCAAAAAAAAAGAGTCTGTATAACATTCTATTAGAGCTCATTAAGGAAAACTGACCCAATATTCTAGAGAGGGGAAAATACTCATTGAAAGAATCCATCAATCACCTCTGGAAAGAGATCTCACAAGGAAAACCCCAAGAAACATTGTTATGAAACTCCAAAACTATAACCTCAAGGGAAAAAATACTGTAATAATAAATATAATATATAATATTATATATATTATATATAAATATAATAAATAAATAATAAAAAATACTGTAAAAAATACCTGCCAGACAAAAGCAATTCAAATATCAAGGATCAACAATCAGAATTATTCAGGATCTGGCAACTTCTACAATAAAGGATCATAGGACCTTGAATATTCCAGAAAGCAAAGGACTTGGTGTTAGAATCAAGAATTAACTGCCCAGTGAGTATTATCTTTCTGGGGAGGAATTGGAACTTCAAAGAAGTAAGAGACTTTCAATATATTGAAAAAAAAAAACAGAACTAAAGAGAAAATTTAATCTACAAAAGCAGGATGCAAGAGAACCATAAAAAGGTAAACAGGGGACAATATATATTTAAAGATCAAACTGTTTACATCCCTAATATCTATAACAACTGAGAAGTATATCTGACACCAGGGCAGCAAAGGGAGGCATCACATGGACTGAGGCTATGATTGGGAATGATCCCTGATTGTGATGACATCAAAGAAAAAGACAATAAGGTCTGTACTGGAAAAAGTGGAAAGGGGAAGTGTAATAGAACAATTAGTTCATATGAAGGGGTGTAAAAGACTTATTACAATTAAGGGAAAGAAGGGAGAGAGAGGAGCATTGTCTGAAGCTTTAAGAAGGAATAATTTAATATTCGGTTGGGTAGAGAAATTTATCTAACCCTATAAAGAAGTAGGAGGAGAAAAAGGAAAAGAAAAGGGAGGGGCAGGATAGAAGGGAGGGCAGAAACAGAGAAAATGTAAGAGAAGGGGAGAACAGTTGATAGAAGATAAAATAGTGGGTGGAGTGAGTTTAAAAAAACACTACTAAGGAAGGGAGGAAGGGTGATAGGAGATAAGAGTGGTAGGGTGGGTAAAAAAAATCACACAACTAAAGACAAGGTGGGAAAAAACAATAAAATACAGAGCTGGTATTCATAACTATTAATGTGAATTGGATGAACTCTCCCATAAAATGGAAGTGAATAGCAGAGTGGATTAAAAACAGAATCCTAGAATATGTTGTTTACAAGAAACACATTTGACACAGAGAGACACATACAGAGTGAAGGTAAAAGGCTGGAACAGAATTTATTTTGTTTCAATTGAAGTAAAAAAATCAAGGGTAGCAATTCTGATCTCAGATAAAGCAAAAGTGAAAATAGATCTTATTAAAAGAGATAAAGAGGGAAAGTATATCCTGATAAAGGGTACATGATAAAGGGTAAGTGAAATAGGTACAATACTAAATGTGTATGCACAAAGTGGTAGATCAGGCAAATTATCTAGAGAAGATTTTAAGCTAGTTACAGGAAGAAAGAGACAGCAAAACTATTCTAGTGGGGGACCTCAACCATCCCCTGTCAGAATCAGACAAATCTAACTACAAAATAAACAAGAAAGAAACTAAGGAGGTTAATAGAATCCTGGAAAACCTAGATGTTATAGACCTCTGGAGAAAATTGAATAGGGACAGAAATATATCTTTTTCTCAGCAGTACATGGCACCTTCACAAAAACTGACCATGTATTAGGGCATAAAAACCTCACAATCAAATGCAAAAAAAGTGTAAATAGTAAATACTTACTCTTCAGACCAAAATGCAATAAAAATTATTTTCAATAAAGGGCCAAGAAAAGATAGAATCAAAACCAATTAGAAATTAAATAACCTAATTCTAAAGAATGATTGGGTCAGACAACAAATCACAGAAACATTCAATAATTTCATCCACAAAAATGATATTAATGAGACAACATACCAAAATCCATGGGAAGCAGCTAAAGCAGTGCTTAGAGGAAATTTTATACCTCTAAATAGCTACATAAATAAAAAAGAGAAAGAGGAGATCAATGAATTAGACATGCAACTAAAAAGCTAAAAAAATACTAAATTAAAAATCCCCAATGAAATACCAAATTGGAAATTTTGAAACTCAAAGAAGAGTTTAATAAAATAGAAACCAAGAAAGCTATTGAATTAATAAACAAAACTAAGTGTTGTTTTTATGAAAAAAAATCTAACAAAATAGTTAAATCTTTGGTTAGTTTGATCAGAAAAAGGAAAGAAAAAAATCAAACCACCAGCATCAAAAATGAAAGGGATGAACTTATGACCAACGAAAAAGAAATTAAAGAAATATCAAGCAGCTATTTTGCCCAGTCTATGGCTGCAAGTCTGACAATCCAACTGAAATAGATGAATATTTACCCAAATATAAATTGCCTTCTTTTAACAGAAGTGCCATTATAGAAAAATAAATTGAATAAGTCATTAATGAACTCCCTAAGAAAAAGTCTCCAGGCCAAACATTTAAAGAACAATTAATTCAAATACTATGTAAACTATTTGAAAAATGAGGTAAAGTAATACTACCAATTTTTTTCTATACAAACCAGGAAGGAATAAAATGGAGAAAGAAAATTACAGATCAATCTTCCTAATAAATATTGATGCAAAAATTTTAAATAAATATTAGCAAAGAGATTACAGCAATTTATCAACAAAATAATACACTTTGACCAAGTGGGATTTATACCAAAATGCAGGATTGGTTCAATGATTTGGTCAATACCATAATTGATCGTATCAATAACAAAACCAACAGAAATCATATTATAATCTCAATAAATGCAGAAAAAACTTTTGGCAAAATATAGTACCCATTATTATTAAAAACATTTGAAAGCTAGGGATAAAGGGAACTTTCCTTAAAATAATGAGCAGAATCTATCTAAAATCTATAGCAAGCATTATTTGTAATGGAGAGAAGCTGATCACATACCCAACAAGATCAATGGTGAAACAAGGATGCCCATTATCACCACTATTATTCAACATTGTACTAAGAAGGTTAGCTTTAGCAATACGAAAAGAAAAAGAAATTAAAGGAATTAGAATAGGCAATGAGGAAATAAAACTATTGCAGATAATATGATAATATACTTAGAGAATCCTAGAAAATCATCCAAAAACCTACTGGAAACAATTCACAGATTTAGCGAAGTTGCAGGATATTAAATAAACTCACACAAATCATTAGCATTTCTGTGTATTATTGACAAAGCCCATCAGCAAGAGATAGAAAGAGAAATTCCATTTAAAATTACTGTAAAAAAAAAATAAAATACTTGTGGGTGTACCTGCCAAGCCAAACTCAAGAATTATATGAACACATTTACAAAATACTTCTCATACAAATAAAGTCAGATCTAAACAATTGGAAAAGGGGTGGAGCCATGGTGGCGGAGATCAGACAGGAGTCTCTGTAACCTCCTCTAACCTCCCCTCAAACCAACAAAATATGAAGCCTCTAGACTGATTCTGAAGCAAAAAAATCCACAATATCTGGAGAACAACACGATTCTAGAAGAAGATACTCTGGAAGAACCTCAAAACAGGTCTGTTTTAATGGGGCAGGGGGTGACCTACTGAACCCAGACTGCAGCGCAGGGAGACCAGGGCAGGGAGCTGGAGCATGGAGCTGGAACAGGAGTCGGGACAGGAGTGGGAGTGTTGTGCTTTTCACACACCTGGGAGTCTTCTGCAAGCCTCTTAAAACAATTTGTCCTGATTGTGAGCAGGTGGTTTGGAGGGTCTGCCTTTTGAAGGGGATAGATTGTGAACGACTGAACACCTGGTGAGCATCGTAACTAGCTGCCATTACACAGCACCTTAAAGCAATCAATCAAACAACAGGACTGATAAGCACCAGAAATAATTCAATCAGCGGAGCTGCCCAGCCCCTGACATAATTCAATCAGCAGAACTGCCCACTTCCTGAAATAATTCAATCAGCAGAACTGCCCCAGGGCAAATTAAAGCAACTGTCCCACCTTTATTCTAAACAGACCTCACACCTTTAAAAAAAATGAATAAAAAACCAAAAAGAGCTCTCACCATAGACAACTTTTATGGAGAGAGGGAAGAACAGACCTCAAATCCTGAGGCCCCTAAAGGTAAAGCAACTCCAGAAAAAGCCCCAAAGAGAGACATAAATTGGTCTCCATGTCACAAGGCTTTCTTTGAAGATTGCATAAAAAATCTTAAAAGAGAGTTAGAAGAAACATGGGGAAAC
>JAJPUD010000075.1:671591-761950 GCA_023553655.1 Myrmecobius fasciatus | reverse complement strand
GAAAGGTCACTCATATGTTTTGTAAATAAAAAGCTTTATTAAAAAAAAACAATTGGAAAAGAATCAATTGTTCATGGAAAAGCCAAGCTAATATAATAAAAATGACAATTCTATCTAAATCGGTCTACTTGTTCAATGCCATACTGATCAAACTGCCAAAACATTATTTATAGAAGTAGAAAAAAATAATAACAAAATTCATCTGGAAGAAAAAAAAAGTCAAGAATATAAAGGGAATTAATGAAAAAAAAATACAAAGAATGGTGGCTTAGCAGGATGAAACTTAAAACTATATTATAAAACGGCAGTTTTCAAAACCATTTGGTACTAGCTAAGAAATAGAGTGGTGGATCAGTGGAATGAATTAGATGCACACAACACAATAATCAAGGCCTGTAGCAATCTACTATTTGATAAATCCTCAAACTTCTAGAACAAGAACTCACTGACAAAAATTGCTGGGAAAACTGGAAAATAATTTGTCAGAAACTCGGCATAGAAACATCTTACACCCCTTACCAAAATAAGGTCAAAATGAATACATGATTTGGGCATAAAGGAGGATTCCATAAACCAATTAGGAGAACAAGGGATGATTTAGCTTTGGAGAAGGGAGAAATTTATGACCCCCCCCCAAAACAAACAAACAAATGAACAAACAAACAGAGAACATTATGAAAGGCACAATGGACAACTTTGATTAAATTAAATTTTAAAAGTTTTTGCACAAACAAAACTAACAGAAACAAGATTAAAAGGGACGTATAAAGCCAGGAAAAAATCTTTATAGCCAGTATTTCTGATAAAGATCTCATTTTTAAAATGTAAAAAGAACTATGTCAAATATACAAGTCATTCCCCAATTAATAAATGGTCAAAGGATATGAACAGACAATTTTCAGAAGAAATTAAAGCTAGTTATAGTTATATGAAAAATATTCTACATCACTATTGATTAGAGAAATACAAATTAAGACAACTCTGAGGTACTACCTCACACCTCTCAGATTAGCTAAGATGATAGCAAAAAAATGTTGTAGGGGATGTGGGAAAGCTGGGACACTAATGCATTGTTGCTGAAGTTGTGAAATGATCCAACCATTCTAGAGAGCAATCTGGAACTTTGCCTAAAGGACTATAAAACTTCATAACCTTTGACCCAGCAGTGCCATTTCTGTGTCTGTATCCCAAGGAAATCATAAAGGATTTTGCAAAAATGTTTGTAGCAGCTCTTTTTGTGGTAGCAATGAATTGGAAAAGGAATGGATGTCCATCAACTGGGGAATAGCTGAACAAGTTGTGGTATATAAAGGTAATGGAATATTATTGTTCTTTAAAAAATGATGAAAAAGCTGATTATAGAAAGGCCTAGAAAGAGTTACATGAAGAAAAAAAATGCTAAGCAAAACAAGCAGAACCAGGAATACATTGTACACAAGAACAGCAAGAATGTGTGATGATCAGACTGGATTAAAAACCAGAATCCCACAATATGTTGTCTACAAGAAACACATCTAAAACATAGTGACACATATAGGATGAAGGTAAAAGGCTGGAGCAGAACCTATTATGCTTCAGGTGAACAAAAAAAGCAGGGGTAGCAATCCTTATCTCAGATCAAGTAAAAGCCAAGATAGATCTAATCAAAAGAGATAAGTAAGGAAACTATATTTTATTAAATGGTACCATAGATAATGTAGCAATATCAATACTAAATATATACGCACCAAGTGCAATAGCATCCAAATTCCTAGAGGAGAAATTAAGAGAGATGCAAGAAGAAATAGACAGCCAAACTATACTAGTGGGGGATCTCAACCTTGCTCTCTCAGAATTACATAAATCAAACTACAAAATAAACAAGAAAGAAACTAGGGAGATAAACCAATTGTTAGAAAAGTTAGGTATGATAGATCTATGGAGAAAGCTGAATGGAGACAGTAGGGAGTTTACTTTTTTCTCAGCAGTCCATGGAACCTATACCAAAATTGACCATGTGTTAGGGCATAAAAACCTCAAAATCAAATGCAGAAAGGCAGAAATAGTAAATGCATCTTTTTCAGATCATGATGCAATAAAAATCACATGCAATATAAGGCCAGGAGAAAATGGGCCAAAAGTTAATTGGAAATTAAATAATCTAATCCTGAAGAATGAATGGGTGAAAAAACAAATCATAGACACAATCAGTAATTTCATCCAGGAGAATGACAATAAGGAGACAGCATGCCAAAATTTGTGGGATACGGCCAAAGCGGTTATAAGGGGCAATTTTATATCTCTAGATGCTTACTTGCATACAATAGAGAAAGAAAAGATCAATGAACTGGGCTTATTATTAAAAAAACTAGAAAAAGAACAAATTAAAAACCCTCAATTAAATACCAAATTGGAAATTCTAAAAATAAAAGGAGAAATTAAATTAACAATGTGTGATGATCTACCATGAAATCCTACTTCTCAGTAGTTCACTGATCCAAACCAATTCTAATAGACTTTGGATGGAAAATGCTGCCTGCATCCACAAAATAAACAAACAAACAAACTAACTAACCAACTAATCAGACAATAATATAAATCAACACATGCTATGTTCACTTCTTTTTTCTGTTTTTTTTTTATCTCTCATGTGGTTTTTCCTTTTTGTTCTGATTTTTCTCTCCCAAAACAATTCATAAAGCAATGTGTATTAAAAATAAATAAAATTACTACAATTAAAAAATTAAAAGATAAAAAGGAAAAGGAAAAAAATCTACTCTTTGGAAAAAGTGTTTATTTTTAAGCATGCATACCATAATCTATCAATCCTACATTTAACCCTATACTGAACCAAAAGGTGGATGCTTTAGATATAGAGGAGCAAGAAAAGACATAAAAAACCTCTCAGGAGCAGAGAATTTGAAGGAAATTTCTGAAGCTTTAAAGTAGGAAATAAAAGGAAGTACATCTTTATGCAACAGTTAGAAACATAAAACATTTTGAAGCCCAAGATAAAAAGTAAATAAATGGGTTCAAATAAGAGTTTGCAAGAATTTAGTAGTAATATATGTATAATCACATATAGAATACTAAGTAATAGCCTACTCAGATGTCTTATTGAAGTATCTAGGCAATTTTAAATTCTCAAAATGTCAGTAGATTATTTGGTTCCAGCAGATCCTCCTAAGATATAAAGTTTCTTAAGCAAGGGTTTCACATCCTTGTGAAAAGGTCATTTCTGGCAATATATCAGTCTGGCAACTTGGTTGGCAAACTATTGAAGTTTAGAGGAAATTGTATGCATAATTTAAATTGTCTTGAGAGCTATGTATGATATCCATAGTAGAAAGAAAGAAAGGAATATAAGAGATATAGAGGGCAAATTCATAAGACTTGGCAGCTGAGGAATATGGGAGCTGAAACAATAAAAAGGAAGGGGCATCTTTTGTGATGAAGATAATGAGTTCTGTTTTGGACAAGTTGCATTTGAAATGTCAATGGGATATCCAGGTGGAAATGTCTTGCAGATAGCTGGAGATATGGGACTAAAGCTCAGAGAAAAGATGAGGTTTAGAGTTTTATATTTGGAAACTATTTGAAGACAGATGTTAGTTCAGAGAGCATGTAGAGAGGAGAAAAGATCCAGGATAAAAGCATAAGATAGATTTACATATAAATAATGATTCCACAAATGTGATTTAGCAGTCAAATAAGAGGAGAATAAATGAGTAGCATCACAAAAATTTAGGGAAGAGAGAGACTATCCAGAAGAGGGTAGTTAATGCTGTCAAGCACTATAGAGAGGTCAAGAAAGAGAAGGGCTGATTTCTTTGTTAAATGGGTTAAATAATTAAGTGGGGCAACTAGGTAGTGCAGATCTCTGGATCTGGAGTCAGAAAGTCATTTTTGTGAATTCAGATGCAGTTTCAGACATTTCCAAGCTATGTGACCTTGGGTAATAATCCTGTTTGCCTGAATTAGCTCATATGTAAAAATGATCTGGAGAAGGAAATGGCAAACCACTCCAATATCTGCCAAGAAAAACCAAAATTAGATTCAAAAGGATTTGGACACAACTGAAAAGCAATTAAATAACAACAACAAAACATATAAGAAATCACAGATAACACCAATGAAAATAATGTTACTTGAATTTGGGGGTAAGAGGTAGAATTATCAAAGACGAATAAATGAATTGGGGGCAAGAAAATGAGGCAATAAGCATACAACTTTTGCTAAGAGGTTAGCTGTGAAAAAGGAGAAATTACATGGGAAAACAGTTTAAAAACATGGCAGGGTGAAATTATGTTTGTTTGTGTTTGTCTCCAATTAGAGGAAACCTATGCATGTTGGCAGGCAGAATGAAGGAATGCATTATCTAAATGTCTGATAGAGCTTTTTCCCTATTGAAGGCATAACAGATCTGAAATTCTTGACTTTCTTATGATGATAATTTTATTCTTCAAATGGTAGAAGAAGGAACAAGGGAAATGTTATTCTAGGTCTAGTTCTTCACCATAAGGAGGAAGTAGTTGAAGAAGAAGAAGTAATGGGTTCTTCAGGAGGAAGTGACCACATCTCAAATTTCTTGAAAGATAACAAAGGGGAGACCAATCATAATTTGAGGCATAATGCTATATTTAGGAAGAGTGAATTTTTTTAAAGTTCAGATTATGTAGACAGTTCTGGTCAGGAATTTTTAGGGGAATTTGACTATAGAAAGTTGGTAAGTTCTCAAGAACAAACCTTTGATGGCTGTAACCACATTTTATTCTAATAAGAATAAAAATAGAGAAGGCTACCTAAAGAAATTCTTGTTAATATAAAGGCATCTTCATATAAGAAGCAGCATGATATAGAATACAGAACCTGAAAACCTTGGTTCAAATACCGTTCCACATATTTATTGTGTGACCCTGGGCATTTAACCTCTTGGAGCATTAATTCCTCATTTATAAAGTGAAAAGATTATTTCTCTGACCTCTTAATTTTTTTCCATCTCTAAATCTATGATCCTATTAATTCATCAATCACTTTGAATTTTTTTAAAGATATGTAAAGTAGATAGTTGCAAAACATGGTACCTGAGAATAAATGATAAAAAGTGTCATTCATGCTTTCTTAAGAATTATGTCAAGAAAATTCCAATAGACTTGTGATGGAAAGTGCCATCTTCATTCAGAGATAAAACTATGGAGACTGAAAAATAGATCAAAGCATACTACTTCCACCTTTTGTGGTTGTTGCTTGTTTAATTGTTTTTTTTTTCTTTCTAATGTTTTATTTTTCCCTTTTGACGATATATTTTTGTGCAGCATGATGAATATGGAAATGTGTTTAGAAGAATCACACATATTAAACCAGTTTGCTGACTTGGGGAGGAGACAGTGAGAGAGAAAGGGAAAAGGATTTGGAACATAAGATTTTGTAAAGATGAATGTGGAAAACTATCTTTGCATGTATTTGGAAAAATAAAATACTATTAAAAATAAAAATTTTTTAAAGAATGCCAAGAACAATGCAGCCTAGAAGGAAACAAAACCATGATGAAATAAGAAAGCTTTTCTGTTTGTTGCTAAAGGAAGATTAAAAATTCAAAATAATTTTTAATCAAGACACATAGAATGACAAAAGAAAGGAGAGAGAATACAGAACTCCCATCATTCTCAATTACCAATGTTGTATAGGAATGATCTTTAGAGTTGGAAAAATAGAACAAAATTGGGTACATGTGACTAAAAATCCAAGATAAGTGAAAAATTGGTAAGAAAGAATGTTCCTTTTTGGAATTAGTTTAAGTCATCATGGTTAGAAAAATATCATAGGATACCCCAAGAACTCACGAAAGTGTTGGCAAAACCATTCTTAATGGTTTCTGAAAGATGCTAGAGAGGTGAGCAAATATAATCCTGCTTTCTCAAAAGGGAAAAAGGAAGCTTGTTTCTTCAAGCTCTAGGCTGGTGATCTTGACTTTATTTCCTGACAAAATCACAGAAGGCATAAATAGAAGATTTGAGACCTCTTAAAATGGAAATACTCTACTTTGTCAATATCCTTCCTGAAATGTAGGAAGTGGTAAACACTTTGAACCAATAGAGGTTCATCAAGAACAAATCATGCCAAACTAAATTAATTTACTTTTTATTATAGGCTATTAAATCAGAAGACTATTATAGATTTAGTATAACATATTTTAACAAGGCATTTGGAAATGGTAGCTATTGTGATCATGATGGAGAGGGATAAACTAAAGCATAATAGTTTAAGTTTAAGTAGTCAAAACTCATTGATTCATCAGTTATACAATGGTTATGTTGTAGGAAGAATTCTCGTTTATGTTTAAATTTCACTAAATGGCCTCTAATGGTCCTTCCATCCTTTCTCAATGAGAAGTTAAAAGAAGACAAAATGCAAAAAAAAGACCTTCCAGAAATATTATGGCAATGAATTACATTTAGCATGATCTTAATTAATATTATATTTTAAAAAGAAAGAAAGAAAAGGAAAGAAAAAAAGAGAAAGAAAGAGAAAAAGAAAGAAAGGGGGCAGGAAGAAAGAGAAAAAGGGAGAGAAAGAGAGAGGAAAGAGAGAAAGAGGAAAGATAGAGAGAGAAGAAAGAAAGAAAGAAAGAAAGAAAGAAAGAAAGAAAGAAAGAAAGAAAGAAAGAAAGAAAGAAAGAAAAAGAAAGAAAGAAAGAAAAAAAGCAAATCAATGATTATAAAAATCAGAGTGGCAGAGGGGGAAAAACTTGGCCAAGAAAATGAGAGGTAGGTGGGAAAATTATGTAAAAGAGAATCAATGGCTTGGTAAAAGAGGCATTAAAAATATTTCTTAAATGCATGTTTACATTTAAGATAACTCCTTAAAATTAAGAATTGACCAAAACCTCACTAAAGAACCTCACTCCTTAAAAATTAGAATTGGTTAAGTGGAAGCTAATGACTCCTTGTAAAATCAAGAAACAATAAAACAAAATTAAGACAATGAAAAAAAGTAAAAAGTGCACAACAGAAAAGATTGAAAAAGGCAAGAAATTTCCCCTTATATGTATGAAGCCAGGGAGCAAAGCCAAGATGATGAAGAACATACATGACTCTCTGTGACCTCCTCTAACCTTCTCTTAAATCAACAGCAGATTAAGCCTCTAAACTGGTTTTGGAGCCAAAGCACCCACAAAAATTTGGAGAACAACACATTTCTAGAAGTTACCTTGGAAGAATGTCATATAACATGTCTGTTTCAATCAGGCAGGGGAACAGTCTGGTGAGCCCAAAAGGCAGTGCAGGGAGACCAGAGCAGGAAGCCAGAGCTGGGAATCAGAGCATTGCAGTTTACAGGCACTTGGGAACCTTCTGTGAGCTTCTTAGGCTACTCTATCTTGCTTGAAAGCAGGTGGTTTGGCAGATTTACTTTTGTAAAAGGTAAATTATAAAACACTGAGCCCAGGAAGAAAACTGGACCTAGCAGCCATTAGCCAACAGCAGAAATCAATCAACAGAACTGCACCAGGCAAGTTAAAGTAGCTGTTGCTCTTTTGTTTAAACATACCTCAAGCCTTAAAAAATGAAAAACAAAAAACAAAAAATAACTTTCAGCATAGACAGCTTTTTTAGAGAGAGAGAAGAACAGACTTCAAATCCTAAGGTTCTTAAAGGCAAAGCAACTCCAGAAGAAGCTGCAATGGGAGACATGAGCTGGTCCCTATTTCACAAGGCTTTCCTGGAAGATTGCATAAAGGATCTTAAAAGAGAGTTAGAAGAAAAATGGGGAAATGAAATGAGATCATTGCAAGAAGGAATGCAAAAACATATAATGCCCTACAAAAGAGATATAAAAAAGACATCAGTTCACTAAAAAACAAAATTTGTGAAATTGAAAAAGAATGCAATGAACAAAAAACTTCAATTGGCCAATTACAAAAAGAGCTAAAAAAAAGTAACTGAAGAAAATAATACACTAAAAATTAGAATTGAACAAATGGAAGTGAATGTCTCAATAAGACTTCAAGAATCAATCAAACAAAAACCAAAAAAAAAAAAAGAAAAAGAAAAAAGAGAAGAAAATAT
This sequence comes from Myrmecobius fasciatus, assembly GCA_023553655.1. Classification (NCBI taxonomy): domain Eukaryota; kingdom Metazoa; phylum Chordata; class Mammalia; order Dasyuromorphia; family Myrmecobiidae; genus Myrmecobius; species Myrmecobius fasciatus. The sequence goes on along the minus strand of JAJPUD010000075.1, from coordinate 753,905 downwards.
GAAATATTTCCTAGGAAAAACAACTGACCTGGAAAACAGATCTAGGAAAGACAATCTAAGGATTATTGGACTTCCTGAAAGCCATGATGAAAAAGAAAGAACCTAGAAACTTATTTAGAAAATCATAAAAGAAAATTTCTCTGATATTTTAGAATCAGAAGGTAAAATAGCCATCACAAAAATTCACTGATCACCTATTGAAAGAGACCCCAAAATTAAATCCCCAAGGAAAATTGTGGCTAAATTTCAGAACTATCACACCAAAGAAAAGATATTTCCAAAAGCCAGAAAGAAACAATTCAAATACCAAGGAGCCACAATTAGGATCACTGAAGACCTATCAGCTTCCACATTAAAAGATCAAAGGGCCAGGAATATGAAATTCCAAAAGGAAAAGGAACTTGGATTACAGTCAAGAATAAGTTATCCAGCTAAAATGAGCATTATATTAGGGAGGAAGATGGACATTTAATGAGATAGGTGAATTTCACCTATTTCTAATGAAAAGACCAGGTAAGAACAAAAAATTTCACCTCCAAACAAAGAACTCAAGAGAAGCATAAAAAAGTAAAAAAGAACTATATTTCTGTTGTGGTTATACTTAGAGATTCCAGGTAGAATTTGATTTTATTTTGATAATATACAAAAGAAACTAGAGGTGGAAAGGGATCATACTGGAAAAAAGAGGGAAAAGGAGGTAAAATAACAGAAATTATATCTTACAAAGAGGCAAAGAAAACCTATTATGATTGAGGGAAAGAAGGAAAGGGGATGAACATTTCTTACTCTCATCAGATTTGGATCTAAGAGAGAATATCAGACATATTTTGTTTCACAAAGAAACTTATCTCACCTTGTAGGGAAGTGGGAGGGAAGGGGGGAAAGAAAGGGAAACACTAACAGAAGGGAAAATAGAAGAATTAGGAGAGAGGTGTAAAAAAGGGAAGGGGCTCTAAAAGGAGAAGACTGTTTGAGAGAGGTGGTCATCAAAAGCATCAAAAGGAGGAGGGAAGGAGGATAGGAAAGAGAAAAGCATAGCCTAGGGTAAATAAGATTGCCGGAAATACAGAATTAGTTATTTTAACTGTAAATGTGAATGGGATGAACTTTCCCATAAAAGGGAAGTAGATAGCAGACTGGATTAAAAGCCAGTATCCTACAATATGTTGTTTACAAGAAATAGATCTAAGGCATAGTGATACATACAGAGTGAAGGTAAAGGGCTGGAACAGAATTTATTATGCTTCAGTAGAACAAAAAAAGGCAGGGAGAGCAATCCTTATCTCAGATCAAGTAAAAGCAAAGATAGATCTAATTAAAAGAGATAAGGAAGGAAACTATATCTTACTAAGGGGTACCATAGATAATGAAGCAATATCAGTACTAAACATATATGGACCAAGTGGTATAGCATCCAAATTCCTAGAGGACAAGTTAAGAGAGATGCAAGAAGAAATAGACAGCAAAACAATACTAGTGGGGGATCTCAAGAACTTGCTCTCTCAGAACTAGATAAATCAAACCACAAAATAAATAAGAAAGAAGTTAAGGAGGTAAATGTTAGAAATTTAGGTATGATAGATCTTTGGATAAAACTAAATGGAGACAGAATGTTTACTTTTTTCTCAGTGGTTCATGGAACTTATACAAAAATTTACCATTTCTTAGGGCATAAAAACCTATTATTCAACTCCCTAAGAAAAAATCTCCAGGGCCAGATAGATTTACATGTGAATTCTATCAATCATTCAAACAACAATTAAGTCTAATACTATATAAAATATTTGAAAAATCAAATGCAGAAAGGCAGAAATAGTAAATGCATTTTTTCAGATCATGTTGCAATAAAAATCATATGCAATAGACGGCCAGGAGAAAATAAACCAAAAGTTAATTGGAAATTAAATAATCTAATCCTAAAGAATGAATGGGTGAAACAACAAATCATAGGCACAATCAATAAATTCATCCAGGAGAATGACAATAATGAGACAACATACCAAAATTTGTGGGATAAAGCCAAAGAAATTATAAGGGGAAATTTTATATCTCTACATGTTTACTTGCATAAAATAGAGAAAGAGAAGATCAATAAATTGGGCTTACAAGTAAAAAAGTGAAAAAAAAACTAAAAACTCTTAATTAAATATCAAATTTGAAATTCTGAAAATAAAAGGGGAGATTAATAAAACTGAAAATCATAAAATTTTTGAATTAAATAAAAGTTGGTTTTATGGAAAAAACAACAAAATAGATAAACCTTTAGTTAATTTGATTTGAAAAAGGAAAGAAGAAAATTAAATTGTTAGTCTCAAAAATGAAAAGATCGAACTTTCTACCAATAAAGACGAAATTAGAGCAATAATTAGGAGTTATTTTGCCCAACTCTACACCAATAAATTTGATAATCTAAATGAAAAAGAGGAATAGCTACAAAAAATATAGATTTCCCAGGTTAACAGAAGAGTAAATAAATTATTTAAATAGCCCCATTTTAGAAAAAGACCTAGAACAACCTATTAATCAAATCCTTAAGAAAAAATCTCTAGGGCCAGATAGATTTACATGTGAATTCTATCAATCATTCAAAGAACAATTAAGTCTAATACTATATAAAGTATTTGAAAAAATAAGGAAAGAAAGAGTCCTACTAAATTTGTTTTATGACACAGATATGGTGCCGATAGCTAAACCAGGTAGGGTGAAAACAGAGAAAGAAAATTATAGACCAATTTCCCTAATGAATATTGATGCAAAAATCTTAACTAAGATATTAGCAATAAGATTACAGAACGTCATCCCCAGGATAATACACTATGACCAAGTAGGATTTATACCAGGAATGCAGGGCTGGTTCAATATTAGGAAAACTGTCAGCATAATCAACTATATTAATAACCAAACTAACAAAATCATATAATTACCTCAATAGATGCAGAAAAAGTATTTGATAAAATCCAACACCCATTCTTATTAAAAATACTAGAGAGTATAGGAATAAATGGACTTTCCTTAAAATGATCAGGGGCATCTATTTAAAACCATCAGCAAGCATCATATGTAATGGGAACAAAATAGAACCATTCCCAATAAGATCAAGAATGAAACAAGTTTGCCCACTGTCACCATTACTATTCAAGAGTTTAATAGAAATGTTAGCTTTGGCAAGAAAAGAAGAAAAAGAAATTAAAGGAATTAGAGCAGGTCATGAGGAACCCAAATTATCATTCTTTGTAGATTATATAATGGTATATTTAGAGAACTATAGATCCTCAACTAAAAAACTACTAGGAACAATTCACAACTTCTTTACCAAAGTTGCAAGATACAAAATAAATCCACATAAATCATGAGCATTTTTATATATTACCAACAAACTTCAGCAACAGATACAAAAAGAAATTCCATTCAAAATAACTGGATAATATAAAATATTTGGGAATCTGTCTGCCAAGGGAAAGTCAGGAACTATACAAGCACAACTACAAAACACTTTCCACACAAATAAAGTCAGACTGAATTGGTTGGGAAAATACCAAGTGCTCATAGGTAGGCCAAGCAAATATAAAAAAATGACAATACTCCCTAAATTAATCTACTTATTTAGTGCCATACCAATCAAACTCCCAAAAAATTATACTACAGATCTAGAAAAAAAATAATAACAAAGTTCATCTGGAAGAACAAAAGATCAAGAATTTCATGGGAATTAATGAAAAAAAAATGCTGATGAAGATAACCTAGCTGCGCCAGATCTAAAACTATATTATAAAGAAGCAGTCATCACAACCATTTGGTACTGTCTAATAAATACAGTAGTCGATCAGTGGAATAGGATAGGATCACAGGACAAATTAGGCAAAAACTATAGCAATCTAGTGTTTGACAAACCTACTTTGGGGATAAGAACTCACTATTTGACAAAAACAACTGGGGAAATTGGAAACTAGTATGGAAGAAATTAGGGCTTGACCCACAACTAAAACTACATACTAAGATAAGATCTAAATGGGTTCATGATTTAGACATATTAGACATAATCAAATTAGAGGAACATAGGATAGTTTACCTCTCAGATCTGTGGAGAAGGAAGGAATTTGTGTCCAAAGAAGAACTGGAACTCGTAACTGAACACCAGATAGATAATTTTGATTATATTAAGTTAAAAAGTTTATGTACAAACAAAACTAATGCAGACAAGATTAGAAGGGAAGCAATAAATTGAGAAATAATTTTATACATTTAAGGGTTCTAATAAAGGCCTCATTTCTAAAATATAAATTGACTCAAATTTATAAGAATTCAAGCCATTCTCCAGTTCATAAAGGTCAAAGGCTATGAACAGACAATTTTCAGATGAAGAAATTAAAACTATTTGTAGTCACATGAAAAGGTGCTCCAAGTCACTATTGATCAGAGAAATGCAAATTAAGACAACTCTGAAATATGACTACATACCTGTCATATTGGCTAAGATAACAGGAAAAGATAATGACGAATGTTGGAGGGGATGTGGGAAAACTGGGACACTGATACGTTGTTGGTGGAACTGTGGACAGATCCAACCATTCTGGAGAGCAATTTGAAACTATGCTCAAAAAGTTATGAAACTGTGCATACCCTTTGACCTAGAAGTGTATCTATTGGGCCTATATCCCAAAGAGATCTTAAAGGAGGGAAAGGGACCCACCCCACATGTACAAAAATGTTTGTGGCAGCCCTTTTTGTAATAGCTACAAACTGGAAGCCCATCACTTGGAGAATGGCTGAATAAATTATGGTATATGTGTTATGGAATATTGTTGTGTACAAAACAACCAAGAAGATGATTTCAGAGAGGCCTGGAGAGATTTACATGAACTGATGCTAAGGGAAATGAGCAGAACCAGGAGATTATTGTACACAACAACAAGAAGACTATATGATGATCAATTTTGATGGACATGGTTCTCTTCAACAATGAGATGATTTAAATCAATTTCAATTGTTCAGTGATGAAGAAAGGCATACACACCCAGGGAAAGGCCTGTGGGATCTGAGTGTGGAGCACAGCATGGCATTTTCATGCTTTCTGTCCATGTTTGCTTGCATTTTGTTTTCCTTCTCAGTTTTTTTTTCTTTCTAGATCCGTTTTTTCTTGTGTAGAAAGATAACTATAAATATGTATACATATATTGGATTTATCATATATTTTAAGATAGTTAACATGGATTGGACTACCTGCCATCTAAGGGGAGGGGTGGAGGGAAGGAGGGAAAAATTTGGACAGAAATCTTTACAAGGGTCAATGTTGAAAAATCACCTATGCATATGTTTTGCTAATAAAAAAGCTTTAATAAAAAATTATATGTATATGTATGAAGTCATGCAAAACATTTCTGCATTAGTCTAAATCCAAGCAAGTTAAGTGACTTGTTGAAGAGCTCAAAGGGATTAAGTGGTAAAGGTTAAATTAGTGTCTAGAACAATTGCTGTCTTCTGTACCATTTTGCCTCTCCTAAAGGTAACATAGGTATTTAAGAGGCAGAAACAGAATTTGAACCCTATGTTTTTTGACTCCCAATCCTTTATTCTTTCTACAATTCCACACTTCTGGGGACTTATTCTATATAGTTCCAGAAAGCAGAACTAGAAATAATTAGTAGGTTTTTCAGAGTGATAGATTTGGGCTCAAGGCAAATAAATCATTTCTAACAATTAAACATCTAAAAATGCAAAAGACTGATCAATGAGGTAAAGGCTTCTGTGTTGCTACTAGAGAGATTCATCATCACCAAGGGTTGTTATAGAATGAATTCATCGTTCAACTTAAATGTCATCTAACTCCATGATTTTGTGAAGTTTGAGTTCTGGCTCAGTCTGTCACGTTCCAAGTCAAGCCTAGGCTGTTTTTTCCCTCTCTGCATCCCCTTATTTTTCCCTAAGTGAAGCCCATCTCAAAGTTGAAGGTTGCCAATAGCATTAACATTGTTAATCTTCCAAGAGTTTATTCTTATCTCAGGAGTTGATGCTTTGTTTTGTTTTGTTTTTTCATCTTGAAGTTGTTTCCTCTTAGCTACAAACTAGGATATTTTGTTATTTATTCCCCTTCCACTTTGTCATCTGCTATTCATGGGCCATCACCTTTCTCCATTTGCAGAAGTCCTTGTTCTCTAACACTAATAACATTGCTTGTCTTTGTCTAAAAAAAGAAATTAAAAAACCTCCAGTCCCATGACAACTTCCCATTGTAACTCAATTGTTATTTTTTTAATAACATATACAAACTTTTCAAGAGTTTTTTTTTAAGTTTAAGTGTATAAAAGCTATTTATCCAACTCAAATGCTTGTTGATCCTCTAAAAGAGTAGTAGTTTAGTGAGAAATAATTTTCCCACTTAGAACATATGTGACCTTTACCTCAAGCAATAAGAAATCCTGGAGGCAATTCAATCCAACTTCCACATTTTACAGATGTAAAAACTGAGGCTAAAAGACATAAACAGCTTCTCCAGCATCTCTTAACTAATCAATGAAGTCTTAGAATGCTGACTTCATAACCTACTGTAGAATTTACTTGTTCCCCTCCATCATACTATGTTATCTGCTTGCTGATTCTGCTTTATTATTATTCCCATACCTTTCCAGATATAGGAGTGACATTCACCTGTCTATTGACCTCAGAGCTCTCCTTATAATTAGAATTACACTAATATACAACCTTTTTGGAGTGGCCTATCTAAATTTATATGCTGGCACAATAGAAGTCATATCTAGGGTAATAGGAGGCATTGGTCACTCTTGTCCCTAGTAGAGACTGTGAATAATTAAACCTAAACTGGATTTTGCAATGTGGAAGGAATATTGTTAAAAGAGGACTAGCTCCAGGGTTCTAGGGCTGGGGATCAAATGTTTCTTCTTATACTTAATCCATGTAGCATGTTACCTACTCCCTGTGGGTCTCACTTGTAAAATAAGAGGTTGGATTTGATAGTCTCTAAATTCCCTTCTTACTCCAGATCTCTGATCTTACAATTTTAGTTGGTGTGTTAGTCTATGATAGAATAAAATAACTACTGGAGAATAAGTCCAACCCATTTGATATCCAATTTGTCTGCTCATGAAGAAGGAGTTAGAATGGTTATTTTGCAGGCAAGCTCTTAACTTATAATCTGAAGCGGATAGGATGACTTCTCATCCTTTTTAACACTTATCCATGTTAGTCCTCTTCTGATTTTTCAAAAGTATCACTGACTCTTTCTTGTATAAAATCAAATTTCCTTCAGAAACTGTTTATATATAAAATAATAGACATCCCCTCCCCCAACATGCACATATTTTCCTTTGTACAAAGTATGTTTACCAAGAATACAGTTATTCTTAGTGTTAAGCCTGTGTTTAGCCTCTAGCCTGTGATTACATGGCTCTCCTTTTTTATATTTCTCTTCACTTAGTTGAATACATGTTACTTCCCCTCCTAAACATTAGAATGACCAATGCAATAGTCTTCACTTCAACAGACATATGATGAAGTCATCCCTCCCTCCTTAATTTTATTATGTGATTATGATTTTTAGATTGAATTTTAGCTCCTGTCCACTTAACTTTTAAGTCCACTTAACCACTTAATCTGTCCACTTAACCATTAACCATCATGCCATTCCCTTCCTCAATATTAATGACTTATGAGGACACATGCAAATTCCTCAGTCTGAAATTCAAGGCCCATCATCATTAAGACCTACCTTATCCATAGCCCCATCTCCCTTTAGTCCATAAAACAAACTCTAATTTATTCATACTGAACTTCTTTCTGATCTCTATACCTACCATTTTCCTTTCCATTTTTGTTTGTTTTTCCTTTGCTGAAATGCACTTCCCTTTCTCACTACCATTGCAACTTCTCCTTACCATTAAGTCTAGCTCAAGGTTTACTTCCATTAAGCTTTTTCTAATTCCTTCAGATCATCCACATTCATCAACAGAAGGATAGAATTTAGAAGTAGAAAGAGCTTTAGACATCATTGAACCTATTGCATCCCCCATTTTAAAATTCAGAAATCCAGGCCCTGAAGTTATTTACCCACAGTCACACAGATTGAAAGTATGAGTGCTTGGATTTGAATCCAGGCCTCTTGACTTTCAGGCTATCACTTCTGTCACTGTAATTCACTTGACTCTCAGGCTAGCATTTTTGTCACTGTAATTCACTTGACTCTCCGGCTAGCACTTTTGTCACTGTAATTCACTGACCTCTCCATTCTGCAAACTTCCATAACGTTTTTGAAGTGCCCTATTCAACAATTGATCCCAGATTGATAAATTCTCTTTAATTTTTTCAACAAATAGTTTTGACCATCTACTGTGTGTAATTAACTTAACAAGTTATGAGGAATATAAAGGAAAATATGACCCAGTCTTTGCCTTCTTGGAATTTGTAGTCTAATACTAACTGTATTATGTATCTCTTATCTTCCCAACTATAATATAAGCTCTCTGAAGGCAGGAACCATGTCCTGTCCTCAGTTTTCTCACTTGTAAAATGATGGAATTGCATTAGTCCCTTCTAACTCTAAGTCTATTTTCCTATGATCCTTGGAGGCTTGTTATTCTATCACAGAATAAAATGTGAACCATATATTGAGCCCAGATAAATTGACATCTGCATTTTCCTCATAATGAATCTGTAAGAAAGGGGTTAGGGCAGGATATCTGAGCTTGCCAAGAATGACTATGTTGCATAGGAGTCATGACAAACTGAAGTAGTTTTTAATTCTTCCACAGTTACTATCACAGGGATAAACACACAGAAGGTACTCAGTAGGTACCTTTGACCTTGACTATTTCAGAGCATATATAAACTGTTGATGATGTACATACCTTAAATTCTTTTTCAATGTTTGCCAGCACTGCCAGCTCATTGCTGAGTTCTAGGGCTGTCATGACAGGATCTTCACTAGACAATGACAAATAAGCAGGGCTTGCCAGACCCCTGTAAGCATTAATTCTGGATCTTGAGTGACTGAAAGAGTCATGTTTCTGCTTCTGATTGCATTCACTACACTTGCAGAAATAATCATGAGGTCTTTCAATCCGGGCTCCTTTCCTCAAAAGAGTGTGCACAATTTCATACTCCTGGCAGTGGGCAGCCAGAATGATGGGGGTAACATCATGAGAGAACCGGGTTCCATCTTCATCATAGGCATAAAAGTCATCATGCTGGAGTTCTGACTGGCTAGGACTTGTTGCCAGTCTCTTGCCCTCAGCAAAAGCAGGATGATTTAAGATTGCTTCAACAATCCGAACATAACCTTTGCTAATGGCTAAGAGTAAGGCATCCCCAACTCGGGACAAATTTTCTTTCTTAAGCAAAAGTTCAGTAATTTCCAGATGCTCATTGGCCACAGCCAGCTGCAAAGCATTCTGGCCCATGTAATCCACACAGTTCACATTAAGTGAAAGGCATTCTTCTAGCATCTTTCGTACTACAGGAATGTTGCCATATTCTGCTGCATCTAAAAAGCGTTCCTCCTCAATGGATAGACTTGTTGAATGGTCATTGAACATATATGCTGGTCCTCGATTTGCTAACCTTCTCCCCTTCTCTCGGAGGATGGTCTGTCGACGATGGGCCAGTCTGTTGTCAGTGCCCCGACTGCATCAAAAGAAAAAAAATGCAAACAAATCAAATTATGTGTATTTTAGCTTCTCCTTCACTCTTATTTTACAGAAAAAGGTGACCCTTCTAGCCAAGGAAACCCTCTACATACAGTGTACTGTATGACCTGAAACTTATCTAGTAAAATCCTGAAGTATTTTAGACATTGGTAATATTATATATCTGGATTAATTCTACTATTAAATTAAAATGCACTGATTTGTTAATGGATTGATAAAAAATTTCCTTGAGGATTTGAAGCACTTTGTTGATTTTAAAGAGCAAAATTGAAAATGCCATCAAAACCCACCTCTATAAATCATGTGGGAAGCAGGGAGAATTAATCAACAGATATTTTCAGAAACAGATATATCCTATCCTAATAGTAGAGTCACACAGATACATATTACAAACCATATATTGCATATACATATTTAATATGTATATTAGATATAATATTAAATATTACATAAGTTTTATATGTTACATATTATATATCATATTATGTGTCACTCCTGGTACTGCAACCACCAGTATATAAAATGTATTATTTATTTTAAAAATTATCATTTTATTAATATGAATTTTCTAAATAATTTAAAAATCAATATCATTCCCAGTAAAAACATTATCCCTACTCACCTCTATAGATCATGAGGGCATTTAAGAGAGGCCAAGATGGGTGTAAGAAGTTTGCCACACATAACACATACAGACCTACAAAGAAGAACTGGAGTAAGAATGTTATTAAAGAAATATATAATGGAAAAAAGAGGACAGAATGACCTCATAGTGAAAAGAATGGATAGCCTATGTACTTCATTGGTATCTTGATAATGTCAGGACAAAGGAGAAGGGCCTCTAGTACGTTGGATGAAGTAACTTTGGTGAACTTAGAAGATGTAGACTCCTGACATTCAGGAGTCAGAATAAACAAGCATTCTTGAGCCATTTAAATTCCACACATTTAGGAAGAATGTTCAAAATGATGAGATGCAAATTCACTTGAATATTTATTTATAAAAATCACATTTATATCATGATTTAAATTTAGCAAAGAACCTTGCTTATATTATCTTTTATACTCTTTCAACTTCAGTAAATCAGAAGAGGAATTAGTATAGAACTTAAAAAGTATGCAGTTTTGGCGACTCCAGGCAATTCAAGGATTAGTATTATAATAATACCTAGGATGAGCTAGGAATTAATATATAGTGATAGAGAATTTCAGTGTTGGCAGGGTCTTCAATGGACATAGAGTGTAACTCATACACATGAAAGAATTCTTTCTAAAACATTATCTGTCAAATTATGATCTTATCTTTACTTGGAAACTTCCATTGATGGACAAACCAGTTCTTTGATTGCTACCCAATTTACTATTGTATAGTTCTAATCATTGGAAAATGTTTTCCTTATATAAAACCACAATTAACTCCTGACTCATTCTTCCTAGTTCTGCGTTTCTAAGCAGACAGGAAAAAAAAAAAAAAACATACTTCCTCTTCCACATTCCTTCTGTATTACAAAACTGCACTGACTGGATACACTACAGATGTCACATAATCCCAAGTGGCCCATCATTGTGACAGGACAAACCTTTGGCCTAACTCATTCATTATCCCACTCATCAGAGTTATTCCTTCAAAATCATTCTGATGAGTGGGATAATGAATGAGTTATCCTACCTCCAGTCTTCCATGACTTTCCTTCCCCTTGTCCTCATAGCTGACAACCATGGCTCATACTTTACTAAAAAAAAATGGAGGCCATTCACTGGGAATTACCTAATTACTTCTCCTTATCATCTCATACCACTAATATCCTTTATTCACCTTTCTTCTCCTTCACTCTTGTTTTGCAGGGAAAAAAAAGGTGATCCTTCTAGCCAAGGAAACCCTCTACATGTGTAAGTAATTTCATGCTATTCCATTTTTATCATCGAATTGCCTCTTTTATCAACCCAATCTCACTTATCTTTAATTTTTCTCTATTAGCTGCTTCTCTACTGCCTACAAATATACCCATATCACCCTATCCTCAAAAAATCCTTGCTTAATTCATTCATCCCTGATAGCTATTGTCCTATATTTCTTCTCCCTTTTTTGTCATAGAGAAGACTGTCTACAATATATGCCTTTCCTCTCCCTTCTTAATTCTGTAGTCTGGCTTCTGGTCTAATCATTCAACTGAAATAACTCTCTCCAAAGTTACTAAATATCTCAATTTTCTAATCTAATGGACTTTGCTTGATCTTTATACTTCTTTATTTCTTTGTAGCCGTTGATGCTATCAATCACATTGTTCTCCCAGTTACCCTCTTCTCTCAAAGTTTTCATGAAACTGCTTTCTTCTCGTTTATTCCTTTACTTATTTCTAAGACTCCTTTGCTGAATTTTCAACCAGGTAATGCATGGTAGCCATGAATGTCCCTCAAAGCTCTGGCTCTCTTCTCTATATATACTATTTCACTTAGTGATCTCATCAGTTCCCATGGCTTTAACTATTATTTCTATGTAGATTGTTCTCAGATTTATTTGTCCAGCCCTAATTCCTTTCTTGACCTCTAGTCTTACATTTCTGACTGCCTATAGATAAACTAAATGTTTTGTAGACATCTTAAACTCAACATGCTTAAAACTGAGCTCATTATCTTTTTTTTTTGTCAAACTGTCCTCTCTTTCTAAACTTCCCTCTAAATGTGGAGAGTGCTACTATTCTCCTAACTACTCAGGGTGGCAAATTCAGTATTATCCTTGTCTTTTCACTCTTTCACCCCCTTATATTTAAATCAGTGGCCAATCCTGTTGTTTATCCCCTTCACAATCTTAACTATATGCCCTTTTCTTTCCTCTGACACTGTCACCACCATAGTGTGAGCCCTCATCAATTTACAATCTAGACAAAATCTGTTGTTGTTCTCTCTGCCTCAAATCTCCCCTCATAGAGCCCATTCTCCATTCAGCTCTCCAAATTTTCTTCCCAAAATGCAAGCTTGTCCATGTCATCCCTCTCTTCAATCAACTCTAGTATTATTCATTGCCTTCCAAGATCAAAAATAAAATTCTCTATTTTGCTTTTAAAGCCCTCCATAAACTTTTCCCCTTCTACCTCTCTAATCTTCTTACTTCTTATCTCTTTCATGCCTTTCCAAATACCCTGTAAAGCAGTAACATCAGTTTCCTTGCTGTTCCTCATTTTTAACAATTTATCACCCAACTCTGGACATTGTCATTTTGTATCCTCTATACCTGGAACTCTTTCCTTATCACCATTCTCTAACATCCCTGGGTTCTTTTAAATCTCAGCTAAAATACCATCTTCTGAAGAAAAAAAAAATAAGAAAGTTGATGAACCACTGGGTAATTTGATTTTGAAAAGAAGAAAACAAATTACCATTATCAAAAATGAAAAGAGTAAATACACCACTAATGAAGAGAAAATTAAAGAAATTGTTGAGAGCTATTTTGCCTAGTTAGATGATAAAATTTAGAATATGGGAGAAATGGTGAATGTTTATAAATATATAAATTGCTCATACTAACAAAAGTGGAAATAGAATATTTAAATAACTAGCTTTGAAAAAGAAACTGAAAAGCCATCAATAAATTCCCTAAGAAATCCCCCTCCCCCCAGGAGCAGATGAATTTGCAAGTAAATTCTACCAAACATTTAAAGAAAAGTTAATTACATTACCAATTACACGTTTTGAAAAAAAAATAAAGGAATCATACCAAATTCTTTCAATGACACAGATGTGGTAATGATATTTAAACCAGGAAAAACAAAACAAAACAAAAAAAACTATAAATCAATTTTCCTAATGAATGTTGATGGAAAATGTAAATAGAATACTAATAAGGAGAATACTACAATATATCACAAAGACGCTGTGACAAAATGGGATTTATACTAGGAATGCAGAGCTGATTCAATAGTAGGAAAGCAATAAGCATAAATCACCATATTAATAATAAAAACAAAAGTAACATATAAACATATCAATCCACATAAAAAAATTGACAAAATGGAATACCCATTATTATTTAAAACACTGGAAAGCAGAGGAATAGCAGGAGCTTTTCTTAAAATGATAAATAATATCTATCTAAACCCAAAAGCAAGCATAAGAATAAACTACAATTTCCCAATAACATCAAGAATGAAGCAAAAATGTCCATTATCACCCCTATTATTATTCAAAATTGTATTAGAAATGCTAGCTAGAGCAATAAGAAAATAAAAGAAAATTGAAAGAATAAGAATAGACAATGAGGAAGTGAAATAATCACTTTTAGCAAATGATATGATGATATAGAGCCTCCTAGAAAAATCAACTAAATAACTAATTGAAACAATTAACAATTTTAGCAAAATTGCAGGATATAAAATAAATCCCAACAAATCATCAGTATCAATTCCAGTTATCAGATCAAAGACTGATGCAAGAAGTCTTCTCATAATTGTATATCTTAAGCAACCCATAGATTTATCTGTTTATCTGAAAACTAGCCCCATACTGATCAATTAGTTATTGTTTCTATGTTTCTTTTTTGTTTACAGATTCTGCGGGGAATGAAACACCTCTTTTTTCTGAATTCAGAGAATTTCACTGTTGGCTCTCTCCTCCCAACTTGGCAAGTCCCTAATCTTTCATCTAATTAAAATTGGATTGCCTAATGTTAATATTGTTTTATTGTAATTAATTGGCCTTATTTCATTAATTGTTCTTAATGTCAGTCTCCCCCCTGTTTTGAGTGCCCATGCCTAAGGTGATGAAGGGGACTGATACTGGTTTATCGGGCAATAGAACAAGCACCAAAACGAGAAGCCAAAGAAAAGAGACATTATTTGTTGTAAATGTTGCCTGAAATAATTATTTGGTACAAAAGACTGTTAGTTGATTATATTCTTTTCCTGCATTTCTTCTTTCTAAGAAAGACATTGACTTCTAATAGAAATAGTTTTTTTAAGAAATTCATTACAATAATTGCCATATGAAAATATTAAAACATATATTGAAATAAAATTGCATTCATTTTAGTGGTAGTCCAGAAATAACCTCATAGAAAATAACTTGCCCAGTCCCTGCACATTATATATGCAACTGTTTAACAAATCCAGGGAAAGAAAAGATGTGTACTTTAGAGAAGATTTCTATATGTTATGAAGAAGCAATTTCTAATCACTCTTTCCTTTAATCAATCTGGTTAAGCATTTTATATAACTGGCATATATTTTTAAAATATGTTATTATAACCAGGGCTGTAAGTAAAGTTTTCAGGACATGGAAGATATTAAGAACTATCCTGATGGTCTCAGAAAATTCTTGAGCTCTATCAGAAAATTTTGAGGTCTACTAAGAAAACAAACAATAGATTTCACCTACCTCATTTTTCCAGTCCTTTTCACTCTGGAGAAATAGATCTGATAAAGTTCTGTATACCAGGAAAGCAAAAGTGAAATAATCCATTTCTCTCTGAGAAGCCAACAATGCAAATTAGTTTGAGACTAGGATGGACTAGATATGCTCTCTTACTTGAGCCCAGAGCACATGCTGTAATTTTATCTACTTCCTTTTGGAAGAAAAAAAAAAATGCACTTCTCTTACACATAATTGCTAGTATACACATTAAGCTCAGTGATTAAATACTCAGCATAACTGTTGAATTGTCTCTGAGAAAAAAATATGTAAACTTCTACTTCAAACAAAGCTATATTAGAACATTATGGTAACAAGTGGAAATGGTTTTGATAATTGTAGTTGTAGTAACTGTCTCAGATATCTTGAAGGGGAAAGGAAAGGTTAATGTCTTAAAATACATTTGAAACAGACATCAAGCTATTTGAGTCAATATTTTATAGGCATGAAGGAATAAACAGAATTTCTTTTTCTTCTCTCTTCTCATGGTTTTTACATGTATATTGGGGAGGATTTTGTGAGAGGGAAGGGTAAGTTTGGGTCTCACTCTGGCCCAGAAGAAAGTCATATCTTGCCAACAAGCATTTGATTAGCACCTACTATGGGACTCATTTTTTTTTAAGGATTGGGATAGAGATTGGATGATTTCCCTGTTGAGAAAACTCCCTCTATTTGAGTAGGAACAGTACCTTCTCTGCAATTTACAAGTCTTAAAAGCCTTCTTGTATCATTAAGAAGTTACTTAACTTACCCTGGATCACACAGTCACTGTGTATCAGAGATAAGACTTGATCAGACTTTGTTGGTACTAAGCCTAGTTCTCTATCCTTTAAGGCATAGGGATTCCCTAAGATTTTATGTTAGAGGCAATGTTAACATTACCCTTACAAACTGGTTCATGCCAAATTTTCAAAGAATTCCCTTTAATTAAAATTTATTTCTAATTTGTTTTTATCATAAAAGTATATGGATTAGCTTTGGTTTGTCTCAAGAACTTTCCTTTTTTGATCTTTTTACAATGCACCTTCTGTAATAGGCAAATGACACTGTCTTGTAGAACTTGGGCACCCTAGACTTGTCTTCTAGAGAGTCTTTCAGCATTTATACTTATGATGTTTCATCTGGAATGTTTCTGCTTGCCCTTGGCCAAGCTTATTATTTTTGTTTTGTTCTCCGCTATTTGATTTCATAATTCAAACAGCCACCTATTTTTGGAAAATGAATACAGCTTTATAATTTTGAATTTCAAAACAAAATGAGAGCCTTTGAAAATGGTTTATAAATATAATTAACAGTAGTGTCTCCAAGATATGATGTTTCAGTCAAATTTACATATGGAAGCATAGAAGAAAAGTGGAAAAATAATTTTGAAAAATTCTCTAGATCTTTTTTATTGCTAATGCCAATAATTGCTAAACAAAAAAAGTTAAGTTCTATGGAATAGGATGTATAGATGATATAAAAACTGAGAAGGATTGTTATGAATGAAAGGATCAGAATCCTAAAAAAGTCTCAGGGGACTGGAAGGATGGATTGAATCTAACAGGATTAGATTGAATAGCAAAAAGGAAAAGTTTAAGACATAAATTAAAAAACCCATACTTCAGAGTTATAGATTAGTGGAAAGCAGTAGTTATGAGAATAACCTTGGTTTTGGTGCCATAGTGGATAGTGTACTGAGCTCAGAATTAGGAAGACTCATCTCTTTGAGTTCAAATCTGACCTCAGACAATTCCTAGCTGTGGGATCCTGAACAAGTCACTTAACCTTTGTTTGCCTCAGTTTCCTCATCTGTAAAAGGAACTGAAGAAGGAAATGGCAAATCTCTTCAGGTTTGCACAATAAAACCCCAAATGGGCTCACAATGACACATACATATACTGAATTCAATATAATCTGATTGTGATGTGGGTGCCAAAAAAAGTAAATATGAATTTTTACTAAATTAATGGAATTGCAGGATCAAATATTTAGATCTGAAAGATACCTTAGAAATTATTTCATCCAACTACCCCTGGAAGTTAAGTAATTTGTTCATGCCGTATAGATAGTAAGTATAGGGCAGAACCCAAATTCAAACCCAGAGCTCTGACTTGAAGTCTAACTCTTTCCACAATAATAGTAGGATTTTATATAGGTGTGTGAATTTATACATCTATACATAATATATACACATATATGTACACATGAAAGGAAATATATACTCTATATTTACTATATACGAAGTATATATAATATATATTTGATAACTATATATATATGTGAGAAAATACATATGTGGGTATATAAGTGATGAAGTCTTGGGTCATTGAGATTAGCAGAGAAACTTGAAGAATTGATGAATGTGTTCCTTGAGGCAGGGAAGGGCACTGATGGGGATCAGTTTAAGCATATAGTCCCATCCTCAGTGGAGGTCTGGGGTAGATCCACCTTGCTGTTTCCAGTAAGAAATTGAAGTTATATTAAACCCCTGAGGTTAAATTTTCCCTATAAATCTACCTGTGGTCCATACTATTTTTGTTGAGTCCCTTTTGGGTTAGTCCACCACAGCATTCTGTGTTATGGTGCCTTTTCCTTTTCCCTTCCCCCATGCCTCATAGAGTCTTTCCTCTCATACCCCCACCACACTTCATGGTATCTTTCTCCTTTTTTATCACTAACTGAATCTTTGAGGGTATTAAATTCCCCTTTGGATTGAGCCTGCTAATTAAAGCCATACTTCTACCTCATGGCATATTTGCTTTCTCCTGGTTAATTGTAAGTTCCACCAGGGACTTGTCTTTTCTCTTATTGTTAAAAACCACTTTCCTCTTCCAACTCTATTTCAAATTTACCATTCTTGGTGTCTATTATACCTCTTCATTTTGTCTCTTCTCATAAATAAACTTACCTTTTGCTAAAGAGAATTGCCATTGTGAATTCTGCATGTGACCAAACCCCAATATTTGATGACTACATCAATTTTGTCATTGGTGCTGAACCTCAAACACATTGTGCATGTGTGTGTGTGTGTGTGTGTGTGTGTGTGTGTGTGTGTGTGTGTGAAGAATGGTCTTTATACTATATCCTGTCTTGGAGTAACACGTCTAGTTCAAGGTACATATCTGCAAGCTTTAAAGAGGAAGAGGAGGATTAGGATGTTGACAAAATGAAAACCACATCACATGAGAACTGGTAGAAGGAAATGGGGTACTTTCCACACAAAAATATTAGGTGTTGTCCAATGACTGATATATTGTCATGTGGACAAAGGACTAAACTTTATTTTGTGTAACTCTAAAGAGAAGGAGGAGCTAGAAGAAACTTTAGAAACGATCTCATCCAAACCCTTTGGTTCACAAATAAAGGACAAAGGGGAATCAGCTATAGCAGCTAGTCCAGGCCACAGAGGAAACAGGAGCAATTTTCTATTTTGTACATACTTTGTTTTTTATATACTGTATATGATGAATTCAGTGGCCAGTGAATGTTCTTGGGGCATTCAGGACAAAACTCAAATTTCAACCACAACATGACAGCCACAGAAACAAATATCACTTCACTCAAATGATCTATGATAAAAATGATGCAATTTCTGAAGACAAAGCTAAACAGCTTATGGAAATAACAGGGAAAAACCAGGATAAATCCATAGTGGCTCCTCATGGTTGTAATGGCAATATGAAAAGAACTATCAAAATATGGCTGGAAAAGAATTTGGACATGACTTCATGGGAGACTGTAGTTGGTAAAAAAAAAAAAAAGAAGAAGAAGAAGAATACTGGAAAAAAAGTTCAGAAAACAAAGAGAAGAGAGAAATGATAAAGAAACAAGCCATGCATGTGGAACAACTGGAGGGGAAGAGATGGCAGTCATGGCAGAAATTTTAGAGGTAAAAAGAATGGAGTTGCCTGCAATCCAGGGGACAAGCATGGCCACATTAAAGGATTTGAACATAGTAGAGGGAGAGATGCATTTCTCATTCCATGGTATGGGAACATTGATCCCTGCAGACTCTTCAGCCAGTGATGGTTTTGGGACAAAACCAGAAGTTTGAGAAACTGGCTGAAATGATACAGATGATGGATCTGGTAGGGTATGGAAGAACTCTATGAAAGAATAGACAATAGAAAACTGGAATGAAAATCTTTCTGAAATAAAGATATTCACTGATTCTTCTGTTACAGCTGAAAATCATGTCACTTCTGGGCAAAGCATAGATTTGTTAGCCTTGCTCCAGAAGCCTTCTACCCAAGCCCCAGAAGTCAATTCACATGACCTCCTCAACAGGCTGAGCCCCATTGTTCACAAATTCTCAACGCAAGACTCAGATGGCATTGGGAACTAGCAACATGAGTATTTGCAACTCTTATTCTCTCCAGTCTGTCTTTAGTTCTTGGATCTGAGTTTGAAAAGCTTGATCCCTCAAATATGGCAAACTCCTCTAGCTCCCAGATCTGGGATCAGATCTCCAAGTTTGGCCAGTTCAGTATTAAGAGTTCAAAACAAAACAGCACTCATTCTCCCATACAACTACTTCAACTTGCGGATCTTAAACCTCCAGTTCCCAGTGCTCTATAAGGAATCAGTTTGACTTCAGATCTCAACCTGAGCTATTCCCAGGCCTAAGCCAGTTGAGCTAGTGCCAGCAGCACCAGACACAATCTATCCCTGTTCCTCCTCCTGGGATGAAGAACTTCTCCTCACATGTAAAATTCCAAGAAAACTCCAGAGACAATGTCACAGCTCTGAAGAAAATGCTGCAGCTCCCCAGCATGTCTGCAGAAAAGCAAGCAGTGTCTGCCCACCAAACTCAGCAAAACTGATCAAACCACCAAAACAGTTTATAAATAAGGTACCTGTGGGGCAGCTAGGTGGCGCAGTGGATAGAGCACCAGCCCTGAAGTCAGGAGGACCTGAGTTCAAATCTGGTCTCAGACACGTAACAGCTGTGTGACCCTGGGCAAGTCACTTAACCCCAATTGCCTCAGTAAAAAAAAAAAAAAAAAAAAAAAAATGGTACCTGAGTTCCAGGAGAGTTACATGACTTATCAAAGATAATACAGGTAGTAAGAATCTGAGATAGCATTCGAACTGAGATCCCAACTTTATAGAAGCACTGTTCTCTCCACTATACAACACTGCCTCCCTCTCCACAGGCAAAAGTTACAGAGGTCCAAAATCTGGTTCATCATACTTAAATACTTGAGTTATTTGTAATTTTGCTTTTGGTATTTCCTTCACTGATACAGGTTATAACCCCTCAATAAATGAACAGGTGGTCTTTGTATGATAGCCAACAAATTAATTTCCCTGAATGAATGAGGGAGGCTCATCAGTCTGGTGATGTGTCTCTAAATTAGGTTGGTCTTCAAATATATGACTTCCATATCATTTTGCAGCTTATCTCAGTTATATAAGCCTCTTTTAAAAATAAGTAGATCTCTCAAAACATAGATTAGACTAACATAGACAGTGCTCCCTGTCACAAGAAATATGTCTTTACAATGCTATTTGTCATTGGATAAATTGCTCCTCTAGTTTTGATCACTTAACTGTGCAATAGTTTCATAGAGGACTTTGCAGTTTCCTTTGAAACATCATTCTTAATTTCTCATGTTAGAATAATATTCCAGTAACATTTTATGCCATAATGTGTTTAGTCATTCCACAAGTAGATAGGCACTCACTTAATTTTCAGGGTTTTTTTTGCTACATAGAGCTCATTAATATTTTGTACATATAGATTTTTTTTTATATTTGGTGTTTTGGCCTGATAGTGGTATTACTGGATATGAATAATAGTTTTATATTGCTTTCCATGATGGATAGGCCAATTCAGCTTCACCAACAATGCATTCATTATGTTCAGGTTTTCTTACAGTCCCTCCAATATCTGTCATTTTAATTTTTGCCACTTTTGCCAAATTGATAGTGTAAAGTCAATTTCTGAATAGGGTGAATAAATTGGGATTGATGACTTCTGGCATTTCCTACAACTCTCTAGATCTGTAATCAGAAAACTAGTCAGTGATACAGCATTAAAAAAATGAGCATTAATTAAGCAGATAAAGAAATATAAATTTTCAGGCATAATCATATATTCTTTTAGAATATTTCTCCTCTTTTCTCTAATTTTTGCCTCTGTTTACTTTTCTCTGGTGTCCTTTGAAACTGAAAATATTTCTTTTAATTTCTTTGAACTCTATCAAGATAAGTGCCAGTCCCTTTTTTTCTGTTTCTTTCATAGTATGACTAATGTCAAAATATATTTACATGATTGCAAATATATAATCTATTTTTACCTGCCATTTTGAGAAGGAAAAATGAAAGGTAAGGAGGAAGAAAAAATTTGAAACTCAAAATCTTATAAAAATGAATGCTGAAAATTATTTTTATATGTAATAAAAAATAAAGTACTAGTTACAAAAAGACAGAAATGTGTCCATTTTTAAAAAATAATTTATTTGATATTTCCCCCAGTTGCATTTAAAACAATTTTAAAAGTTTGTTTTTAAAATTTTTGAGTTCTTCAGAGAGGCCAGGAAAGACTTACATGAACTGATGCTGTTAAATGAGCAGAACTGGGAGATCATTATACATAGCAACAACAAAACTATACGATGATCAATTCTGATGGACATGGCTCTCTTCAACAATTAGATAATTTAAACCAGTTCCAATTGTTCAGTGATGAAGAGAGCCATAAACACCCAGGAAGAGGACTGTGGATGACAACATAGCATTTTCACTTTCTCAATTTTTCCCCTTCTTGATCCAATTTTTCTTGTGCAGCAAGATAACTGTATAACTAAGTATACATATATTGAATTTAACATATTTTGTAACATTTAACATGTATTGGACTACCTGCCATCTAGGGGAGGAGGTGGGGGAAGGAAGGGAAAATTTGGAACAGAAGGTTTTACAAGGGTCAATGTTGAAAAATTACTCAATGCATATGTTTTGTAAATAAAAAAAGCTTTAATAAAAAAATTGAATTCTAAATTCTCTCCCTTATCCCCACCCTCAGTACACATTAAAAACCACATGTGAAGTTATGCAAAACATTTCCATAAAAGTTTCATTGTAAAAGAAAAGATAGATCTCCCATTAAAAAAAAATAAGACAGCAAGAGAAAGAGAGAGAGAAGAAAGACAGAGACAGAGAAAGAGACATAGGGACAGAGAGAGAGAAACAGACAGAGGGACAGAGAGAGAAAGAGAGAGAGAGAAACAGACAGGCAGATAAAGAGAGAGAGAGAGAGAGAGAGAGAGAGAGAGAGAGAGAGAGAGAGAGAGGAGAGGGAAAGGGAGAGAAAGTATATTTTAATCTGTATTTAAACCCAATCAGTTCCTTCTCTGGGTATGGATAGGATTTTTCTTCATAAGTCCTTCAGAATAGTTGTGGATTGCTAAGAATGGCAGAGTCATTTATATTTAATTATCCCAGAACATTGCCATTATTTTGTATACAAATACTTTGCTTGAGTTCATGGAGTTCATTGAGTTCATGGAAGATTTTTCAGGTTTTTCTGAGAGCATCCTTCTCATCATTTCTTATAGAATAATAATATCCCATAATAATCACATACCACAATTTATTCAGCCATTCCCCAATTTATGGGAAGCTCCTCATTTTCTATTTTTTTTGCCCTGAAAAGACAACTATTATAAATATTTTTGTACATATTTTGTAAATATACTCTTTTTCCTCTTTTAAAACTCCATTTTGAAAGTCATGCCTAGGTATTTTTAGATTAAAGGATATGCATGAATTTATAGCCTTTTAGGCATAGAGGCATGGCTTTTATTTTATATAAATTTGACTTAGTTTCCTCTGGTTCTAGAATATCAAGACAATTTCCCTTGATAATTTCTTGAAAGATGATGTCCAGGCTCTTCTTTTGAATATAACTTTCATGTAGACCAATAATTTTTAAGTTCTTTCCTGGATCTATTTTCCAGGTTAGTTGTTTTCCCAATGAGATAATTCATATTTCTTCTGTGCTTTTTTTCTTTTTTTGGTTTTTCTTTATTATATCTTGGTTTTTTATAAAATCATTAGCTTCTATTTGTTTAATTCTAATTTTTAAGGAATTATTTTCCTCAATAAGTTTTTATATTTCCTTTCCCATTTGGCCAATTTTGCTTTTTAAGGAATTCTCATTATTTTTGTTAATTTCCTTTTGCACCATTCTCCATTCTCTTCCTAATTTTTCCTCTATTACTCTTATTTGATTTTCAAAATCCCTTTTGAGTTCTTCCATAGCCTGAGACTTGGAGGCTTTAGATGTGAGAGCTTTGACTTTATTATGTAATGAGTGTGTGTTTTGATCTTTCTTGTCACCATAGTAACTCTCTATGGTCAGAAACTTTTTCTGTTGCCTGCTTATTTCCCCAGCCTATTACTCGGCTTTTAACTCTTTGTTTCCAGAATGGAGGGTGTAGTGTCCCAAACTTCAAGGGTTTTATGCAGCTGTTTCCAGAGATCCTCTTAGGGACCTAACCACAAGCCATCTTTTCTTTCCTGAAATTGTTAGGAGTGTCCCTGCTCCTTTGTGGCCATAAGATCTAGTGTGCTAAAACAACAGAATCCTTCCTCACTGCCAGTAAAGAGATTTCCTATGAGGTGAGGCCTCCATAAGCTGTCAGTGTCAATGCTGCCCTTACCCACTACTGGTATGCTTGTTTTCCAAGGCCCTCTCACCGTTCTGATAAATCTTTCCTGCCAACCTTTGGTCTCTTGGCTGAGAGGTCTAGAAGCTGCTAGTACTGCCACTGATTCAGAGGTCCCTAGACCCATTCCTGGTTTGCTCATATGGGGCTAGGACTGAGGCTAGCTTGTATTGAGACTGAACTCTGGATTCCTATTCTGGTGTCACAGACATTTCCTACCGACCTTCTAAGTTGTCTTCAGCTGGAAAATCTTCTACTCTGTCTTTTTTTAGTGTTCTGATGCTCTAAAATTTGTTTAGAGTCATTATGTAAAGTAATTTGGAGCAGTTGTAGAGGGAGGGGAGAGAAGAGGTCAAGAAAGTTCCTGTCTTTACTCTGTTCTCTTGGTTCTGTCTAGATAGCCTAGATAAATGTCCATTCTTAAAGCTCTTTATTGACCTCCAAAAGCTTCTTAAAGAAGACTGACTAGGGTTTATGTGATATTCATAAAACAAATCCCAATTATCTCACCAAAGCTATACACAAAAATTTTAATTTCTCTTTAACAAGAGTTGCCATCATTCTGTGGATTGCACAAATTATTTTTCCCTTCATTCTGCAAGCTGTTTCTTGAATACAAATATTCATTTTTAATTTCATTTGTTCTTTCTAAAAATCACCTGATGAAATAAAATGGCCAATTATTTGATTTCTTACTCTTGAATTTACACAATTAGCTTTTAATCTGATTTTGAGGTTTTTTCTTTTTTTATAAATAGTAACAACTTGTGAAAGACATTCACATTTATTCTTATACAATCAGCTATTTTTAAATGTCTATGTAAAATCTATCAATCTGCATTAAAAGTTAATATTCATATTCATCTTATGACAGACAATTATAGATATACTAAAAAATCTTCAGGGAAGGCATAATTATGTCATAGAAACATTTGACATGATTACAGGTTCAGTAAGAAAGTGCCAGCTGATGCCAGGGGAACCAAGAATGATCATACCTCCCAAGTTTCCCCATCCCCTACAATTTTAACTGAGAACCCCCATATTTTACTGAAAAACACTTGAGGCCATTCAGTGAGAGCTCCCTTTTCTCCCCTTCCTCTTCATCTCTCCTCACTCAAATGTCCTTCCCACTATTTCTTCCTTACTCCTGTCACACATAAAGAGGAGTCTTTTCTCCTTGACAAAGCAAACTCTTCTGCATGAATAAATGATCCCATTCCATCACATATTCTCCAGCAGATTGCCCCCGCTCTCATCACTACTCCCACTAATCTTCAGTTTCTTCATATCTACTATTTCTTTCTCTGCTGCCTACGAATAGGCTTATGTCTCCTTGATACTTGAAAAAAATCCTCCTTTCATCCATCCATCCTTGCTAGTTATCCTGTAGCTGTGTCTTCTCTCTTTTTTGGTTAACTTCTTAAGAAAGACGTCTATAAGCAGTTGTTTCCCATAATTTCCTCTCCTCTCACCCTCTTCCAAGCCCCCTTCTATCTGGTTTCCAACTTCATCATTCTACTACAATAGCCTTGTCTAAAGCTACCGAGGATCTCTTAATTGCCAAGCCTATTGGCCTTTTAAATCTGTATCCTCACTCAATTCACATCCTTCTTGACCTTTTTTTTGCATACTTGGACAATAGTGATCCTTCTCTTCTCCATGATACTGTTCCTTCTAGTTTTTTACAACATTGCTGCTTCCTACATCTCCCCTTATTTCTCTGACTATTCCTTTTTACTTTCCTTTTTTAGATTTTCACCCATGTCCTGCTCACTCACTCTTGGATATCTCCCAAGACTCTCTCCTATGCCCTCTCCTCTTCCACTACTATACTTTTTCCCTTGATAGTCACATCAGTTCCCATGGATTCAACTGTCATCTCTACGTAGATGATTCTTTGATTTATATATCCAGCCCTCACCTCTTGAGCTCCAGGTCTGTATCATCAACTGCCTTTTGGATCCATAAGCATCTCACTCAAGACATGTCCAAAACCAGAATGCTTTCCCTAAAAACCCACCCTTTTACTCAATCATCCTTTCCCTTTCAAGAATACCACCATCCTTACAAGCACCCAGATTCTCAACCTCAGTATCATCCTTGACTCCTCACTCAAACTCTCCTCCCCATACCTATTCTGTTGTCAAGTCTTTACATTAACTCTCTCATAGCTTATTGCTATTAACACAGCTGTCATCCTGATGCAGGCCCACATTGCCTCTCTCATGGACTATTGAAATAGACTTTTTGTTCTCCTTGACTCAAGTCTTCCCACTTCAGTCTATTCTCTACTTAGCTACTGAAATAATTTTCCTAAAGTTCAAATCAGACTATGTCACCCTCCTGCTTAATAAACTCCAGTGACTTCTTATTAGCCCCAAGATCAAATATAAGATAATTTGGTTTTAAGTCATTAAACGCTTAAAACTGCATGAAGACTTTCAGAACACTTTGTATGAAATTCTCTGTATTGATTTTTAAAGGCCTTCACACCATTTCCAGTCTTTTTATGCTGAAATCCTCTCCATGCACTTCACAATTTAATGATTCCTCCATATTGGCTACTTCTCACATCCAGCATTCCATCTCTATGCATGCCTGAAATGTTCTTTGGGTTCAACAATTGTTTTTTTTACAACACTCTGCTCATACTAACTTGTATAAGAAGTCTTTTCTATTAAGTCTTCTCCTTACCTTATCTTCCCTTCCCCCAACCCTGTCTCTGTCTTTTAATATTATCTACTGGCATCTATTTTATATATGTACATAATTATTTATATGAGTAGCTAGTTAGCACAGTGGATAGAATGTCAGGTCTGGAATCAGGAGGACTTGATTTTAAATGCAGTCTCAGATACTTACCAGCTGTGTGACTCTATCCAAGTCACTTAACCCTATTTGTCTCGGTTTCTCCTATCTTGAGCCTAAAGAGGTATGGAGGTATGTGGATCTCATTAGATAAATCTAGATTTTGAGTTGCTGTTTCTTTTGTACCTATAACATATTATCATATTTCTTTCAGTCTCCTAAATTCATTAAGCCTTCTCTTAGTGGAGCAAGAGGGGCCAGTCTCTGACCTGTGGATATATAAAACCCATACTCTTTCTTCCTTCTGCAAATATTCATGGGTATTTTGAAATGTCAACAATTTCAGCATATTTCCAGATATTCAGGATCTTTTTATAACACAGATAGCTGAAGGCACACTGAAAAGAGTCCTAGATCAGTAGTTAGGAAGACCTGAGGTCAAATCCAGTCTCAAATATATACTAGCTATGTGATCTTAGGCAAGTCATTTAACCTCTGCTTGCCTCAGTTTTCCTAAACTGTAAAAATGAGATTATAATAGTTTCACAGGGTTGTTGTAAGAACTGATTAAATGAGATAATATTTGTAAAAAAAAAAAAAAAAGCCATTATCACAGTATCTTGCAGAGAGCAGATTCTATATAAATGCGTATTACCTTCTTTCCCTATCTCACACAATGGCCCAATAATAGTTCCTTAGACTCTTCAACAATTAATTTCACTTTTAATTACTGCCATTTCACTTTACAAGTTAAAAGTGCTTTACTATATTATTTATTTTGATTTCCACAGCAATCCTGTCATTTAAGTACTATATTAATTCCATAATTATGCAGATGAGGAAATTGGGGCTTGCCATGACTAAGTGGCTTTCCCATAATTGTCCAGCTAGTAATTGGCAGATGCCTATATCTAGTAACCTTAACTGTTACTCTATTTTAGCTCTTCATCATCATAGTCACATTCTAGACCTACTCAACCCTTGGGATTACTTGACATCCAAGTTCTCAAATTTTGAAATTCTTTTCCTTCACTCCAGAAATCCATATCCATTGCTTTATCTTCGATATTCATTCTCCTTGAACATTCTGAAGCATTTGTCACTATTGACCAGCCATTCTGGCTAAATGCTCTCTTTAGGCTTCTGTGTAACTGCTTCCTCCATATTCTTAAAATAGATCATCCCCTTCAAAGGAATAAAACTCAAATTGAGGGTTATCATACATAGGATAGAATATAGAACACAGAGGGTGAGATATTTTCTTCATGTTTAGAGACAACAGAGAAGCAGACTATAGATCTCAAACCAGATAGAAAATAAATACAAGGTCCTGAGAATATTTGAAGTACTGGGTAATATATCATAAGGAGGCACATAAAATCTCTTTTCATTTCAAAGCTTTGTCTTCTGACTAGGCATAAAGCTGTACTGCCTCATTTTTACTTGCATGTCTTTTCTGGCTATTAAGACAGTGGTTCAACCATAGTTTTTCTCAAACTGCTACTTCCCTCAATCCCCATCATCCTATCCTTGCTCCTAGTTTGGAACTGGCATACTATGTGACTTCACATCAAATAAGTCCAATACTATCTTAGGAGAGAGATCATCCTCTAATATATTTTCACTCACTTTGCAAGAATATTTGTGGGTCTGAAATTTTAGGTTATTGCTAAAATCACATTATCATCAAATGACAAATATTTTTTGAAAACTTTGCATGTTTGTAATGAGTTGGAAATTTCACTGGAAGCCTCTTTCCTTTTAAGTTTCCCTTCTTTCTTTAAAGAAAATTGTTTCTATTTTATTGCATAGGATTTGACCTATTTGTTGAATATCCTAAAAGAGTATGGGCTAAAAGGCTAGCCAACTGGGTCTCCAAATATATTCTCAGAGTAGCATTTCTTAAAAAAGAACTGATGGAAAATGTGGGTATAATTTTCATAACAGATTGATGGAAAATACAGGCATAGTATTTTAAGTGACTGACAGACATTGAAGAAAATAGTATTTAGGCAGAAGAATTGATTGAAATAGGTCTAGTATGATTTTCCATGTAGTTTACAGATATAGCATGTTGTACATGTTATCTTTGTCATCAGAGAGTTAAACTTTGAGTATGAAGTGCATTCCTGTATTTACCAAGGGAACTTAGCTTTTCATAATGACAACTGCATTACTCAGGCGTCAAGGCAGCAATGAAGACAGACTGTACTGTAAATTAAGTTATATTTATTTCACTTTGCTGATAAATGATATTCAATTCGTTTATAACTTCTTTTACCAGAGGTATATAATCTAATCAATATTATAACCATTCTTTGTTAATGGACAATTAAAGAATTCTAAATCTCAAGGCAAAACGATCATGAAGTCTAGTAGGTAAGTCCCAGAAAATGCTGCTGCTCTCAAAGAACTCCAGCATCAGGTAATAAACTGCATTTGAGCAGTGAAAAAGAACTTTCAAACATAATAAGTGGGCCACTATTAGTGAGCTTATAGAAATTGTTGGAAACAGGAGGTAGACAAATGTGGTTTTAATTTTCAGGAAAAAAAAGTGGGAGTGAAGTATATTGTTCATACTTTGATGCCTGAAAAAATTCTAGAATATAGTTTAAAGATATTGTTTGTTAGCACTGAGAGAGACAACTGGTGGTTATTCTAGGAGCTAAAATCCTTTTGTGAAGAAGAAATAATGTCAAACTAATTTCCTCTCCTTCAGATATTATTAGCCTGGTCAATCACAAGCTTAACATCACCTGATATACCCGGGCAGGTAGGAGGTACAGTGGATAGATTATTGGAATTAGAATCAGGAAGAACTGAATTCAAATCCAGCCTCATCTACTTACTAGCTGAGTAACCCTGGCTAAGTCCTTTAACCCTGTTTGTTTCAATTTCCTTATCTATAAAATGAACTGAAGCAGGAAATGTATTCAATCCCAGTATCTTTGCCAAGAATATCCCAAACAGGGTTATAAAGAGTTGGACATGACTCAAAACCAACTGAAAAACAGCAACCAAAATAACATACTTGTATTACAGCAAAATGTTTGATTAGGTCTAATCTTAATCCTTGGGGACAAGAGGAAGAAAGATGTTCTCTGAACAGTGCAAATAGGAAATCTCATTACTAATTGATTGACTTCATCCAAATAGTAGTGTTAAGGTCTTAAATGTATTCCGTTTTCATTTCTACATCTTTGAATTTCTGGATCCCTTCAAAGCACAGCTGGAGTGCCATCTCCTACATGAAGCCCTTCCCAATGTTCCCAATTTGCAGTGTCCTCTACTTCTTGAAATAACTGTGTATACAATTGTACATACTTTCTCTAGTTTCATAAATGGGTGGATTGTGGCACAATTCATGGAATACATGAAGTTGATTTGAGTATCTTGCTATTTCTAATAACATATCTATTAACCCTGAAGTACTTTTACTTTGGGATGATGCATCGATCTTCCATTGGTTTCCATGAACTGAAGTTGTGAGATGATGAAACAATCCTCTTATTAGTCCCTTAGTCCCTAGATGGCAGTTAGAGGGAGGAGATTGCCTCAGAAATTTGCCACTGAACAGGAAATGCTGGTCATTTAGTATGCTTTTTTAAAAGGGAGAAAGTGATAGAAAGTATAAATACTTGGTCACAGTATGTAAATATATTACATGTATAAATTTGTATATATATATATTATATATAACAAGATATTCATATTAAGAGACATATATAAATAGAAACATTTTGGAATTGCTAATGTTAATAAATTTACCTAATAATTACTGTAAGAAAAAAACTACTTATAAGCTTTCTTCTTAGTATGGGCCAATGATATTCAACCTGATCAGATAACTTTGGAACCTAATATGTCATTAGTGAATTTATCTATCTCTTAACTAAAAATCCCGTCTACACAGTGGGCTAAAAAGGTAGAAGAACTAGTAGATGAAATAGACAAACATACACAGGACCATAAGGAAAAAAAAAACAACAAATTAATTTTGTTATTTAGTGGACCTGTGATCTAATTGTATGAAGTGATAATGGATTCATGTGAAAAGAAATTATAAATTTAACACAATGAAAAAATATTCATTTATATCATACTTTGATGGGAATGAGATAATTTTTCATATCATATACCTAATATTATATTAATGATTTAATATTAATAATAATAATTAATGATTTTAAATATATAAAATACATTATGGGTATTATAAATATATATGAATAAAATATATTAGAAAATATATTCATTGGTACATTGTTGAGAATATAGTTTATATTCTATAACATCCTATAATGTAATATTGTCTTCATATGTGGCTATACATCCTAAGTTGTCTTCACACATTGTTAGTTTAGATATAGGAAAGTTGATAATAACTTTGAATTTTATAAATAAAATAAGAGACTAAGAAGATAAGGGAGAGAAAAAGGACAATTAGCTAATCAACAGTAGAATTAAGCATTAAGTTCTAACTCTGATTCTATTTTCACATTAAGATAAAACTATGGAAAAAAATCACAAGATATGTTGTTGGAAGGAAGAATGACTGCCATATTCTGCTAAATTAAGTAGTTTGCCACAGTAGTGTAAGCTATATTATTTTCTAGCTTTAACTCTCATCATATCCCTCATGAGAGGGTAGATTCATGTCCTCCAAGGCTTCTTTATTTTTCCCCTCTCTTCTTCAATTCTAACATTCAGGACATAAACTCTCTTCATGGGTCCCACCTCTATAGCATTTTAAATTAAGGAACTAAGAAATATTCATAAGTTAGTTTCTGTAATGGCTTACATTTAGTAGAGCCTGCCTCTCAACTCAGATACTTGTTCAAAATTCACATTCATTTTAGGCTTATAACCTAAGTGTCATCCATTCATCAGCCCTCACCACACATATCCAATATGTTGACAAGTTTTTTTTTTCCTTTCTGTCTTTACAGCATCTCTCCTCTAGCTCTCCTTTTCATTGACACAACTACCACCCTAGGTAGGTGCTAATTCCTACATGCTTGGACTGCTAATTCTGGTTGATCTCTCTAAAGTCTCCATTCTCCACTCAGCTGCCAGTGATTTCATAGCCTTTTGTTCTTAGATTTTAAAATAAAATATAGGATTAAAATGATATATACATTTTATAATATGACTAACATGGAGATATATTATATATGATTACTTATGTATAACCTTATATCATATTGCTTGCCATCTTGGGGAATGGGAGGGAAAAAAGGAAGAAAAAATTTGGAACTCAAAATCTTATAAAAATGAACATTGAAATTTTTCTGTATATGTAACTGGAAATAATACAAAACTATTTTACATGAAAAATAAAGTGAGTGACCAAGAAAAAAAATTATATAAATATGTATTTTATAAAAATTTAATGTGACTTACAAAGCTTGGGACTAGAAGACAAATAGACCTAGGTAATAATTACAATTTTCCTGGGCAGGCAAGATCTGTGACTTTGGACAAGATAAAACACTTGACATCTCTGAGTCTTCTTTCCTCATCTATAAAGGAATAATTTAAATGAGTTCCACTTCGTATAAGGGAAATTTATGTTGAACATCTTGTAGATATCTCAAACTCAACATGGCCAAATCTTTCTTCCTAAGCACCCTCTCTCCCCAGCTTCCTTATTAATGTTGAGAGTACTCCCGTCATCCTAGACCTACAATCTAAATGTCAGTGACTTCTTATTAGCCCCAAGATCAAATATAAGATAATTTGGTTTTAAGTCATTAAACGCTTAAAACTGCATGAAGACTTTCAGAACACTTTGTATGACTGTACAATTAAGGAAGAAATATCATTCTTACTAACAAGCCTTGTAAGATGCAGGTAGATTCTAGGAAGTCTTATCTTTCCAATAATAGCTGTCCTTCAAGAAAGTTTAGGTTGTTTTCCATGCAGATGAGCGTTTTGAATGAGCTTTCCATAGCAAAAAATGGAAGGAGAACTTGCTAGTCTTTCATTCCTGACTTCCATTCAATTATGTTGTTTTCCATCACCTATTCAGACTTTATAACTAATCATATTGTTTTATTTTTCTTGATCTTTGTTCTCTTGTACTTCCCAAAACTTAATGAAGGTTAGTAAGCACTACCTCATAGTCTTTTGGCTTGCCAAAATATCAAGGCAACTCTTTTTTTGATCATTTTAGCCTTACCAATAAATTTAAGGTGCCCAGAAATTTATACCTGTTTACCTCAATTTCTATAGCAACAATGGCAATAAATTGAAAACTCCAAAAGAGAAAATGGCTTCTCAATAAATGGATATGAGTTTTAAAATATAGTTCACAGTCTTTCTATACCAGAAAATATCAGTCTCTTATTCCCTCTCATGAAAATTTTAAGATTTTAAGAAAACTTGAGTTTATTTTGTGAATCCCTCTGCCTTTAGTTGGGTTGGTTGATTTATTCCCCAGGTGTCATTGGGTACTGTATTTCCTCACTTATTTAACCTAATTGACAAATATTTCCTAGCTTTTATTTCTTAGAGGGATGAAATCTATGTGGCCTGTAGTAATTTGGATCTGGAGATAAATTCTTTGACACCTGAAGAAGTAGCATCTTTTATTTTCAAGTATATTATCATCTAAGAGTTATAGTTGAGCTGCTTGAGATAATGAATCAACAAGTTCAAAGAATTATTGATAACAATTATTGACAACTACCATCTGATTCAATGTAAAACACATTTATCAAGCATCTACTGAAGTAGAGATATACAGGCAAAAATGGAATCCTTTCTACGTTCAAGAAACTTAGAATATGATAGCTAGATAAATAAGTAAAACAAAGTGATTTCAGGATGGAGAAGGCAGAAAAAAATGGTCAGGGCACATAGAAGAGGCTACCAGAACTGAGACCCCAAAGAAGCCAGACATTCTACCAAAAGAAGGTAAGAATGAAGTATGTTCCAGATGTGGATGATAGTCCATTATAATGTACAGTTAGAAAAGATTGAGCATTTCAGATACATTATTCATAAAACTTATAGAAATTGTTATATTATGTAATTCTGTTAATTTATGTAAATTATGTAAATAATTTTTAGTACTTGTTAATACTGCCAACTTCATGAGATTTTGTGAGGAAAGTAACAAATATTGAAGCTCTATATAAGTACAAATTATTATAAATTCAATTAGACAGCTAAGTGCTTACTATGTGCCAGGTACTATGTTAAGTGCTAGAAATGGATATAGCTATAGATATATATGTAAACATATATACATATATATGTTTGTGTGGACATGTGCATAAGTACAAATAAAAAAAACTGAGAGGTCATCTAGCATGGTGATTTCAAATTCAAATAGAAAGGATCCCAGTAAGACATAAATTGACTTAGAAAAGCCATGAATTAACATTATCAATATAATACTTTTATTCACTTTGTAAAATCCAATTATATTTTAATCTGGCCCTTGATATTCTCAGGAATAGAGGTTCATATACATTTATGTATTATGATAATGAAAGTTTGTTTTGTTAATGCTTATTATGTCAATTTTGGGGAATTCTGAATATCAAAGTTACATTTATAGTGCCAAGATGGTTTTTTTTTGCTATTTTATATATGTATTTCTGGAAATTTTTAATAAAAATTTTTATTTTGAAAATTGTTTATCATAATGTTTCTCCAGTTTATGCCTATTTCACAAATACCTCCTCATCCCTCCCAGGGTCATCCAGAACAGAAAGAAATCACGAAAAATTAAATTTGTATAATTTCAGTGTTAAGTATGCTTTATTGAAGTGTTGTTTCTATAAAGCATTTGACTACCCACAATATACCTTTCTCTAAACTTGCAAAATACCAGAATGATAGGTGGAACAGTGGATAGAAAAATGGCCCTAGAGTCATAAAAACCTAGATTCCAATTGAGTTTCAGATTTATAAGCTGTGTAATGTTAGGCAAGTCAGTTAACCTTATCTTACTCAGTTCCCTCATTCATAAAATCTGTATAATAATATTATCTACTTCCTGAGGTTGTTGTAAAGGTCAAATGAAATAATAATTGTAAAACATTTTGCACAATGCTTTGCATTGAGCTTTATAAATTTCAGCTACCACTATGAACATAGAAACATCAAAGAGTTGAAGGTGACACATTTTGACATTAGTATATGTTTGTAGTGCTTTATAGTTTTTCATACAAGTGTAGCTGATCCTGAAATAAAAGAATGGCCATAAAAGTGAAGTTTTAATTATTTCCAGTTCTTTCTAAAAGAAAAAAAAACAATTTGTACCTTTTGTAGGCTCAGAGATTTAGAGCTGGAAGGAACTGCAATTCATGCAACAGTTTATTCTCCTCTGAAATTCATACATCTATTTAAAAAGGAGAACACTTTATGAATTTTATACTTTGATGATTTATTTCCTCTAAGTCTTTCTTGATAATTAAGTTTTCTCCATATTACTGTTATATTTTAAAAATCAATGATTGCAATTGCTGGGTTTGGTTAGGGGGAGAGAAATCTTAAAGACATGATGAATTATTTCTGAGGACATGTTCCTACTGAGCCTTCCTACTCATAATGACCGGGGCAAACAAGTACTCCAGTAAAATCTTGAGGGAAAATAGAATTTTCCTAGTTTACATATTTGAATAACCAATCATCATCTCCTATATTAATCTAGCAATTCAGATTTATGTTTGTTTCTTGTATTTTATTCTGATCCTAGACCTTGCTGTTGTCCTAAAGTCCCAGGGTCAATGCTTAATGCTGCTGAAGTTAAAAACAATATTAGGGGCTCTCAGTTTCGGTGCTTTCTCAATATTTATGAGAGAAATAAAGCTTTCTCCAAATGCAAACCAAAGAGAGATGTGAAATTGTTTTCCAAATGCTTACTTTTTTATTTGTTATTTACAGAAGTATTGTAGAAGCCTTTTGCTTTTAGACAGTAATCATTTTGGGAAGGATGGTGCAATGGAAATATGAGCAGTTTTAGAATTAGGAACTCCTCTGAGAAAGAAAGATTCAAGACCTTGTTTTGTGGATTAAGAATTAGGGATTTGATCTCATGGTTTAGTGCTATAGTGGTGAGGGCATTGGACTTGGAATCAAGAAAGCCTGAATTTAAATCCTGCTTCAGATATTGACTTGCTAGCTATGTAACATTGAGGAAGTCATTTAATTTTTCAAGGCCTGAATGTCCTCATCTATGAAATGAAGAGATAGAAAGTGATGACTTTAAAATTTTCCCCCAGCCAGGGGAATTAGATAATGCAATTGATGATACACCTCAGCACCTGGAGTCAGGAAGACGAGTTAAAAAACCCAGCCTCAGTGATCCTAAGCCACTTAGTTTCTGTTTACCTCAGTTTCCTGATTTGTAAAATCAGGTACCTCTTGAGATTGTTGTTAATATTAAGTGAGATAATTGTTGTAAAGTGCTTATCACTATTCCTGGCGCATAGTAGGTGTTAAATGTTAACTATTGTTAAATCTATGAATCTCTGTAAAATTCATGATGAACTTGGTGGTTTAACCAGAAGGTAAGCCCTGGTTAGGGACTTTGAAGGCAACTCCTTATAACTATGGACATGTCCTCTAGTTTCAGTGGTCTTGTGATGGAGTGAGTCATTTGCACCCAGAGAGAGGATTATGAGAACTAAGTGTGGATTACAACATAGTATTTTCACTTTTTTATTATTGTTTGCTTGACTTTTGTTTTCTTTCTCATTTTTTTCCTTTTTCATCTGATTTTTCTTGTATAGCATGATAATTGTGGAAATATGTGTAGAAGAATTGCATATATTTAGTATATATTGGATTATTTTCTGTCTAGGGGAAGGGGTGGGGAGAGGGAGGGGAAAATTTGGAGCACAAAGTTTTGCAATGGCAAATGTTGAAAACTATCTTTGCATGTATTTTGAAAATAAAAAGTTATTTTTAAAGTGTTCTTAAAACAATATTAAATATGGGGCAGCTAGGTGGTGCAGTGGATAGAGCACCAGCCCTGAAGTCAGGAGGACCTGAGTTCAAATCTGGTCTCAGACACGTAACAGCTGTGTGACCCTGGGCAAGTCACTTCACCCCAATTGCCTCAGCAAAAAAGCAAAAATAAATATTAAATATGAGCCAGCACATTGTTCATCTTAATATTATGGGATTTTAAAAAAAGAAATTATTAAGTACCAGTAGCCAAAGGTGTGAGTTTGTCATTAATGACCTAGGGAATTTGACAATGGAAAAAGTAAAATGAAATATTCATAATTTTTGGAAAATGTCATCATAAAGAGCTCATATATATACATATATATGAAAAGTAATGATTCCAAATATACTGCTTTATATACTAATACATGAAATTTTTTCAAAAACAATAACAATGATAATAATACCCAGGATAAATAATAATAGCTAGGATCAAAGAAGATATTTGTAAAGGGCTTATCACAGTGTCTGGCACATAGTAGGCATATTACAAATAATAATAATTACTATTTAGTGGAAAATTACTTCTATGGTGCTTCTTTGCATTCTAATACATAGAAATTATTGGAGAGCAATAAGATAACCAAAGATCCTCACAAGTAAAAACTTTCAGCTATGTTCATTGTAGATAATTCTGAAGTCAAAGTTAAAACAAGTTGGTGGGATTAAAGGGGGGCATAAGTGATGAGGTTACTAAACTTTTTAGAATATTAAATAAATGCATAGAAAAGAAAGGCCCATAGAAAACAGTGCTAATAAGGATGACTTTGGAGAGAATGTCATATATAATTAAACAGAAAAGGAAGTTTCTCATAATCCAAGTTTCATATGTAAGCCTCATTTTAGGTTCTACTTTGTGTGTGGAATTGCTCATCTTAATTAGTTTTGAGTTCAACATTAAAAAAAAAGATCTGAGGATTTTAGAAGATCAATAGATCAATATGAATATTGACAGAATGACAAGGCAATCAAAAAAGCTAATACATTATCAGGGTGAATTAAGAAAGGTTAAGTTTTGGATTAAGGGCTAACAATTGTATTGTGCTGGCCAGAAAATTTGGAAGAAAACTTTAAAGTTTACTTGATGACTAGCCAGTAGCACTATGTTTTGTCAATATAAGAAAATACCTAGAATTTTAAATTATAAACAACAATATGAAAGAATGTCCCCAGTCACTAATAATAAGAGAAATGAGAATAAGAGAATGAAAAAAGAGAAGAGAAATGAAAATATTTCTGAGATTCTACTTCACACACAGAAAACTGGCAAAGATAATAAAAGATGCATATAGTCAGTGTTGGAGAGATTGTTGAAGTTGAGCACACTGGTGCATTATTAGTGCATCTATTAATAAAGCCATTTTGAAAAGCAATTTGGAATTATAGAAATAAAATGTAGATAATGTCATAACCTGACTCAGAGAGCCAATTATAGGGCTTAAATTTATCACTTAAGGATAAAAAGAAATCCCATATATGTCAAATTTTTGATAGCAGCACTTTTTATGATAGCAAAGGACTGGAAACGAAGTAGATGCTCACAGATTGGGAAATGGCTGCAGAGATTATGGTCATGAATGTAATGGAATAGTACTGTGTTTTAAGAAATAATAAATATGATCAATACAGACAAGCATAGAAAGACATAAATGAACTAATGGAAAGTAAAGTAAACAGACAACAAAACAATATACACAATGACAACATAAATGGGGTAGAGAAGAGGCATGAAACAATCAAAAATGAATTTTGCTAATTACAAATAATAAAAGCTCCAGAAAAGATGTATGGGAAGATAATTTCATCCCATTCTACTATTAAAGTCAGAGGTCTTTAGATATGTTACATTGCATATATTTTCAGACTTTTTCAATGCATTGTTCAATTTTGCTAATTTTTAATTTTCTTTTTTACTTTAAAATTTTATTTGTTATATGGGATTACTTCCTGAAAAGGGTGGGGTATAGATGAGGTATAGTAATATAAAAACAATCAATGAAATTTATTTTTTAAAAAGAACATGTGGATTTTCAACCTGAATGAGTAAAGAGAGAAACAGCATCTAATGCACTGCTTTTTGCACTAGGATTCTCACTTTGACATTTCCTTTTACCTTGAATTTGGTATATTTATTTTAGTGTAGTTACTGCTGCAAAGAAGTGGCCATTTCCACTGAGGGTAAAAAGAGCTATCCAGTGGAACAAAGAAATGTCATAAGGATTAGGATGATATGTTGTTGGTTAGGAGTTGAATGACAATGGTGGCTGTGGTTGGTGACTATAAAAATTTGTCCGACTTAATAGAAGCTTAAGAAATGATGGTTTTTGAAGGTTGTTTGGGGAACTGAGATAATCTAAAGTAATAGGAAGAAAGACTATAAAATGTTACAGAGGAGTTCTTATCTAAAACTACAACAATAACTCCTTTCCTTTCAGCCCTTTATAATTTAGTATCAAATTAGTGATGGATTGTTCAGACATATTAGTAGGAAGGGAGCAAGAGCTGTGTTCCCCATTTACCTGATAAGGAAATGACCACAAGTTACACAAGAAGGATGATAGCAGACTTTCCAGGCAAGCACTAAGCCGCTCACTCAGTTCCTGTGTGTTTTCAGACAGCTCAATGATCTCAGCTGGATTTGTCTCAGCCTGAGACACAAGATTTCCAAAATTAAATAAGGGAGTTTAGAAAAAGCATTAGAACTTCACTAAGGGAATAGGAGGGCCATATATTGGTGTAAGATTAAGTTCATAGCCTGGCTAAATGGTGATTAGGCTAGGAATATGATAATGCACACATATATCCATAACTAGGAGAAAGACAATGAAATGAAGAAAATTGAAACCTAGACTTAATTCCAGGAAAACTTCCGGTCTGTAAAAAAACACTGCATTTTGGAATTATCTCTCAATGAAAATAGGGCCAATTCTTATCCTTGAAGGTACCCTGGCAAAATACATGACATCACATGAATTTATCTCTCCTTCATAGGAACAAATAATTACAAATATGGCTTTCTCATCTAACAAATGTTTTCTTTATACTGTGGCTATCAAGTAATATGAGTTATAAATTGTTACTGTTTTACAGATGAGGAAACTGAGGCTTGAAATTTATTATCTCTGCCACTCAAACCATGCTTACTTTTTATTGCCATAGTCTAATCCATTTTCCACTCCATATCTGTCCTGTCTGTCATTTAGGATGTGCACAGAAGCCACAATTTTATTGCTTTGGATAATATCCTTTCCTTCACTTTCCAAGGGGTGAAAGAGTGAATTTCACTGTGACTTTCACTGAGATTTAAGTCCCAGGCTGAATCAATAATAGTAAGAGACTGATCAGTCCTTAGGAATCTACATACTTTTTTGATTGATGCAATTCCTAACCTGATTCCTGGGGAGTTGTGATGATAAAAGCAATTTGGAGAGACTTTGAACACCTCCTATAACTAGTTCTGGTCAGCTAACTACATAATAAATAATACATGGCTCTTTGGCTGGCTGCAAAGGCATTCAAAGGGCCACTGTCCCTCTCTCTCTTAGTTGGATTGCTTTATATCCAGGCTTCCTTAGCTCATTACCTCATTTTGAGAGTTCTTTCATTTTAGGAAAGGAAGTTGGAGGTTACAACCTTATGAGTTTTAAAAGGTCAATAGAATGAGTTATCTAAGAGTCTAGGAATCCAAGAATGTGAGAAGAATAAGAAACAACTTTTGGTACCCAACCCAGCAAATGTTGGGGGAAAAAAAAGAAATTATCTGAATAGACATCCCATTTGGACATGAACTTGGTGGGAACAAAACTATATGGAAACTGTGCTAAGTCTGAATTTACTCTTTCTAAACACTGCTCTTTAAAGGAATGTGTCCCTAAGGTATTGAGAAGATATTTGTACTTCAGCTTTGCTAAATCTTCTAAATAAATATTGTTTTTCAAAAGCTAATTAATTTTAATTGGTTAATTAGAAGGGGGTGTTAATCACTACTACCTAACTTGTTGTAGAGGGAGTAGCCAAACTGGAGGGTCTAAGTGATTAGCATTATAAAAAGACTCCAAACAGTCAAGGAGTACTCCTGAGTGGGAGATGTAGCCACCTTTATATTGGAAGAGTAAGGCCAAAGCATACTTTCTACAACATAATTCTTGAGTTGGGGCTTGACTACATGATTCCTGGGGGGTCATTCCAACTGTGAATATCTCTATTTAAGACCCAGGTAGCTTTGATGACTTCCCCAGGATAAACTACAGAGCTGAGATTAGACCACAAATCTCTTTTCTGCACAGTGCACTCTTAAAACAGCTCCTGTTGCTGAAATCCAGAGAAAATGGAGTGCCAGTAAATGTTTATAATCCATTCTCTGAAAACACACACACACACACACACACACACACACACAGAGTTCTTTTGCCTCTTCAAAAATAAAAAAAATACAATAATATGTATTATATACACACACATAACACACTTTAGGGTTTGATCTGCATTGTAAAATTTTCTCTATCTATATCATCTTTTTAAAGGTAGACAACAAAATAATAAATTACCGTCTTGATTTGGAGTCACCTATTTCCAAAGTGGAAATGCTCACAATGAAAATTCAATAATTGGCCCTTGGAATTGGTTCAAATTGGCTCTAGCAGGTGCTTGCTCAGTTCACAGCTATTCTGTCTGGGAGTACTTAGGGTAATGTTAGCAGCACCAGAAGAAGCTTAGGGAGTCAGAGCAACAGAGTAACACCTAAATGTTTATCATTAAAGATATTAGGCAGATTTATTGTTATTTTGCTGTTTTTATCTAATTACCCAAAGCTAGCATTTCATTCACTAGCCAGGAATTGTGGTCTTTTCCAATAAATTCCATTTTCTCATTATGTGGCCAAACTATTTAAACTTTAACTTCAGTATTGACCTTCCAGTGAATAGCATGAATTAGTTTCTTTAAATTCTGACTGATTTGATCTTCTAGCTGTCCAAGGGACTCTGAAAAATCTTCAACACTATAGTTCAAGTTATAATCTAAAATAATTCTGGGGTGTTTAGCTTTCCTTATAATCCAACTCTCACAGCCATACGTACCAGAAAAACAAACAAACAAACAAACAAAAAAAAATAGCTTTGCCTATATGAACCTGTGTCAGTAAAAATGGTATCTCTGCTTTTTAGTGTGCTGGTCAGATTTGCCAAAGATTTCCTTCCAAGAAACAAGTATATTTTAATTTTATAGCTGCAGCCATTGTCTTCAATGATCTTTGAGTTCAAGAATATAATATCTGACATTGTTTCCTTTCTTCTCTCCTGATTTTCTAGGAAATACTTGGAACAGTTGTCAAGATCTTAGGGTTTTTTGGTTGTTGTAGTTTTTAATTTTAAACTTCAAGCCAGATATCACATGGTTCTCCTTCCACCGTAGGAAGCTTCTTAATTCTTCCTCACTTTCTGTCACCAAAGTGGTATCATCTGCACAACTGAGATTGCTGAGATTTCTCCTGGCAATGTTAATTCCATCTTTCAGTCATCCAAACTGAATTTTTACATGATGT
Organism: Myrmecobius fasciatus; assembly: GCA_023553655.1. NCBI lineage: Eukaryota > Metazoa > Chordata > Mammalia > Dasyuromorphia > Myrmecobiidae > Myrmecobius > Myrmecobius fasciatus. The sequence continues at coordinate 711,871 of JAJPUD010000075.1, read as the reverse complement.
ACTCTGCATAGAAGCATAATAAATAAGGTGACAAAAAACAGCTTTGTCACACTCCTTTCCCAATCTTAAATTAATCAGTTATTGCATGTTTGGTTCTAACTATTGCTTCTTGGCCTGCATATAGGTTCCTTAGGAGACAAGTAAGGTGGTCTGGTATTTCCATCTCTTTATGAACTTGCTACATTTTGTTGTGATGCACACAGTCAGTAGAGTCAAAGAATCAGAAACACGTGTTTTTCTGAAACGCCCTTGATTTCTCCATAATCTAGCAAATGTTGGCAATTTGGTCTCTAGTTCGTTTGTCTCTAAAAATTATCCTGCTCTTCAGCTAATCCTTGATTCAGATATTGCTGATGCATAGCTTAGAGAATATTAAGCATCACCTTGCTGGCAAGTGAAATGAGCAAAATTGTTCAGTAATTTGAACATTTTTTGGCGTTGCCCTTCTTTAGGTTTGGGATATAAATTCATCTTTTCCAGGCCAATGGACAATCTTGAATTCCAAGTTTACTAGCATAAAGTGTGCAGCATATTAACAGTATCATTTTTTAGGATTTTAAATAATTTAACTGGGACTCTGCCATCTCCATTTAGCCATATTGTTAGTAATGCTTCCTAGGCTCTTATGACTTCTTTCTCCAAGATATCTGGCTCTAGATCAATAACTACAACATTGTGACTATTAGTAATGTTAAAATCTTTCTTGTATAATTCTTCTGTATATTCTTGCCGTATTTTCTTAATCTCTTCTCCTTATGTTAAGTCCCTACCATTTTGTCTTTTATCATGCTCTTTTTAGCATAAGCCATTCCTTTGATATATCTAATATTCTTGAAGAGATCACTTGTTTTTCCTATTCTATTGTTTTATTCCATTTCTTTACATTGTTCCTTTAAGAAAACATTCTTCTTTCTCCTTGTTATTCTCTATGAGTCTGCATTCATTTGGGTATTACTTTTCTTTACTCCTTTCCTTTTCCCTTTCCCTCTTTATTCATCTACTTGTAAAGCTTCATTGGACAGTCATTTTTCCATCTTGTTTTTCTTTTTCTTTGAAATATTTTTGCTGCTTCCTGTACAGTACTACAAAACTCTGTGCATAGTTCTTCAGACATTCTAATGTCTAATTAAGTCTAATCCCTTAAATCTATTCATTTCCACTTTATATTCATAAGGGATGATATTTAGGTCATACTATATAATCTGATGGTTTTCTCTACTTTTTTCAACTTAAGTCTGAATTTTGTAATATGACATTCATGATCCAGGTCTTGTTGAACTGACTTTACAGAGTTTCTCCACAAAGCATATAATCAAAGTGATTTTGATATTGACCATCTGGTGATGTCCATGTATAGAATCACCTTTTAAAAATGGTTGTTGCAAAAGAATGACCAAGTTATCTTGACAAAACTCTATTAGTCTCTATTTGCTTTGTTTTGCCCATAATTCTTTTGATTCCTACTTTTACATTCCTATCCCCTATGAGAATGTGACATCTTTTTTAATATAATTTCTAAAAAATGTTGTAGGTTTTCATAAAACTGATCAATTTTGGCATCTTTGACCTCAATGGTTGGGGCATAGACTTGTAGTACTGTTATGTTAAATGGTTTGCCTTGGATTCAAATAGATCATATTCTATCATTTTTGAAATCATACTACAATACAGGTTTTCTAGTCCTTTTTTTTAAAAAAACTATGAGGGCAACTACATTTCTTCTAAGGGATTCTTGCCCATAGTGTACATGTACTGATCACCTCAATTAAATTTACCCATTTCCATTTACTGACATTTACTGACTCAAGATATCAATGCTTGAATTTTCCATCTCATATTTACCAAATCCATCTTCCCTTGGTTCTTAGGTCCAGATTCTTATATAATATTGATCTTTACAACATCAGATTTTCCTTTCATTATCAGACACAACCTTAGCTGAGCTTCCTTTAAATTTTGGCCCAGCCCCTTCTTTAGTACTGAAGGTACTTGTAATTCTCTACTATTACCCAATATTATGTTGAACACTTTCTGACCTGAGGAACACATCTTTCAGTGTCATTATCTTTTTTCATTTTAATACTGGGATCTTCTTGACAAAGATATTGGAGTGCTTAGTCATTCCTTTGCCAATCTTTGAAGTAGGGATCATCTTAATACTATCTCCCATTTGAGACAAAGACACAAAGAAGTCCCATCTGTCCCTAAGAACCTTCTTTGTCAGGAATCCTTCTCACAGCCTAAAACTCTCAACACACTTTCCCTTTCAGAGTCTTATCCTTCTCATATGTAAAACGAGGAAATTGATCTTTGAGATCCTATCCAATTACCAATGTCAGTATGATCCTACAATACAGGGGTGGCACACCTGTGGTACAGTACAGTGACTTTCATATTCTTTATCAATCAATAAACATTTATTAAGAACTTACTTTATGCCAGGCACAATATCACTAGAATGCCACAAGTATAAAGGAAACACATAAATAAATATAAAGGAAAGTATAAAGGAAAAGTCAAAAACAGTCCAGAAGCTCACATTCAAATTGGAGGAGATATGTACATTATTAGAAATGTATAGAATACAAACAATAGATAAAAGGCAAATGTAGAGGTGATGTCACTGGCACCTAGTAGCAAATGGTCAGAAAATGGTCACAAACATCTCATCCCTCCTCATTTTTACTAATCATAATAGTCATATTCTTCAAGGCTCAGCTCAAATACTACTTCTTCACAAAGTCTTCTCTGATCTCCCCAAGTTGTCAGTGCTTTCTCTCCAAATTAGCTTGAATTTTTTTGCTCCAAATTATATCACCCTAAGTAGGATAGGTTGTTTGAGATAGACAATCTTGTTTTGGTTTTGTTTCCCCAGAAGGTATTTAATAAATGTTTCATCAAATTGAATTGAAGTTAGTTATAATAGTTCTAGAGTCAAGACAATTGTATCATGACTCTTTCCTTCTGTCCCAACTTTTTTTTTAATGCAGGTGAAAATGCAAATCAAGAGGAGTGTTTAAAAAGTTTTAATCTCACAAAAGGAAAACTTGTAAGCCCAAATATTTAGTGATCCATTGGAGTGAGGGGAGAAATGGAGAAAAGCAAGGTAGCAGTGTAGATACATAAACTTTAGATGTCTTTTTAGCACAAAAGAAGTGAGTACACTTTAGTTCCTTTCCTGAGTTACCTGACTACCTGGCAATAGCAAAATGATTTTCTAATTCTTCTCCCTCATTCCCACACACAAACAAAAAGTTAGTTAGAAAAGAAGGAAAGAAAAAAGGAAGGAGCACAGTCTGAGTCAATCATACTGATTTACCTTTGCCTCATCTCCTAGTGGTACTTGTAACCAAGCAAAACTTGATTCAAGTCCCATTTCCAATAGGTGAGGGAAGAAGAGGGGTCCAAAAGTGTGGAACTTTGCATATAAGGTTTCCCAATGAGCTGAGCTTTTTGTTGAATTTCTTCTTATTATTTTGAAAAATAATTTTTCATAAGTGATGGCTATCTGGGAAGGTTAAAAGGAATACTCAGTGAAATCTAAGTGATATAAAGCTACAAGATCTTGATAAAAATATATTTAAATGATAAAAAGAATATGTGCTCACCTGCATTGATAGGAATTTCTTCATCTTGTTTAATATGCCAAGGAAATCACAAGTTCTATCCCTTTCTCTGTCATCTGCTACGTAAGTATCATGGCTAGAAGTTTGGGTAATCCCTTGAGAGGAACCAGATTGCAAGGCTCTGTTTGATACTCTAGGAAAAGAGACTACAAATTTTCTATAAAGCTTTTTAAAGACTAAAAACAATAGACAGATACTTAAAGTAATAGGTTTTCTTCTAGATTTTTATACTTTTGAAAACTTTTTTTTTCCTTTCTTTGCTGACACATCTTCTTCTACCACATCATGCATTTCCCACCCAGCACCTCCAAATCCTAGTCCCACCATGTAAAAATTACAGATCTTAAAAACATAAGTATACAAAAATACCCACAGAATTTTAGAGTTGGAGTGGAATCATATATGAAAACAAGTTATTATGCCCTTTATCATAAATGTGATTCAATATTATATTAGAAATGTTAGCAAGAGAAGAAAAAGAAATTGAAAGAATTGGAATGGGCAATGATATCATAAAATTATCTCTTTTGCAGATGATATGATGATATACTTGGAAAAACCTAGATATTTAACAAAAAAAAGCTAGTTGAAATAATGAATTATTTTAGCAACATAGCAAGATATAATGTAAATAAATTATCAGTATTTCTATATATAACTAAGGAAGTCAGAAGAAATAGTAAAAGGAATTATATATAAATAATTATAGACAGTATAAAATGTCTGGAATTTTACTTCATGAGACAAAGTCAAAAACTATGTGAACATAATTATAAAAAGCTTTTTATACAAATAACGTCAGATTTAAATAATTGAAGAAATATTGTTCATGAGAAGGCCATGCCAATATGATAAAAATTACAATTCTACCTAAATTAATCTACTTATTCAATGCTATGCCAAATCAAGTCATTTGGAAGAACAAAAGATAAAAAATATAAAAGAAATTTTTGAAAAAATATAATGAAAGTAGGTTTAGTAGTATCAGATCTTAAACTATATTATGAAGCATTAATTATCAAAATTACCCAGTACTGGTTGATAAATAGAAAGTATACAGTAGTAAATAATTTTAGTAAACTTGTGTTTGACAAATGTAAAGATCTAAGTTTGGGGGATAAGAATTCACTGCATTCTAACAATTACTGGGGAAAATGGAAAGCAGTGTGGCAGATATTAAGTATAGACAAAAATCTCACAGCATATACCAGGGCAAATGGATACATGACCTAGAAATAAAAAAATATATCATAAGTAAATTAGAAGTACATAGTACATATTATTTATCAGGTTTATGGGTAAGAGAATATGAATAAACAAGAGATAGAGAGCATTGCAGGGTACAACATGAATAATTTAAATTACATTAAATTGGAAGGATTTTTCATAAATAAAACCAATGTAGCCAAGATAAGAAAAAAGAAGAAAATGTTGGGGGAGATTATCAACAGTTTCTCAGATCATATCTCAAATATAGAGAGAATTCTGTCAATTTTATGAGAATATGTCATATTCCAATTGATAGATAAATTGTCAAAGAATAGGAATTGGAAGTTTTTGGATGAAGTCAAAGTTATATAGTCATATGAAAACATGCTTTCAATCATTATTGATTAGAGAAGTGCAAATTAAAATGACTTTGAGATATCATCTCACACCTATAAGATTGGCTAAAATGATAGGGAGAAATGACAAATGCTGAAAGGGATGTAGAAAAATCGGGACACTAAGGGAACTATGAACTGACACAACTATTTCAGAGAGCAATCTGCTTTTATGTCCAAGGAGTTTTAACACTGTGTATACTTTCTTGATCCCCCAATACCACTATTAAGTTGGTTTCTCAAGATGATCATAGAAAAAAGGGAAAAACTTACATGTTCTAAAATACCTATAGCAATTCTGTTTGTAGTAGCAAAGAACTGGAAAGTGAAGAGATGTCCATTAATGGGAGAATAGTTAAACAAGCTGTGCTATATTATCATGATGGAATGTTACAGTTATCCTTTCCACATCATGACTTTCCCTATCGCAATTTCAATATATTGCAGGTCAGCATAAGAAATTAAATGGGGATTTGGGGGGACTTTTACAAAAGCTATAGACTATATGTGAAGGTCAGCAGATGACACAAAGCCTATGACCAAATAACTCAAATTTCACTGTAATGTTCACAGGGTTCTGTAAACACCCCATAAAAGAAAAAGAAAAAATTCAGACATTTTCTCTGGTATAAAGGAAGGGTCAAAAAAATTTTACATGGATTTCCCAGGTAAAGGGGGTACCACTTCCCTCATTCCTGAGATGTAAAAGGGACAACTGTAATATACTATAAGAGATGATGAGCAGATTGGTTTCAGAAAAACATGGAAATATTTGTATGAAATAATGAAGAGTGAAATGAACAGAACCAAGAGTTATATATAATATTGTATATAGCAATATTGTTAGAAAAATAACTATGAATGAAGAAATTATTCTGAGCATTATAAATATTCAAATCAATTATGAAAAACCTATTAAGAAGATGCTACCAACCTCAAGAGAAAGGACTAAAAAAATAGAACCTCGCATATTATGGATTCACTTGTATGTGTGTGAGAGAAAGAGACAGAGATAGAGAGAGGAGAAAAACAAAAGTGAGAGAGAGAGAGAGAGAGAGAGAGAGAGAGAGAGAGACAGAGAGACAGAGAGACAGAGAGAGAGACACAGAGAGAGAGAGAGAAATGGTTGTTTCCTTTAATGTAAAGTGAGGAGGGAATAAAGATGGGGAAACTTTGGGATTGAAAATGTAAAATTAATTAATTAACTTAATTTTTAAAAGAAAACAATTCTCGGGGCAGTTAGGTGGTGCAGTGGATAGAGCACCAGCCCTGAATTCACAAGGATCTGAGTTCAAATCTGGTCTTAGAAACTTAACACTTTCTAGCTGTGTGACTGTGGGCAAGTCACTTAACCCCAATTGCCTCAGTAAAAAAAAAAGAAAAAGAAAAAAAGAAAATTCTCAAATGGTCATCCAGCCTTTGCTGGAAGAGTTTCAATGAAAGATATCCCATTCTACCTCGGGAATTCCCACAAATTCTCTAAGTCAAACTACCCAAGAGCATGATTCTGAGTGATAATACAGATTACTTTTCATGTCTATGGTTTGCATCATGTTAATAAAAAAAAGAAAGATCTGGAATGAGACAGGGATATAAAATAATTGAAATGGAATGAAGAGGAAGGGAAAAGGTGGGAGGAAAGGATAAAGGAAGGGATCCTTTGTGAGGGGGGAGATTAAGTAATAACAGGGCAAGCTAGTGGTAGACATAAAGGTTACATAGAAAGGTTTGCAGGGATAAGAAATAAGATATACACAAACACAATAATAATGATCAAAAGTAGAATTTACTAGGAAAATAGTAGAGATAGTAATCATTTATCTCAAAGTCAAAGTTTTAAAAGATTCAATCAAAAGAGACAAATCTGCATCATATATCAATCATATTAATACTTTTTTTAGATTATTCAAAACAACTACATAGTATAACATTGAAATATTGCTGTAACATAAGAAATGATGAGTTGGTCAACTTAGAAAAATATGGAAAGATTTGGACTTAAGAAGAATGATGTTATTCACCTTCAGAGAAACAGAGGACAAATAAGCACAGTATAACCTTACATAGGTAGATGCACATGAATATACATGTATATATGTGTATGATTATATGTATCTATTTATGTATGTGTACATATATGTGTTCATATATTTGTTTGTGTTTATTGCATGTACATGTGTGTGCATGTGTGTGCTTAACTGTAGCCTACTTGGGAGAGGGGGGGGAGAAAAGGGGAAAGAAGAATAAAGTAAAAAGTTCAAAGCAGAGAACAAAAGAAAACCTACAAGGAAGCAAAAAAAAGATGAGCAGCTCTGAAAACAATGTTTTATTATATACAAGCTTTATTGAAATGGAAATTTATTGCAACATATTTTGAATCTTCTTATATTCTGTTCTGCAGATGTTTTTCTTTTTTCTATCTTATATTTAAATTTTAAATAAATAAATACATTTTTAAAAAGAAAAGAAAAATGTATATGTAACATGATATTTATGTGTTACCAACAATTGACCATTATATCTAACCTGAACTTTGCTTCTAGTGGCTTGAACAATTTAATAACTTCTTGGATAAATTCTCTTTATTTTTTATAAAAGCAATAGTTCCCTTAGGATAAGAACTATTTTGCTTTTATTTATGTATTCTCAATGTCTAGTTTAAAGATAGTAAATACTTAGTAAATTCTTCATTCATTCATTCATGTGCCAGACATTGTACTAGACTATGAAAGATACAGAGAAATAAGCCCAGTCTTGAAGGTATCAAGACAAAAAAAATACATATATACACAGTAAACATAATGAAAACACACACACAGAGAGAAAGTAAAAAAAGTAATTTCTTGGAAGAAAGCAAAAGTACCTGGAGTGATCAAAAAAAGTTTCATATAAGCAATAGAATTTGTTTTGATCTTTGACGGGTTTAAAAGCAATCCATTTTGAGGTGCTGATTGATATTTATTAATTTGATGAGTGTGGAATGAAATCTCAATTTTTAAAATTTACATTTCCCTATTAATGATTTTAAATAATTTTCAAATGGTTGTTGAAATCTTTCATTTCTTCTTGTGAAAACCATGAAAATAACTTTACCATTTGTCTACTGCAGGATTACTCTTAATTTTTTTTCATCAATTTCCTATAAATTCTGACCCTGATAAGCATTGGGATGAATCTAATAAGATAGCATTTAGTGGGGATAAATGTAAAATCTTAAACTTGGAATTTAAAAAAAATTAAAAATATATCAATTATACAGGCATAGTTATAGACAGTAATTGGAAAAAGACCTGGGGGTTTTAAAGGACTACAAACTCAGTATGAGTTAATGTTGTTATGTGACTGCCAAAAAAAAAAAAAAAAAGGTAATTCTGTCCTGGGTTTCATTGAGAGGTATAACTTCCAACGATATGAAAGCAATAATTCCTTTGTGTTCTGCCCTAGTCAGATAATGTCTAAAGTATTATGTTTCTGTTCTGGGTGTCAGTTTAAGAACATTGATAAAACAGAGAAGAACCATTGGAAGGCAACCAAAATGGTGAAGAGCTTTGAGTCCATTTAAATCAATCAGCAAGAAAACAGATACCTACTACAAGACATCCTGAGGCATAGACAGTAAGCAGCATGTGCCAAGCAAACTGAACCACCACCAAAAGCTTGGACCACTATCTCCCCTATCACAGGACTCTAAATCCAAGAATCCTGGGAATTGCAGTATTCCCCAAAACACGAGAGCTGCCTCCAGCCCATCTCCACCCATAATTGTGGGAAGAAATCTTTGTAAAGAAGGGGCTTACATTTTGTATCATCATCTGCAATAGCTGAGACGATAGGAACAAGAGCCCTGGAAATGGCAGCACCTAAAAGAACACCAGTCCTACTTCCAACCTAATACTTGCAACCATCATCAAAGGAAGTAATTCCTGTAAAGAAGGGGGCCAGCCAATTGCCACTCACAGGTCAGGCAAGCTAAATTAGCAGAAGCAATACCTTGAAGGAGAGTTAATAGGTAGTATATACAAGGCAGGTCAAATCACCAATACTTCCTTGACCATCATCTACCCTCAGACCTTTATGGCAATAGCTCAGCACCCTGAACCCAAGAATCTTTAGAACAGCAATGCTTCCAGACCAGTACCTGTAGCCATCATCCTGATAAGCAAACCTTAAAGATTTTAAGTCTGGAAGCTGTTTTTGCAGGTATGATAGCCATAGCTACTGAAGGCCCACCAAAGAATCTTCTTGCAAGCAAAGTCCTTGGCAATATCAAGTGGTTCAGCACCAGAAATAGATATGATTTTATACATGGAAATGACACTAACAACCCTGGAAAGACAGGTTAGGTGAAAATATAAAGGGCTTTAAATCCCATATGGAAGAAGTTATAATATATCTAGATCTGTGTTTTAGAAATATAAGGACTGGCTAAAAGTTATCCTGTAGAAGAGAAAGGTTGGGGGAGGGACATGATGGCTATTTTAATTGTGAAAGGGGTTAGATTGTTCTTTTTGGTTATAGAGGGCAGATTCAGGAGCAATGGATGAAGGATTTAGGTTTGATAGAAGGAAATCTTATTACATCTGTTCAAAGGTGTAATGGACTGCTTAGAAGATAGTGGGTTTCCTTCCATTGGAGGTCTTCTGGGAGAGGCTGGATGACCATTTGTTATGTACAATATAGTGAGAATTACTTCACAGATAGTTTGAATGAGATTTATAATTATGCCCCCTTTAGTTCTCAAATTCTGTGATAGTTTTTCATTCATTCACTCATTTTTTTTCAAATTGGTAACATTCTTTTTAGGAGATAATCCTTGTGGGGAATTATTTTTCATCCCTTCCAATTAGGGGGTAATGTTTTACTTTATTTGATGCATTTCTTGCTGTTTTGAGGAGATGAATAAGAGGTGGGGTTAATATTTTGTCAAATCTAAGAAATTTTTGGTAAAATAATTTTATAATTTATAAGAAGTTTGGTATAAGAATTTCCCTCAAATATTTCTTAAGATCCAGAGAATTATCTTATATTATAGATATAAATTATATAAAATATCCCTTCTATCCTCTGAACTACAGTTTGCTTATTTTAAATTGGGGACAATCAGACTGCCTATCTCACAGGACTATTGTGAAGAAAGTGCTTTGTATAGCCTAATGAGAACTATTAATATTTATTAGATGAGGTCTAAGCTGGACATAAGGTCATATTTAAATGAGACTCCAATATATAAGTTGTTGAAGTGCACTATCCTAAAGCAAACAAGTTAATAGATATATTTCAATGCTGAGAGAGCAATAGAAATCCAGTTAATTAAGCAATAATACTAGCAAGAAACCCGCAAGTTAACATATTTCTAATCTAGTTAAAGGAAAACTTAAAAAAATCATTCATGGCAATTTGGAACTATGCCCAAATGCCTATCTAATTGTACATGTCCTTTGATTCAGTAGTGTTTTTGCTGGTTTTGTATCCCAAAGAGATCACAAAAGAGGGAAAAGGATCTGCATGTGTAAAAAAATGTTTGTAGCAGCCCTTTCTGCAGTGGCAAGGAACTGGAAACTGAGTGAATACCCATTGGTTGGGGAACGGCTTAATAAGTTATGGTATATGAATGTTATGGAATATTATTATTCTATAAGAAACAATAAGCAGGTTGATTTCAGAAAAGTCTAGAAAGACATATGAACTGATGCTAAGTGAAGTGAGCAGAACCAAGAGAACATTGTAAGAAAGTAACAAGAAGATTATGTGATGATCAGCTGTAATGGATTTTGTTCTTTTCAGCAATGAAGTGATTCAAGGCAATTCCAATAGACTTGTGATAGAAAATGCCATCCACATCCAGAGAGAAAATTATAGAACCTGAATGTGGATCAAAGCGTAGTGTTTATGCCTTTGTGTTGTTGTTTATTTGGCGGCTTGTTTTTTCCTTTCTCGTTTTTTCCTGCTTTTGATCTGATTTTTCTTGCATAGCATGAAAAATATGGAAATACATTTAGAAAGATTACACATGTTTAACCTATATCAAATTACTTGATGTTTTAGAGAGAGGAATGGAGAGGAGAGGGACAAAAATTTGGAACACTAGATTTTGCAAAGGTAAATGTTGAAAACTATCTTTGTATGTGTTTATAAAAATGAAATACTATTAAAATAAAAGAGATCACTCATATTCATTGAAAAGTATCCATTCATTTGGAGACAACACATTTGGCAGCCCCTTTTCATGCAGCAGTCTGATTTTCTAAGTCTATCTCTTTATATGTATGTATAGTTTTAATCCAATATGAGCTTTCTGAAACTAAAGAGGATGACTTGGTAGGCCATACCTGATACTAGGATCCTTGGAAATTCTATCAAGCAAAGCTAAATGTATGTAAGAAAATAAGCACACATATAAATGAGTTAGGAAACCAAGGCAATTGAGGAGTATATTTTCACATTAAAGATGAGTACAATAATTTTTGTGTGTGTGTATGTGTATGTATGTGTGCATGTACACTGTTTGAATACACTGATCAGAAAACTCCAAGAAGTTATGTAAATGATTATTTTAGAGTGAAACTGTTACTCTAGTCTCTTTTGAGAGAATTTTTGTATTTCTCATTTCTCTAGTTTATCTGGTGAGAGTGTGTGCCTCACTGTTTCCTTCCTCATTTTAATCTGTTGTTTGACTCCATCCAACTCTTTCCCTGTGACAACAATTTGCTCAAAATATAACTATTAATTAACAGCCCATTCATTTGGATTTTCAACTACTAAATTTTGGAATCCCAGAAAGAACTAGTACCCAAGAGCAGAATATAGAAACAAGATGTGAAAAATGATTTGTCCTTAATGCCTTTGGTATTTCAGAGGTGGTCAATATTTTGTTGGTGTGGAAACTACTGCAATGAAACTACTGCCAACATTAAACTTGCCTATGATTTCTAGTTTTCATAGATGGCACTTTTGACTAAGGAAAAGAAAGGATCAAAAGATCTACGTTTAGATCTCAGCTGCACTAACTGCAAGTTGTAACTCATTTATAGCCTTTCTTCATCTTATTTTTTCCCAGTAGGAAAATGAATACAATAATGTTTACACATTTGCCAAAAAGACTATTTTATGGAGAACTTATACAGGTCAAGTATTTACAAGATAGTCAGAAAAAAAATGATACAAGGACATTCTCAAGGTCTCTCTTAAGAACTTTAGAATTGGCTGTATGACACAGGAGACACTAACACAGGACTATCCAGCATGGTGTGCCCTCATCAGAGAAAGTGCTGTGCTCCATGAGCAAAAGAGAATAGAATTATCTCAGAAGAGACACAAGATGCACAAAGTAAAAGAGTACACTTTAAAAGTTGGATCTGTGGCAGAGCATTTCAAGCTTGTATTGATCTGATCAGCCACAGTCAGACATATTAACTTGACTAACATAGTGATATCATTTTGGTTCTCTTCCAGAATGAAGGGCAATAACTAACCATTTCAGAGGGTGATGGATGTGGCGGGGCTTTTTGTAACTTTTTGTTGTGTCACTACTGAACAACAACAACATTTAAAGCATTGTATGAAATACTGCAAGAACACAAAAAGGAAGACACACAATAAGTATCTTTGAGTTTATAATCTAGTTAAATAAATCTGTTTATTTACATCACTGGTGTCAGCTTCCAGTAGTAATGGATCCCTCATGGGCTGTATATTGACTTAAAAAAGCACAAGTTAATATTTTCTATATTTTATTATATTTTTGTTTATTTTGTTAAATTTTTCCTTATTACATTTTAACCTGGTTTGGTGCACTTGGAAGCTTTGCATGCCATATATCTAAAGGCTCCCTATTGTACATTTATATGCAGGGATTAGACAGATAGATATACATATATATATATATGTTCAAGTATGTATATATAATACATATTCAAGTATATATAAAAGATATATATATATATATGTTCAAGTATATATATTTGTATGTGTGTGTATGTGTATAAACACACACATACTTAACTATTTCAAGGACCTGTGATTTTTATCAGTGTGAATTCTCTCTCCACTGATACAGATTTCTATGACTCAATCAGTTTTGAGTGTTGTGGACAAATGCCCCACTAGTATAGACTTTAAGAACCCAGGATTACCTTCACATTACTATGACATATCAAGAAGGACTTTAGTGGAGATATAGATAAATAATTATGATATAAAGTTTAAAGTACAGTAAAAGAGATTCAAGCAAATCACTGAATGGCTTCAAATTAGATAAGAAGAGTTATTCTATGTGGAGAGAGAATATAAAGCTTCTTGGAAAAGAAAACATTTAAACTGGCTCTTATAAAATCAATAGAATTTACAAAAGTAGAATGTAAGGAAATCCTCTATGGGCAAAATAGAAAAGCTCTCTTTTTCATTCTCACTCCTCCCCCAATAAAAACCAAGAGATGGGAGTATGTTGGCTATGTTTGAAAAACAGCAATTATTCTAGTTTGAATGGAATGTAGTATATATAAATAAGTATCATAGAACAAGAAAGGTAGTTTAAGTCCAAGTTATGAATGGTCTTGAGTGCCAGACTAAGTTTAGACTTTTTTCCGGAGTCAATAAAAATAATTGGAGGATTTGGAATAGGGTAACTATAAAAGCAAATTAAATTTTAGGAATTTTAATTTGAGGAAAAATTAACCTGGCTAGAGATGTGTTAAGAGTGTGAGCTTAAAAACAGAGAAATCAATTAGATGACTATTGCTGTAGTTTAATCAGGAGGTAATGAGGTTATAAGCCAGAGTATTTTCAGTAGGAATTAAAGGATAGATACTCCCTAAAACTCAATTCCAGCTGCTTTTTCAGTAGCTTCTAACACAGAATCTTCAAAAGTAATTGCAGATTAGAATTGAAAGGACTTGTAACCAAATAGATATTTACCTCATACCTGCCACCATAGATTTCAAATGTAATTAAGAGGAAAAAATGCAGGTCTATGGCTCAGATGTGAAACCTGAGATGGAGCAATGAATTTGTGGATCTTTTTCACAAAAGTAAAATTAAAAATGTGGGACTAAGTAGAATGTTACAGAAGAATAGAGGAAAACAAAAGGACTAGAGGCATTCTTGGGGAACATCTATCTATAAAGGACAGGAAATCAGAGAGATAGGAGAAACACCAAGAAAGTTCAATGGCATGGAAGCTAATAGCTCAAATATGAGTAACTCAAGTTTTATTCTAACTGCTCTAAAACTAGCTCCATATTTAAAGAAACTCTGTGGTGAATCCTTTTTGTCAACAAACAAATCTTTTAAAGGTAGTCCAGCCAGATTTATTTCAAGTAACAAGTAAGGTGGGATGTAGGGAGGAGGAGAGGAAACAGCATCCATCCAAGCTCTAACTCACTGGCAGACCAAGTCACGAATCTTCCTCTGGATTATAGGAGAAAGGTTATGGAAGTTGGATTCAAGGTCTTTCCTTACACCGTAATTTGGAGGATGGGTCTGGACAAGAAGGAAGATCAGGGGATCACCCCTCTCAAGGCTTTGAAAGTTCCTTGGGGAAAGTAAAGGAAAAAAAATATCTAGTTGCTATAGCACCCAATGCCTTCAAAAACCAGCTATGTGATTTGGTATCTGCAAGTTTGAGTAAATTATTTAACCTATTTGGGCTCAATCACCTTATCTGTAGAACAAGAAGGTTGTACTTGAAGACCTTTAAGGTCCCTGCCCAAATCAAAATCTATGATCTATGAATAATTATGCCACTTTTATCTGTTTTGGAATTTTAGATGTGGTATACTAGATGTTCTTGAAGAAAGTCCCTCATGTATTTTACAAAATAAGTACATATAGTGCTGAAGAGCTAAAATATATGAGATCAAATTTGGAAGTTTCTATTAAATAGCTTTCTCATAATCTGCCATTAATTATAGATTTGAAATGGAAAAACATCTTAAACTTATAGATATGTCAAAATGCAGTAAGGGAATTTGTGAATCATATATGGAGATAAGAAAGTTGTTCATAGGTATTCTGGATGTTATTTCTGAGCAATGGATATCGGTGAAACTTCCTTATTGTTAGAGATGCTGAAATTGCACTAAAAAGAGGAAGAGGAAGCAATTTCAGGGGTTCAAAACTGCCCTCAAAACTGACCACAGCAGCTCTTATCAAATTGTTGTGTATGAAGAACATGTTCATTAGTGCCAATTTGAAGATTTAAACAAAGTTAACTTTTTGAGAAAAGGGAATATATATGTGTGTGTGTGTGTATGTATATGTATATATATTTCCCCCAAATTAGGCATATTGCTCAGCACATAATGGATGCTTAATAAATGCTTGTTGACTGACATGATGAAATAAAAACAGACATATGCATATGAGTACATAATTTTAAGGAATAATTTGAAAAGGACTAGTGGACCTTCATGCTCAAAACATAGTAATATTCTTTTGTTTCTTTTTTATTTAATTTTTAATTTATGGAATAAAGCAATCATTTCTATAGCATAGTATAATAAAAAATGATGATTGCACATGAAACTGCAAATCTACTATAAACATCTCAGTATTCCTTCCAAATAAACAATGCAGTTATTCTGTAATTTTCTTTTTTCCTTTCCCCCTTATCCTTTGCCCTAAAGATCATTATCATTAGACACTAATAGGTGTATATATATATTATATATATTTACACATATATATATATAATATATGTATATAAAAGGGACCATATGTATATATACTTACATATATATGTTTGTATTGTATTGAATATTATTCAATACATACTTCTATTTATCAGGATTTTTTTTCCTTTGGATACAGATAGCATCTCTTCATATGTCCTTTATAGTTAATTTCAATGAACTCCCAGATGAGCCAACCAATGTAGATTGGTATCCCTAAAACACTGAGAGTTTACATGACTTGCCCAGAGTCCCATATACATTTTTTGTCAGAAGCAGGTCTTGACTTGCCTCTGAGCGCAACACTATATCCACCATACAGTGTTACTTCTCACAAGGTACACTGAAATAAAACACTCATTAATTTTTGAAATTCATTAAAATACAGAAATGCCACACTAGTTTCTCACCATAAAACTAAGAACAACAAATAAACAAAACTTCAATTTTAAATATTTGTCCATGCCCCTGTTGAATGGAAGATGGCCTGTGAAATTCATACATGCTGTAGATGAAGTTTTGATACTGTTTCCAATTCTTACATGACAGTTTAACCTTATTTATACTTATAGTATATGACAGAAATATGAGGTAATTATCTAAACAATTAAGACTCCTCCAAAATCATTTTATCTCCAAGAAATTACATGAAATATATTTAATGTAACTGAAGCTATCAGATGGATAATATGGTATGTGTCAGCAAAATCCAGGTCACTAAGACATAGCATTTATTTTTTGTTGCCAATGCATATTTTATTCTTTCTATTTTTCTTACTTTATTCAATTTTTTAGCATTTTAAAAAAAAGTATTCCAAATTCCCTTTCTTCAGCTCTTCCCCACCCACTCAGAAAGCAAGCAATATATTTATTATACATGTGAAATTATACAAAACATATTTCCGTATTAACCATGTCACAAAAAATAAAAAAGTAAAGTGAAAAAAATTATGTTTCAATTTGCACAATTCATCAATTCTCTCTGGAGGTGGATATCAATTTTCATCATTAGTCCTGAACTGTCTTCAATTATTGAATTGAAAATACTATTGAATATATTGAATTGATCAGGGTATCTAAGTCTTTCATAGTCAATCATCATTACAATATTACTATTATAGTATCTAATGATCTCTTGGTTCTGTTCACCTCTCTTTGTATCAATTCATATGAGTTTTCCCAAGTTTTTTTTAAACCATTCCCTTCATCATTTCTTATAATACCATAATCATATACCATAACTTTTTCAGTCATTCTCCAGTTAATCAATATACCCTAAATTTTTAATGTGCCACCACAAAAAGAACTATTATAAGTATTTTTGCACATATAGGTCCTTTACCTTTTAATTTGATCTCTTTGGGACACAAACCTAATAGTGGTGTTATTTTGTCAAAGGATATATTTTATACTTTTTTATACCACAGTTTTAGTCTTTTGGGCATAGTTCCAAAATATACGCCAGATTTTTTGGAACAATTCACCAACAGTTCAATAGTCTACCTTTTTCCCACATCCCTTCCAACATTTGTTATTTCCAATAAATGTGAGGTGGAACTTCAGAGTTATTTTGGTTTGCATTTCCCTAATCAATATCTGATTTTTTTTTTAATTTCTTCAGTTCACTTTGGATGTAAATTTATGAGGTGAGAAGATGAAAAAGATCTAGACAAGAGGCAGACAACAGCAACCAATGATGAAATACAGCAAAGACTTTCAGATCATACACAAGAGAAATGAATAGGAGGAAAAGAAAGGAATTTGCCCTCTGCCTGCAAGAGTCTCCTTAACCGACCACTTCCTTTTTTATAGGCCACTGAGTAAAAGGGATTTTTCATCAGTCTTCTTCAGGGCTCCAGCAACATACTACAATTAATGGATAAAATTGTGTTGTCCTGTGATCTCAGGCCAGGCATTTTAGCTCTCTCATATTTTTCCTCCTCTTCTATAAAATGAGAAGATTGAAATATATAGTAAATCAAAAGTCCTTTCCAACTATAATATTCTATTATATTATATGAGACACATTACAGTAGGCTTAAGCAGAATCTTGTCAGTTGGCCATGATTCACTAAACTCCAGAATAGAAAGAAAAAAAACAACAACTAAACTTGGGCAGAATGAGTTCTATAGCTCACTTCATTATTACCTGCATTACCACTATGAACCAAACTCTCTACTAAATACTGGGCATACAAAAAAGAGACAAGACAGTTCCTGCCTTCTAGGAGCTGACAATCCAATGGGAGAGGCAACATGCAAACAAATACAATGCAAATTTACAGGGGATAAAAAGGAAATAATTAAAAAGAAAGGTAGTAGAATTAAGAGGAGTTGGGAAAAGTTTCTATAAAAGATTGAATTTTAATTGGGACGATGAGCAAGTCACATAAACTCTCAATGATAAAGGTAGATTTAAAAAAAAAAAAAAAAGATGTCAACCTCCATCAGTCAAGGGATTTTTCTCTTCTGAGAGTTCCTTATGTCAATGAAATCACAGCTTCCCTTTCAATCTTTACTGATATATACCAGTTTATCCACTAGGAAGCTGGGTTCAAATCTAGTTTCAGACATTTATTAGCTATATGACTGGACAACTCACAAACTGTTTGCCTTAGTTTACTCAACTCTAAGACAGGGATAATAATAGCATCTGCCTTCCAGGATTTGGTTGTTATAATAATTAAATCAGAGAATATTTGTAAAATGCTTATTCTGGCATATAATGTTATATAAATGTTTTTATCATCATCATCATCATTACCATTTTTAACACTAGATACTTCCCAAGCCCATCTTTATTTTCCTTAGTCTTGAAAGTCCATTCTTCAACACCATCTTCTTAATTAGTTTTTTACTTTTTATATTCTCTTTTATTGCCTATGGCTCCTACATAAATAATGAGAACACAGAGAGGGTTTTTAGTAATGTTAGTGAAAAGGAGAATGTATATACCTTAGCTTTTCAATATTAGCACTACAGGGAATCTTAGCAATTATTTAGTCAAATTCCCTGATCATAGAGTTAAGGAAGTCAGAGCTGCAGCAATTTTACACATGGAATAAGTGAACCAAAAATGAGCTCTCATTTAATTTGGGGAAATGGTAATGGTAAGGACCCTATCACATAATTAGGTCATTTCTGGGAAGGTTTATCTGAAGCGGCAAGACAAGACAAGCCTGCTCTAGGCCAAGGAAGAATTCATCTGAGTTACAATTGATGGAGGTGGGGAAAAGGGAATAGTGGGAAGAACTCATTGCATAGATTATTAATTTAATTAACTATTCTTTCTAAATATATCCTAAAAATCAGTTGTTTCTAATTAATGAAAGGATATTTAATATTTTTAAATACCCTTAAATTTCTGCTTTTGGACAAAGCCCCAGCACCCAGGACCCGTCAAAATTCTGAAGAAAACCAAGCTTTCTCAAGGTCTTACAATGAGTTAATGGTAGTTCTGAGAATTGAACTCAGATCTATTGAAGTTTAGTCTAAATTATAGCATGCTTTTTTGATATGATCCATAAAATAATCAGGGATTCATTTTCATTTAAATGTAACTGGATGGGAGTGGGAGGCAGAAAGATTATTGTAAATATAAATGTAAGGCTGATGCAGAGGAGTTTGGGGAACAAAAGAAGGAACTAAAGGATCTTCTTTTGAAGTTTCAATTACCTTTCAAGATCATAAGTGATCATTTTAGGGATACAGAAAAAAAGAAAAATAGTGGTGTGGCCATATTGATGTTTTAAGAAATGTGTTCAAAATAGCAATATTATTTCTGTGTATTTGGTAACAAAATCCAAGAGTTATCTAGTACATAGCAAGACTTTCTTAAAATTCTCCCAAACAGAAGTCACATTATTTTAAAACTCTTCCAGGGAATAAAATTTTACTGCCTTTCTCAATAATTTATTCTACAACTTTTAGCACTCTCACTCTTAGGAAACATTTTTTTTCACTTACTTAAAAAAAAACCTTTTAAACTAAATACAATTTTCAAATGTGAAATACCTCTATTTCCCTTCCCCCATTACACGTGTTTAGCATCACAGAGCCTGTAGATTTTTGAGGTTATAGTCAGTCAGTCAATTAATATATCTTAAGCTTCTACTATGTGACAAGTACTGTGCATTGGGGATAAAAAGAAAGGCAAAAGGCATTATCTATTCTCATAGAACTCACAATCTAAAGAGGGAAGATAACATAAAAAGAAGCTAAAAGAGGGGAAAAAAGAGAATAGGCAGCAGAGGTTAAGGAGTAGTCAGCAAGAAGAAAGCAGAGCTACAAGATGTCTGCCCTTGTTGCTCTCCTTAAACGGATGTTCAAGGAGGAACTCTCCATTGTTCATCTTCTACCAACTTCTAGTATAAAGTTAAAATGATTCAAATATTCATTTTAATTTCCAGTTAACACAAAAGCCATTAAGAACTATAAATCTAAACATAAATATGTTAATTTAATCATAAAAGCAAGAATGAATTCCTGTAGTTCTCTAATGCCTTTGAATTTCACAGACATTAAGTGATACTACATGGTAGGGCAGCAGAGAGCATGTACAGGAAGGAAGGGAGACACAAAAATAAACTAAAATACTCCAGTTTCTGCTCTCAAGGAGTTGAAAAAAATTTTAAAGAGATATAATATATAGGCAACTAGTTATAGTATAGAATAATATGAGATAAATGTATTAAAGATATGTAAAACAAAATGCAATGTGAAGTCTGAGAGGATAAGGGTAATTAATTTTTGAATAAATAAGGCTTCACAGAATGAAGGAAGCAAGAATTTATTGTGTCTAGTATGTGTTGGGTATTCTGTCAAATACAGAAACATTGTCCCATTTAATCCTCACAGTAACCTGGTGAAGTAACCCCATTTCGCAATTGAGGAAACTGAGGTAGAAGTTAAGTGATTTTTTCAGGATCACACAGTAAATATTAGGTAACTCTTGATAGGAACTCAGATAATACTAACTTCAGACCCCATTCTCTAAGCACTATGTCCCTGTAGCTGCTTCTACATGGAGAAAGAATATGATTGGGTGTTAAAAGATAAATAGGAATTCAGTAATAAAATGAGGTAGAGGGAAGACATTCCAGTTATGCCTAGGAATGCTAGAAAAAGAACCCTTTCTCCCTGATATGTCTTTTTGGGAAAGTATAAATTTCCCTTGCTCTATGCCCTCAATTGTTTGACTCTAGCAACCCGTAGCTCCTTCCTCTTGCAACTTTGGAAGAAGGGAACCTTAATGGCATTATTATAAATTGGAAGAACTATTTAGATTGCCCAAGAAAGTAGAGGAAGGGGCTGGAGAGAAAAAAAATGAATTTGCCTTGACTGTTTATTGGCTCAGTTTTGAATCCATTACATTTTTTGTCAGGTTAAATAAAGCCTGTTTTATAGCCAACATGTTGTCAACCTGAGTACTTACACAGTACTTATTTGGAAAGACCTAGGCATGAATCAGATTCTAATGTTCCCATCAGAAAGCTTGAATAGAGTATTAATTATTCAAAAGTTTCCAAGATTTAACCCAATATAAGAAGATCTAGAATTTCGATAATAGTCTATAGTAAACAGGTATAGGGAAAAACATGAGAAAAGTACAAGACAGAAAATTATAATTTTAGTTTTAGCACAGTTTTTTAAAACTATAAATAGCTATTTCACAGAACACTGAAAATAGCATGATTTGAGAAATAACACACATGGAAAGCAGTAGTATGAGATAAAACTAGAAAAGAAGGATAATATGATCATATATAGGGAACTAGACAGAAGTGACATGAGAGATCATTTAATCCAACCCCCTTACTTTACAGATGAGGAAATGATTGAGTCCTGAGAAGTTAAGGTTTTTAATGATGGGAATAAAACCTAGATCTTCTGACTTCAAATGCAGTTATCTTTCAAATCATCGATGCTGCCTTATAATGAATGGTGCCATACTCTTATACAGAGCATGAAATCACAGGCAAAAGAAATTGAGCTTTAGTTTATACAAAATAAATAGGGAGAAACTAGAAGATTTTTGAGAAGATTGACATAACAAATCAAAGCATGAGGAAAATTAGTACAGAGAAGATATAAAGAACTTATTATGAGGCGAAACGAACAGAGAAAGGAAGACTCATTGCAATCATTAAGGCAGGCAGTAGTCTGGATATCCATTTACGATAGTAAGAAATGGATTTGAGAGATATTAAGAGAGCTAAAATCCACAAGAATTGATAATTAATTGAGATGAAGTAAGATAGAGAAAAATCTCAAAGATAACACTGAAGCTTTGAATATAATATTGAATGAACATGAATATATTGAAAACATAGAAAAATCAGGAGGAGCAGATGTATAGAAAAAGACAATGAGTTCATTTTGTGATACATTGAAACTGAGATGCTGGTGAACATCTAAATGGAAATATCCTTTAGACAGTTGGAGAAACAAGTCTGGAAATTGAAAGAGAAGATGGAGCTAGAGATATCACAAGCTTGACTCTTTAAATACACTACTTGAAAAATCATAACAAAAAGGATTGCAAAAGGAAAAAATTTTAGTTTGAATGACAACAGGCTTTCAGTCAGTTTCCTTCATGGTTATCCCAAAATGTGGAGGCACCATGAATGATAAAACAAGCATAAGTAGTTCTGACCTATAGTTCCCAAAATAAAGGTTTTTAAATTTTTTATCTTTATGTATTTATTTAATACAATATACATACAAATACAAACAATGCATGCAAATATTTAATACAATATATATGCAAATTAAATGCAAATAGAAAAAGAAGAAAAGAAAGAAAAAAACATTGTCATAAACACAAGAGAACATAAGAGGATTCAAAACATATAACAATAAATTCCTATTTCAAGAAAATACAATATAATCGAACACATTGTATTCAGAACTGTCCTTATTCTCTGCTTCCTTGTAGGTTTTCTTTTGCTCTCTGCTAAGTCCAAAGTAAGATTTTTACTATAACTATTCAGTTAGAGTACAATACCACTTGAAAAAAAAAAAGCCCATTAAAAAACCATAGTATGAGATAAGATAAAGGAATATCTGCCCTTATCTGGAAGAATGAATGCTGCTTCTCCTTAACATTCCATGTTGATTTCAGTTCTTATATATAATTATTTTTTTTAAAACTGCTTACTTAGATAATATTTGAATTTCGATTTACTTTAGTTAGAATATTTAGTTAGATATAAGAGCACTGCATTTTATTAAATTCTAATGTTGAGAATAAAGACTGGCACATATGATTTTGTGGCAGTGGCAGGGGCACATGATAAAATTATGGATGTTTGGGGCAGCTAGGTGGCGCAGTGGATAGAGCACCAGCCCTGAAGTCAGGAGGACCTGAGTTCAAATCTGGTCTCAGACACTTAACATTCCCTAGCTGTGTGACCCTGGGCAAGTCACTTAACCCCAACTGCCTCAGCAAAAAGCAAAAAAAAAAAAAAAAAAAAAAATCATGGATGTTTTTAAGTACTGAGCAGCCTAAGGGAAAAAAAGAAGGAACACATACGATATTGGTAGCTTTTTCAGTACACAATGTACCAAAATAAAATGTATTTACAAAATTAGGGGATTAGACTAGATTACATCTAAGGTAACTTCCTGCTCTAAATTTATAATCCTAAAAGAAAAATCTTGGTCAGGGGAAAAGAACCTAGAAGTACAATCCTACATAAACCAAAGTGTAGATGATCATCTCAAATACAAGACATTGTAGACAATTATTGCTCAGATGTCAACTGTTAAAGTGTATACTTTCTAGTTTACAGAGGTTCTGTCCTTTAGTAATCAGAGAAAAGTTTCTCCATAAAAGCACATATTTTCCAAACCTGCTGTTCTACTATAAATAAACTGTTTAAATTCAAACACACTGGAAAGGGATATTTAAAATTTTATCAGTATATACAACCATCTAATCTCACAAATAAATTAAATGGCACTCTCAATTGTATACTCATAATATGAATATATACTTTGTAGTGTTAAGTTGTGAACTTTATGCAGACTAAAATTAGTAATAACTAAATATTTTAAAATATCCCTAAATCAATAATAGAGTCATGATAAACTGCATATTTACTGTATGTTGACCTGACTTTTTTATTGCAATGATATGAACCTCCAGATAATTTTAATTGCAAAGAGAAGCAAAAACAGTCCTTGCTCTCAAGGAGCTCAGGATCTAAAGAGGAAAACAATATATAAATAACTATGCACATAGAAGATATACACAGTGCAAATTGTAATCTCAAAAGTAAAGCACTGAGGTGAGGGGAGGAGAGGACCTGGATCAGCCTTTTGCAGAAGAAGGTATTTGAGCTGAGTATCAGAGGAAGTCAGGAACATCAGGAAGTGAGATGAAGAGGGAAAGCATTACAAGGATGGAGGGCAGCTATAGTGTCAAAGTGGATTAGAAAGAAAACATATGTATTAAAATGCCAATGAAAATTCAGTTCCTAAAATTCAATTCAAATCATAAATATAGAACTATAATAGACCTCAGAGTCCATCTAATTCAACTTTTTCAACTTTTACTTGAGGATAACATGTAATCTGAAGGAGCAGGGGAGGAGGGGGGAATTGTTTAGAGAGGTGGTATAAGAGTTAATAGGTAGGGATAAAGGAATTAATTGTTTAAAGGAACTTAAGTCACAGAAAACCTTTTGCCTAAAGCTGTACAGACTCTCCAGGGATCCTTTAAGAGAGCCAGTATTATATAACACCCTAAAAGCATAACTGTGTTCCCCAGGAGAATTCTAAAAAGATCTCTTCATATTCAAATTCAACCTTCTACCCACAGCCATAATCCTATTATTATACACTCTACCCCTAATTAAATCCAAAATTATAGATACCTGTATATACCCAAATTCAACTGATCCAACCCAAGCCCATAAGATTCCCTTACTCCCCTCCCCCAACTCCCCTGGCCATAAATTCAAATTCTGACTCTCTTCAAATTTAACCTAAGCACTAAACTAAAATTTATAGTACCATCTTATTCTTTTTCCAAGTTCAATCTAGCCTCAGCCTGTCCTGTATCCATAGTGTCCTTAACCCCAAATTCAACTTCTGCTCCCACTCATCTTGGCACTCCTCAAGAAATTGTCCTATCTATCTTATCCTATGGATAATGACAATGTCCATGTAAGGGTGACATTGTCCATAAGAGAAGCCAGGCCAAATATTCTTTTTTACTCCCCACAACCCATTCATCCTACTTCCCCACTATAGCAAATATAATCTAGACTCTGGAATCATCATAGTTTGTCTTTCTTTCCTATCTTCAATTCAAAAATTAAACTACCCCTAAACTCATTCCAAGCCATAAAGCCATACTTAAAGCTCCATTCTCCCCAATCAAACCTGATTTTGACCCATTTTAGTTTAATAACTTAACCTCCACACAAGTTCAACCTGATCTCTTTTTCCACAACCCTCCCCCATCTCCTATCCTCATTCTTCCTTCACTTTCTAAACAAATATTGTAAGATGAAGGAAATTAAACAAATAACTGATAGAACATGGAACTCTGTGGTTTCCCAAGAGAACACAGAACCACAATAGGAAATTCCAGAGTAGTTTAAAAGAGAGAAGTTAAATGAGAACAAATGGCCCACATAATTGGATTTATCACCCACATAACTGAAATACTTAGCATATTAGAAAAAGAAGCCTGAATTAACAGTTGTAGCATCTAAAAAAGAAAAAGAAAGGAAAAAAAGCAAAAGAGAATATTGAACTGCTTGGAATAAAAGTACTAAGATGAAAGCCAATCTAAAAGAGAAAAGGAAGTAGCATTAAAAGAGTGCATGTTCACCACATAAACAAAAGTCATTTATCTCAAAGACAGGAAGCATAGAAACAATTTAAGGAATTGATTTCTCATAAAATATAACAAATACAAAAAAATGCCCATAATGTAGAAAATAATACAAGAAAAAATGCTCAGAGCTTCTGAATGCAAAACAAAACAAAACAATAAAAAGAATTCAGGCAATATATATGCTTCAAACTCTAACACATATAGTGATTAAATTGAACAGTTCCAATGAAAATCTATTAATCTGGAAGACTATTATATATAAAAGAAAGAAAATCCAAGTAGCATAAGAATGTGTTGTCCCAGGAGAAAATGGAATAATTCCAAAAAGGAGAATCCAAAATGACATACCATAAACACCTGAGCCTACTCAACAAGTGACAAATATTGCTCAATGAAATAAAGGAATTTGAAACATTCCTACAAAAAAATTAGTTGTCAGCAGAGTATTTGACTTGTAAACATTTCAATTAATAGAAATATAAGAAAAAATAAATAATACAGCTATAAAGGAAACAAAAATTAATGAAATTACACCTGCTAAATTGCATAGTACTAAAAGGAAAAAAAAACAAAAAAATTAACAGCAAACAGCATGAATAATGGAAGTTACTAAGAGATTTCTGTTTAAAAGTTCACAAGATGATAAAAATGAAAGTGAAATTTAAAGATTGATGGTGGAGCAGTGGGCCTGTAATACCATATACTAAGCCCCTTTTTGCAGATGAATCAAATATTCTGTGGGATGAAACTGCCAAATGGAAGGGCATACAAAAAGGAAGACAAAAGGTGGAGGATAGCCGGAAAAGAGCAATAGCTATCCTACTCAAGACCACAAGAAAAAACAAAAGACAGATAACTCATAGTCTTTCAGCAAAGGGGTCTATTGAAGAATTAGAATAGTAGCAAAAGGAAAGGATTAAAGGGGTGGATTGGGAAGAAATTGTCAATTCAATCCATTCTCCAGTGAGGGTCTGACTGAAGATTATTCCAGTGGGGAAAGGAAACATTCTCTAATGAGAGACAGGGAACTCACAATAGGTCTATTTTGTAGGGATATGATACATAGGATGAATGCATCAAAGTGTTGTGCCTCTATGAAAGAAAAATCGTACTTCAAGGGAAAGAAAATCAGAGCCACTAATGGTACCTGGCATTCAAAAAAAGCAGAAAAACATAGATTCAGAGAGAATTAGAGAATAAATGGGAAAGATAGAGATCATTGGAAAGACAGGAAATAGAATTCAACCAAATGATTGGGAATACAGGTATAGAAATAGAATGAATAATGAATTTACTGATCACCTTGATTATCTTGAGTTCCGTTATTATTCAGGAAAGGCCAAAAGAACTTAGAAATCAAAGTCAGCTAATCAGGAGACAAATGATTGTTGCTCAAGTTTGAAATCCCATTGGTTATTTGGGGTATTCACTGGGTAAATCTGAAACACCTTTGCTGTATCAGGAACCACAAGACCAGTTCATATTGCTTCATAACAGTCCCAAAGAGATAAGTGGCACAAATAACTTGGTTCTACATATTCTGAACTCCTCCTAATCTGTACCCAATCTCCTCCTATTCTGTTTTCCTGGAATTCTCCTCCCCAGAACACCTCTCAAAGCTTCCCCCATCCTACCTCCCTTTGTTGTAAAATCAAACCATTCCCTAAACCCCCAACCTTTAGAGCAGCAAACTGGGTTCTTCTAGTATGTATATTTGCTATACTTGCCCAGTAATGCTTCTGACTTTTCACTTGAATGTCTTTTCCTCTTTCCCTTCATTGAGATGGATATTATGTTTTAATTAATAAAATTGCCAATTAGTCATAGAGACTTTTCTACCATAATCTTAATTACTTCTCTTACAAATGGATACTTTTAAGAGTGATGCACAACTAGAAAAAAAGGGTGAATGTGAGGTAGCTAAGTGGCGCAGTGTATAGAGCACCAGCTCTGAAATCAGGAGGACCTGAGTTCAAATGTGATCTGAGACATTTAGCATTCCCTAACTGTGTGACCGTAGCCAACTCACTTAACTTCAATTGCCTTAGCAAAAAAAAAAAAAGGTGAATGAGACAAGATTTATAAAGACATTAACAGAGAAAAAACTAATAGAGGATACTCAAACAGTACTTTAAAATATGAATTCCACAAGGGACACACAAAGTGAACAAAGAAACAAAGAACAAAGACCTAAATCAAAGAACAAAGTTTCAGAATAGACAGATAGGAAAGAAAATTTATAAAGAGAACAAGACAAAAAAATTTTTAAAAGGAAACATAAAATGACTAACAAAAATTAATGAACATAATTGAGAGTTGAATTAATACTTTAACTGGGAGAGGATAAAGGGGCAGAAAGAGGAGAAGAATGGGGGAAGAAGAAAAAAGAAAAAGAAATCAGTAATTTAAATAAATCTCCAAAACTAGAAAAAGGGTTGATAAACTGGAAGGAAGAAGAAATTAAAGGAAAAAGAAGATAGTACGGGGAGTTGGGTGATATTAAATAAGTTAAGGAGTGGCCTTCTGGGTCACATGAACTGCAAAACTGTGAAGCGAAACAATCCAAAATAGCAATTATAAAGCCAAGATAAAAACCTGTCTCCATAGTCTAGGATACCAAGAACCCAAAATATATTAAAACTAAGTGAACGAAGAGTAGAGAAGGCCAATATCTGTAATCCCTAGTGAGAGTTCACCCAATACTCCTACCCTCTCCATCCACCACATTTCTGACTCTAGGACTCTAGGACACAAACTGACTCGTAGATTAATAAAAGAACTCACCTTTACACTTTAACTCTTCTTCTTCCTCCCAGTATCAAGGAAATCAACTCAAAAATTTGCTCAGGCTTCCATAGGAGCTTTCATGGTGACACTGGGCCAGAGAAGTTAAGAATAGACATGAGTCACTTGGACTTGAAGTTATGTGGCATTCTACTAAACCTAAGGGAAAGATCCCAACATCTACGTAGTCTAGTCGTGTCTCTCTGGAAGCCACCTGGGGCAGAGACCAAGGCTAGTGTACTTGTAATTGTCCTGTGTAGAAGGATATTGAGAGTCTTTGAGATGCAGCAGACCTCAAGGAAACAACCATGATAAGGAAAGCAATTAAAAGCAATAAGTGAATATAAATTTAAAAAAAAAGCCGAAGATTACCAAAGATCTTAAAAGGAAGAAAACTTAGGTACCCTGTGTATTAGCAAATAAAGTGAGAAAGAAGACATTAATAGCAGAAGGATTTATGACCTCAAGACCAAGTAAAAAAATAAATAAAAATACAGGAATCCATGACTAAGTATTATAAGTTGTTGTTTGTCCTTCGTTCTCCTAGAGGACCATGACATCAGAGAGGTGATATAATAACATGCAAGTGAATCGAATTTAAATGAGTTAGGGCTATGCAAGGTCACCTGCCTCACTTTCCCCTCCAGAGTTATCTGGATCCAGTGGCCAGATCAGGATGACAAGAGATAGCCCTGGATGGGAGACTTTGGCCTTTTAAAGCTAAGGGCTTCAACAGGCCTCAGTTTGACTGAGGCTGCATCCATTCAGTGATTAAGGTTAGGGAGTCATTGAGGCAAAGAATCTCCTCTTTCATCCAGTAAAACAAAAGAACAAACCAATCAATCAGTCTTGGAGGGCATCACCTCTTTGTTGTCATGGTCCTCTTCTAGAATGAAGGACAAACAACAACCTTAGTGAGTAGAACTGGTCCACAAACTGGAACTAGACAATTGGAAAACTTTCTTTCCCTTCTTCTTTCCTTCCTTCCTTCCTTCCTTCGTTCCTTCCTTCCTTCCTTCCTTCCTTTCCTTCCTTCATTCCTTTCCTTCTTTCCTTGCTTCCTTCTTTCCCTCTGTCCATACAGGGTATCACCTACAGATGCTCTTAAAAACTTTTCTTCTTTTGGATCTCTGAAGCCTCTGATGATATCTTGGGGTTTACTAGTTAGATATTTTTCTTAAGGACCATATCTTCAACAAAAACCATTCTGATTCTCACTGATTTGGCCACCAACAATCCTAGGCCCCAGGTCAAGCCTTATTTGGTCACAGTTTGGGTCCTGATTGACTCAGATTGAATTTAAATAGCAATCATTTCTGCTTTGGCCAGAAAATATTATAAGAAAAAAGAAGAATGATTTAACACATGATGAGGCAGAAAAATCTGTGGATTATGTAGAAAGTATGGAACACAATACATTGTTCCTTAAAGATTTAAAAGAAAAATAAGAATTATAAAAGCTGAATTGTAAAAGCTGCCTCACAGCAAAAATTGTTGGAAAAATAAAAAAAATTGCATCTCCAGGGGTATTAACAAAGAAACAAAAGAAAGAACAACTGATTAAGAATGTAAATACACAGATAAAGGATACAATGTAATAAGAGAAGCAAAAAGCAATAAAATTGAAACAAAGCATGATCTCCATGCAAGTGAAACATATTGATCTCAAATATAATATGCATTGAGACAATTTGAGGATTAGGTCACCCAGAAAAACATTTATTCAGTTTTTTCAATTGTGTTTGACTTTTTTTTAGACTTTAGTTGAAGATTTCTTGGCAAATACACTAGAGAGTTTTACCGTTTCCTTCTCCAGCTCTTTTACAGATGAGGAAACTGAGGCAGAGGTGAGTTATGTGTTCAGGATCACATACCTATTTAGTGTCTAAGGAGACTCGAGTTTTGAACTCAATATTTCCTGACTTCAGTTCCAGCACTCTATCTAGTATGTTACCTGAATCCCATAAAGGAAAAAAAAAACACATAAGAAAATGTCCAGAACTTCTGAACAAAGAAATTAAAGTGTCAATCTTAAAAATCCATATATTACCTCCAAAAAAAAAAAAAAACCAAACCCTTGCAGACTTCAAACAAGACATATAGTAGATAAATTAAACAATTTCACTGGAAATAACAAATTCTGCCAGTGGTTAAAAGGAAAAACTTCAAATAGAAAAGAATTTTTTCAAAAGCTTCGAGATTATTCTACACACAAAAAAAAAGACCAAAGAGAATGGAATATGTGTTCCAAAGAGCAAAGGAGTTCAATGTGCAGACCACATCACCTACCTTGCTAATCTGAGCCTAACCATAAATGAAAGATGAAAATTTAAAATATGAAATTTCAATAATAAAGGAGTGTTGAAAAGATTTCTAGAAAGGAAACTAATCCCTCCAAAAATTATTTGCTTCTCAAACTACTCAGCCAGGAGAAATATATGAATAAACAAATACTCATTTCTCCCTATTTCTGACCTAGCTGAAATACTGTTGTACTTCTCTGACTTTTCCTGATTTTCTACTTCCTTTTGTGTCATGTTTTTCCCCCATTGGACTATAAGGTTCTTAAGGTCAAAAACTCCCTTCCTCCCTCCATTCCTTCCTTCCTTCTTTCCTTTTTTCCTTCCTTCCTCCCTTCTTTCTTTTCTATTTGTGTCCCTAGTGCTTAGAACAGTGCTGGAACCAAGTAGATGTCTTACAAATATTTAGTGACAGATAAATTGAAATAAATATCCACCAAGGCCAACAACAACAAAAATTATCAATAAAGGACAATTAACAGAATATAAATTTCTGAGTTTCAGTTAAGATCTCTAGCTGGTCTGATAATTTAAACATTTTACATTTTTGAAGGTTTTTGTCTATTTCTTTTGTATCACCAGTTTTGTTAGCATAGAATTTTGCATATCTTCTAATAATTTTTTCTGGTTTTGCTGTGATTCCATCTTGTTCATATGATATTTTATTAATTTTATTTTCAGTTCTTTCAATTAGATTAATCAAAAGTTTATTAAATGTATTAGTCTTTTTTAAAAAAAATTATTAAAGCTTTTTATTTACAGAACATATAAGTAATTTTTCTATATTGACCTTTGCAAAACTTTCTGTTCCTAATTTTTCCCTCCTTCCCCTTACCTCCTCCCCTAGATGCAGGTAGTCTAATACATGTTTAATATGTTAAAATATATGATAAATCCAATATATGTATACATATCTATATAGTTATCTTGCAGCACAAGAAAAATCAGATGTAGAAAGAGAAAAAAAACCTAAGAAGGAAAACAAAATGCAAGCAAACATCCACAGACAGCATTAAAATGCTATGTTGTGGTCCACACTCAGTTCCCACAGGCCTCTCTCTGGATGAATATGGCTTTCTTCATTGATGAACAAAAGGAAGTGATCTGAATCGCCTCATTGTTGAAGAGAACTCTGTCCATCAGAATTGATCACCGTATAGTCTTGTTGCCATGTATAATGATTTTCTGGTTCTGCTCATTTCATTTATCATTAGTTCATGTA
Source organism: Myrmecobius fasciatus (assembly GCA_023553655.1). NCBI lineage: Eukaryota > Metazoa > Chordata > Mammalia > Dasyuromorphia > Myrmecobiidae > Myrmecobius > Myrmecobius fasciatus. The sequence goes on along the minus strand of JAJPUD010000075.1, from coordinate 679,818 downwards.
GGTCTCTCTAGGCCTCTCTGAAATCATCTTGTTGGTTGTTTCTTATTGAACAATAATATTCCATAACATTTATATTCCATAATTTATTCAGCTATTCTCCAATTGATGGACATCCATTCAGTTTCTAGTTTCTTGACACTACAAAAAGGGCTGCCACAAACATTTTTGACATTGTGGGTCCCTTTCCCTCCTTTAAGATCTCTTTGGGATATAGGCTCAATAGAAACACTGCTGGGTCAAAGAGTATGCACAGTTTGATAATTTTTTGAGCATAGTTCCAAATTGCTCTCCAGAATGGTTGGATCCATTCACAGTTCCACCAACAATGTATCAGTGTCCCAGTTTTCCCACATCCCCTCCAACATTTGTTATTTTCTTTTCCTGTCATCTTAGCCAATCTGACAGGTGTGAGTGGTATTTCATAATTGTCTAAATTTGCATTTCTCTGATCAATAGTGATTTGGAACACCTTTTCATATGATTAGAAATAGTTTGAATTTCTTCAACTGAAAATTGTCTGCTCGTATCCTTTGATCATTTATCAATTGGAGAATGGCTTGAATTCTTATAAATTTGAGTTAATTCTCTCTCTCTCTCTCTTTAATATATATATCAGAACCTTTGAATGTAAAAATGTTTTCCCAGTTTATTGCTTCCCTTCATTCTTGTCTGCATTCGTTTTGTTTGTACAAAAACTTTTTAACTTGATATAATCAAAATTATCTATTTTGTGATTAATAATTATCTCCAGTTCTTCTTTGGTCACAAATTCCTTCCTCCTCCACAGATGTGAGAGGTAAACTATCTTATGTTCTTCTATTTTGTTTATAATATCATTCTTTATGTCTAGATCATCAATCCATACCTTATCTTGGTATAGGGTGTTAGGTGTTTTGCCTAGTTTCTTCCATACTAGTTTCCAATCTTCCCAGCAGTTCTTGTCAAATAGTGAGTTCTTATCCCAAAAGATGAGGTTTTTGGGTTTGTCAAACACTGATTACTATAATCACTGACTATTTTGTCCTGTGAACCTAACCTATTCCACTCCACTGATAAACTATTCTGTTTCTTAGCCAGTACCAAATGGTTTTGATGACCACTGTGTTATAATATAGTTTTAGATCTGGTACAGCTAGGCCAACTTCATTTGCTTTTTATTCCCATTAATTCCCTTGAAATTCTTGACCTTTGGTTCTTCCAGATGAATTTTGTTATTTTTTCTAGGTCAGTAAAATACTTTCTTGGGAGTTTGATTGGTATAGCACTAAATAAATAGATTAGTTTAGATAATATTGTCATCTTTATTATATTCGCTTGACCTATCCAAGAGCACTTGATATTTTTCCAATTTTTTAGATCTGACTTTATTTGTGTGGAAAGTGTTTTGTAGTTTTGCTCATATAATTCCTGACTTTTCCTTGGCAGATATACTCCCAAATATTTTATATTATTGAAAGTTATTCTAAATGGAATTTCTCTTTGTATCTCTTGCTATTGGGTTTTGTTAGTGATGTATAAAAATTCTGATGATTTATGTGGATTTATTTTGTATCCTGCAACTTTGCTAAAGGTGTGGATTATTTCTAAAAGGTTTTTTAGTTGATTCTCTAGGGTATACTGGTCTTTTCAAAAAACCAACTTTTAGTTTTATCATTTCTACAGGGTTTTTAAATTTCCAATTTATCTTTTTCCCCTCTACTTTTTTATATCTCCTCTCTTCTATTCAACTGAGGTTTATTTGTTGGCTTTCTAATTTTTAAATGCATTAGTCAATTCCTTAATCCTCTTTTTTTTCTACTTTGTTATTATATATTTGTAGAAATATTATTTTCCCCCTGAAGAAGGCTTTAGTTGTATCCCAGACATTTTGATATGTTTTTTCATCAATATCATTATTTTTACATAATTATTAATTATTTCTATAATTTTTCTTTCACCCACTCATTATTTAGAATTTCTGAATGTCTGCAAAGCTGTTGTGCTGACCTTATTGTTATATATTGTCATATAGTATGAATTCTGGACAATTTACCAGTGTCATGCCATGAATCACTTCCATTTGAATTGTTTTAGGAAAATTCTAAAGTTCCCCAGGAAAAATAAGATTATCTGACACTGAGGACCTTTCTTGAGTTGAACTGGAAAGTATTCAAACTTTGCTGCAGAAAGTGCAACTCTAACTAACTCATCACATTGTTCAAATGCTAAACATATATTTGCCTAAAAGACTATTTTAGAGAGAACTTAGCAGATGCTCACAAGGTGGTCAGAAGTGAAAGAAGGTCACTATCAAGGTCTTTCTGAAGAACTTTGCCATTGATTGTGAGACACAGAATATATCATAAAGATCATCCAGTATAACATGCCTGTATCAATGAATGCACTGTGCTCTATGGGCAAAGCAGAATTATAGTAGCTCAAAAGAATATGATTTGCACATTTTAGAGATATCCCCTTCCCAAATGATCATATGGACTATTTGTGCCTGACCTGTGTAAAGCCTTCTGAGCTCATGTTAGTATGATCATTCACAATTGGACACACTGTACATTGCCCCTGACATCATGATGCCACTTTAGTCCTCTTCTAGCATCAAGAATAAACAACAATTTAAGATTTCATTGTTAAGATTCCATGTAAGTCATCTCTTTTGCTTCTAGTCCTGAAACCAATTACTATTTTTATTTTATTATGATCTGTAAAGAACATAACTATTTTGGCCCTTTTACATTTCTTTGCAATATCTACCTTACTACAATGTTCAATTTTGCTAAAAATTCGATGGAGTTATATGAGGAAAATACCCACAAACACTCACACACATTTTTTGTTTGTTTGTTTGTTTGTTTTTTGCTGTGCCATTTAGAAGATACCATGAATGTTTTAACTCCAGTTTCTCCAGGAATTTGTTCATTTGCATAGTTTCCCTTTTACCTTTCCACTTTTTATCAAAAGTGAGGGAAGGATGTTGAAACCTCCTATCACTATTATGTTAGCATTCATTTCTTCTTGTAGATAAGATAATTATCTCATGAATTTGAATGCTAAAACATATGTAATTTATGAGTTTATTACTGATATTAGTCTGTCTATGGTTTCTTTCAGCATAACATAATTTTCTTGTTGATCTTTTTTTTAAAAAATTAAGTTTTTGTTTTGTCGGATGGCATGATTTCAACTCCTGCTATTTTGAACTTACTTAATATATCAATATTTTTCTATCTCTTCAATTTTAATTTGTGCATATCTTTGTTTTTAAATGTATTTCTAAATATGCAACAGATTGTAAGCTTTTGTTTTCTTATACAATCTGTCACTTTTTCATTTTAATGGATTGTTTAATCCATTAACATATAAAATTATATATTAAGTTTATATTTTTCTCCATCTACCTCTAATATTGGAGTTTTTAAGTTATGATTTTATTCCTTCATCTGCTGTAAACATACCACGAGATTCCTTAAGTTACTTTATTCTTTTTAAAGAAGGTTTGTTTCTCCTGATTCTCTTCTTTTTATGCTTGATCCCAGGCTCTTGGTTTATTACCCCTTTCCATTTAGAATTTTACTTATGTTTCCTTTTTTCTTCTGCTTTTAGCTGGCTATATAATTGTTTTCCCCCTTTCCCCTCTCAATTAATCGAAAAGATTCCTCCTTCCTCTCTTCTCCTTCATCTAGTCCTGTTCATTAGTTTTTTTTATTATTTCATTTTCTGTGACCCTTCTAAAAAGCATATATCACATTTTTTTCATTATCCATTCTCTCTTTCCATCTGCTCTAGACTCTAATTATCTGATTCACGATCCCTATAACTATTTGGTCTCTTTCTTTCTCTGTATTCTTTATGAAATTAAAACTTTCAAGGAATCCAATCTAGGCTCTCCCCCAGATGGTTTCTGCCACTCCCTTATAGAACTTGCCTCATGAATTTCCCTTTACCATGGTTCTTCACTCTCATACCAATGTCAATTATTGCAGATGTCAGAGAATAGAATGCTATATAGTAGGGGACTTTCACCACCAGGTCCCTAATGATGCAACTCACCACTAATCTATGCCTTCCTCTGACTACTTTCTCTCACACATTTATCTCAAAATCTCCTTTCTGGGTTCTTGTTCTCTTGCTCTCCCAGGTTCCAGTTGCCCTCAGGAGTTCTAATTCTCCTTCTCCCAAAGTAAAACAAGGAGACATTTCAAGCACCAAATTCCTTAGGCCACATATCTAGTGCAAAATCCCCATGGTCCTTTGAAACCATATATCATCACCTATTGTCACATTACTCATTGGAACTTCCTCCTACCATCAAAGCAAGGCTGCTTCCTTTCTCCCTTTTTCAACCCTCCTCCACTCCTCATCCCCTTTCTTGTAGATTTTCCCTTTCTGAGATCACAAGGATTACCTTTCCCTCATTGCTAGCCTAGATTTGACTCCAGCACACCTCATATTTCCTCTATGAAATTTCTCTATATCACCTTGCTATCCTCCTTTCATATATCATTCCATATTGAAATGTGTTGTTGTTATTCTTTAATCATTTCAGTCATGTCTAATTCTTCATGAATCCATTTGGAAGTTTATTGGCAAAAATACTGGAGTAATTTGCCATTTTCTTTTTCAGTTTATTTTAAAAAATAGGAAACTGAGGCAGAGATAGTTAGGTGATTGGCCCAGAGTCACACAACTCAGCAAGAATTCAGGAAGATGAGTCTTCTAACTCTAAACACTGACTTTCCTGTAGACAGGTTGTCATCAGATTCTTTACATCATGTTCCAGACATACTGCCTCACTGCTACTTCCAGCAGAATTCCACCTTCACCCTTGCCTCCTTGTGTACATTTAGAAAGTAGTTTCTTACTAGTATCGCTGTTGTTTGTTATTATTGCCATCCTTGTATTGCTCCTCTTACAGTTCTGTTGTTTGGATGTTTGAGAAGCAAATAATCCCTTCAATTCTAGTTGTTTTTTCTTAAAAAAATGTTTCAAACACTTCTTTATTCTTAAAAGTTCGTCTTTTTTTTCACTTTTGGTTAAACTCATATTTGCAGGGTAGGTCACCCAAAGCTGCATGTTATGCTCCACTGTTTTTCAGAGCACATTATTCCATTTTCTCCTTCATTTTCAGATGGCTGCATAATAGGTTTTTCTTATTTAAATTTATTTTCCTTTATATTTGAAGGTCTTTCTCTTGATTGCTTACAGATCTTGTTGTTTCTGAAATGAATTGTTTAATTTAACCACTATATATCTTGGAGTTTGTAACCATTGGTTCTTTTTTTAAGAGGCGACCTGTGAATTCTTCAGATGATATTATATATTCTATGCTCAGAAATTCTATTATTTCATGTATTATAATGTTAAGATTTTTTGTCCTGTCATGTTCTTCTTGGAGACTTATGATTCTTAAGTTTTTTTTACCCATCCTATCTTTGAGAGCAGTATGCTTTGCTTGCACAATGGCTTATTTTCTTTTTATGTTACTGCTTTTTGTTTCTTCTAAATTGTTTTCCACTTTTAGATATTTGCATTCCCAATCTATTTTTCTCTCTTTTATTTCTTAAGACTTGTTATTGCTGATTGCACTTTTTCTATTCTACCTCTTACTTTTGATTTACAAGACATAAATTTTCCATTCATAATTATCACTTCTTTTTTTAACCACTCAGTAAGAGTGTTGTGGTTCCATATTCTCCTTATAATCTACAGGGTCTGCTCTCTCATCCAGGGTTAGATTATTTTTCTTTGTTTTGCTATATTTATTCACAGATGCCTGAGTTGGTTTACTAGATCTAGAAGTAATATTGCCTTCTTGTTGTTTTCCCTGTTGATTTATCTGCTGATGTTAAAGGTCTATAAATTCTCTTCCTTTAGTAATTTCAGACTTTTCTCCCCACCCCCATCTTTAAGGTCTAAGATAACATGTGCTCACTTATTGGCTTTTAAGTTGGGAAGAATTTATTGATGAAAAGGGCAAATTAATCTTCTAACATCTCTTGCAACCTCTGAGGAAATCAAGGGGAGAAGTTTTTGACTATCCCAAGATAAGGGGTTTTGCCCTGAATGAAAAAAAAATCTGTAACAGTGAGAAGCTCATAGTACCATCCAGCCAAGTTCATGGCTGAGGAGAGAAAAATCAGCAATCTACCTATCAAAGAGTAAGCCTGGGACCACACTGGATCAATATATCCAAACAGAAAGCCATTCTCCAAGAAGACTCCATTGGCTGAGAAACATATCTGGCAGTCTTTGTCCAAACAGTAGTTCAGTTTGTTTGGTATTGTCAGGCAACAGATTCTCAGCAGCAGAGAGCTTCAGATCAGCAGCATCAGAGCCTGGTAAGAAGCCAACACAATCACTAAGTGATCTAATTGAACCAACCCAACAGTAGATTAGCCTGGCCAGCTGAGACACTGTACCTTTGAAGGACCATCCCAGATGAATAATATATACAACTTGTACATCAGTGAAACCAGTGAATCTTGCAGTGAAGGTTCCTTCAGGAAGAGAAAAAAAACTTGAATCTCTGCTACCAAAATGGTCTGTCATCTCATGGATAAATGATCCACCCTCATTCTCATATACTCTTTTCCTCTTCTCTCCCCTACACTAAAACAAATGACTTTATGAACAACTGATTTCCTCAGGGAAGCAGAGTAGAAATTCCCAAGCATAGTCCTTATTATACCTTCATTAGGGTGTAATATACAGTGATATGGGCAGCTTTTGGAATGTAAATCCTTGTACTGAAATAATATAGGCAATATCCAGACAATCAATATTCTCTGCCTGTGGCAGTTCTACTTGTATTATATATGTTACACATATTCTATTTCATTATTTTTCCTTTGAATTCATATTTCTTCTTATCAATCAGACTATTGACTCCTCTAGGGCAGGAATCTTGGTTGTATCCTCAAAGTATAATACAGTATGCCAGACTAGCTATAATTCAAATTTTGCATGTAAACACAAATTTGGTTAATGCACAATCATTATAAATACTTTTGGGATGCTTATGTTCCTGCACTATACAAACATACATGTATATACACACACACACGCACACACACACACACACACACACACACTGCCCCAACCAAAAGTTTTAGTGAAATTTAAAGCTGCTTAAAATTTCATTAAGACTTTTAGAACACCCTATTTATGAGTGTGAGTGGGTGTGGGTGTATGTATATACCCATGTCCACATAAGATATTTTTGTTTCATTAGGGAGAACTACCTTAAAGGATATATAAAGCAAAGAATCTTTTTTATAAAGTATAAGACCTCTTATATTTACTCAGAATGAGGTACTAACCTTATTTTAATAATGTATTTTTTGTTTGTTTGTTCAGACCTAAGATTTCTATTCAGCTCAAAAATTGGTAATCACAAACAGCAATTTTCACTGATAAGTTCCAACATTTAGAATTTTTATGAAAGAGCTAATGAAAGGAATGAAACCATAAAGTTTTTCTGACTGTAAAAATAAATAAATAAAAGGATGTGCATGAAGGATGATGTGCATTATATGGCATCCATCATCCCAACCCAGAAATGAGTTTTAATTACCCGGAAAAACAAGATTTATGAAATCATTGCATGCCATTCAAAATCAATATGCATTGTTAAGCACCTGCTATGGACCAGGCATCAGATGTGCAAAAGCAAATTGTGAAATAGTTCTTGCACTCAAGGACCTTGCATTCTAAGGAAATGGTAAGAACATTGCAGAAGATGTAGTATCAGTAGAGTTAGATTTAAATCTTCCTGTCAATTACTACCTGATTGTCAATGAACAAATCACTTAAGCTTTCTGGATTTCAGATTCCTTATCTTTAAAAGAGATTATACTAGAGGACCTTTAAGTTATTCTCCAGTTCTATTTCTACACATAAGCCTAAATCTTCAAAGAACTCATTTATATAAAGGGTTATGGGTACTATTATCTGAGGAAAACAAGTAATGATGCTTCATGCAGCAGGTGGCACTTGAGCTTAGCCTTAAAAGTAACAAAGCATTCCAAAATCTGAAGCCAAAGGAATATATTCCAGGAGCAGAGGTGGGATGTCATGTCATGTACTAGACCCATTTGGTTGGAACAAAGATGTGTGAGGGGGAGTACTATGAAATCATCCTAGAAAGATGGGCTGTAGACAGGATTGTGAAGGATTTCAGGGTGGAACCATGGTGGCGGAGATCAGACAGGATTCTCTGTAACCTCCTCTAACC
>JAJPUD010000075.1:641969-666591 GCA_023553655.1 Myrmecobius fasciatus | reverse complement strand
GGGGGAGGGAAAGGAAAAGCTTGGGAAAAAAAGTTTTTTTTTGCAAAGGTCAATGTTGAAAGGTCACTCATATGTTTTGCAAATAAAAAGCTTTATTAAAAAAAAAGGATTTCAAAAGACAAAGAGAAGAGCATATGTTTTAACAAGGGAACAACAGAAAGCCATCAAAACTTCTTGTGCAGAGGAATGGCATGGTTATATCCATACTTTAGAATTATTAATTTGGCATTTAAATTGGAGAGATTGGAGAGAGGAGACATTGGGAAATGTTTAAATCAATTAGGAAACTATTCCAATTGTTTGGGCAAGAAATGATAAGGACCCAAAGTAGGTTGATTACATATGAATAAAAACATTAGAGATTTTGCAGATATTGATAAGATTTAGGGACTGATTGGATATAATAATTTAGGGATGGTGAGAAATTAAGGAATATTTCAAAATTATGAATCTAAGTGACTAAAAATGGTATTGCCTTTAAAAGAAATAGAGAAATTAAGAAGAAACTAGGTAGATTTAGAGAAAAGGATAGTTAATTCTAGTTTGGATATATCAAGGCATCTAAAAATATTCAAACAAAGATGTACTACTGAGAATTGGTGAAATGAGACTAGAGTTTAGGCAAGAAGAGAGGGCTGGGGTGTGTAGATTTAGGAATCATATTCATAGAAATAATTCTTGTACTCATTGAAGGAAGAAAAGGGAATTGAACTTACTAAGACTCTATCAACAGGAAAAAAAAGATGTTTGAGAGGAGAACTTTTGGGGATGGCAATGGCTAGGACGTGAGGCATAAATGATGAGCTATCAATACACAGTGAGGAATGAACTGATAGAAAAAGAATACCAATATTAGGAAAACTTAAGATATTTGTTGGAAAAAAAATTAAACATCACCAAAAGGGTCAAAGATAAAAACTAATAAAATTTTATGTCAAATTAACAGACAAAAAATAAAATAGCAGATAAACTAATAACTTTTTTAGAAAGCAAAAACTGAAAAAAAAGTAATGTTCATTACAGGGATTTACAAATGTTCAAATTTCTTTCCATACAATATGCATACATGCTCTATGACATCAACTCATCAAGTAATTTCTGTTCTCTCTCCTGTTCAATTTAACCTATTAGCCATATTATAGCAATATATGAAGTGTCTCTTCCTTCCTTTCCTTAAGAATTGATGTGCCCTAAAAGAATTCAGAACCAAATTGCCTGCTTTCTCCCTTAATGTTAATAAAGAAGGGATGAATAGAAAAAGGGAAGAAGAGAAAGACTTGCAATGGTGAAATACAGAAAGAGAGAAACAGAGAGACAGAGAACAATTGACTCCCTCCAAAAAATTCCTTCAGTTTGTACCAGGGATATGTTATTTGAAATCTAGAGCAAAGAAAAGAGACTCATGTGCCATACTTGAGAAGGCTGCATATGCTTTGGAGCCATAAAGATCTTCAGAAAGTTGAAATGAGAAAAAATAACACAGCTGCCCCAAGTCCTTGACTCAACCCTCTTTGGAAAGCAGAGACCTGGGTCCAGATAGGACTTGTAGGGCAGGGACTTTTCAGAGAAACCTTTGTAACCTGAACAGAAAATTAATGCAGAAGGATAATTTGGGAAGCTAAGGGCTGTTTAATCAAATATTTACTTTATTTCTCTCCATTTAATAAAAACCTTAAGTCATGATTTTGTGAACTACGTAATTTCAAGTAGGTTATTAACCAACCCCTTCAAGCAGGGGTTGTTAGGAATGGGAGGGCTCCATGCACAGGCTATCTCAGGTTTTCCAAGTTAAGAATATGGGCCAAAAGAGTATACCTGGACTCTTCTAGTGGTGAGAAAGTCTCTGACATTAATATATGGTGCTTTTAGATTTGTGAATTAAATTTAGAGTGTTTAGTAAGCAGAATGAAGTTAATTAAGGTAGAATCAGATGAACTAGTTAGGCTATTATATGCAACTGTAGAAAATAAAAGGAAAAATATACATTCATGGTTGAGGAAATTACCTAATATCTTTGAATCACTTCCTCTCAAATTACCCACTTGAAATTTCCTGCAAATATTTACTCTAGCCACCCATTTCTCAACAAAATGATTTTTTCTATAAGCATAGGAAAATTTGATAATCAGAGTGGCAAGATGATAATAAATAACTGAAAAAGATTTTATTTAATGTTAAGCCTAGGGGCAGCTAGGTGGGTGGTGGATAGCGCACCAGCCCTGAAGTCAGGAATTCTGAGTTCAAATCTGGTCTCAGATACCTAACACATCCTAGCTGTGTGACCCTAGGCAAGTAACAACCCCAATTGCCTGAGCAAAACAAAACAAAAAATTAAGCCTAATGAAAAGAAAATAGCATTCTTTTTATGTTTCATATTTTAGTTATGAAAAATATTGGATTTGGGATCAGAATAACTTGGTTTCAAGTCTAGTCTATGCAATGTACCAGTTATTTGACCATGAACAAGTCATTTAAGAGCCTCAGTTTCTCTAAATGTAAAATGAGCATAACAGTTGTTGCACTCCCTATCATAATGGGATATTGTTAAGAAAGTGTTCTTTGTAAACTTTAAAGCACTATATAAATGTGGGTTATTCCAATCAATTGATTTAACTATTGGATAGTAAGCTCCTTTAAATCAAAGATTGTTTTTGACTCATCTTTGTAAGTTCTCCCAAACTTGGCTGAATATCTTACCTGTAGACAATGTTCAATTATCCAAAAAAAAGTTCATTTACTTATACCTCAAAAAATGGCCTAAAGAGTCAAAATAGAATGATACAGAAGAATGTTAGGATCTGATTTTGAATCCTGACTCTACCACTTAGTTTCCTGTGAGAAACTTTGGGCCAGTTATTTAACTTTTATGGATCTTAGTTTCATCTGTAGCCTAAAGAATTTATGTTAAATAGCCTATAAAATACTTCCTTTGCATAACTCTAAAGTACTTTGTAAAATTAATGCAAAAGTGGATGTAACTCACTCAATCAATATATTTAAACATTTACAATGTACCAGTCAGTCAACAAGCATTTATAAAGCTCTTACTATGAAGCAGGTGCTTTGCTAAACACTAAGGGTACACTGAGAAGCAAAAGACAGTCTTTGTCTTCAAGTAGCTCACAATCTAATGGAGGAGACAACAAGCAAAGAAATATGTATAAACAAGTTATGTACAAAATAAACAGGAAATAATTAACAGAGGGAAATAATTAAAATTAATAGGGACTAGGGAAGGCTTCCTGTAGGAGAGACTTTAATTGGAACTTGAAGGAAGGCAAGAGGACTCCAGAAAAAATGCCCAGAGCTGAGAAATAAAATGTCTTGTAAGGAACAAGGAAGCCGTGTGTGTGTGTGTGTGTGTGTGTGTGTATTTCTATATGTGTGTGTGTGTGTATATAAGGTATAAGAAGATTAGAAAAGTAAATTGAATGTTGGGGGGGGGGGAGGAAACAGGATAGGTTATGAAGAATTGGATTGCCAGACAGAGGTTATATTTGATCCTGGGGATACAGAGAATCCTGAAGTTTGAGTATAGAGGTGACATAGTCAGACCATGCTTTAGGAAAATCATTTTGGCAGCTGCATGGAAAATGGATTGTAGTAGAGAGAGACTTGTGGCAAACACTGTCCTAAGCTCTGAGGAGAAAAAAAGACTATACAATCTTTAAGGGGACAACAGCTTGTAAATAAATAGGTACATAGAAGATAGAAGATAAATACATGGTAAAGGAAAGGTAACCTTAGAGAAGATTTACATTTGCTGGCTTCACAATATAGATAGGATAACTTTTAAAAATCAAAATCATCATCAGCTAGCAATGGAAACTACATTAAGTTCTCATAAGGTATGAATAAGTACATTAGAAAGAAAACTTCTCTTTGACATCCTATATCTTCAGGCAGCATATCCAGATCAGTAACTAATTGCCCGTCCCAGAAATACAGTTTTAGATGTGCCATCTCATTCTGGATTTTAGAGAGCATTTTCTTTAGAAAACAGAAAAGAAGGATCAACTCTCATAAGTAAAAGTACTGTACTCCAGCACTTTAACTGATTGGAGATCTACTTTATCATTCTCTTCATTGTATGAACAGCCTTTCCAAAGAGCCATAGTCAGTTTAGGTGCCTTCACATTAAGTACCAAGGACTGGTCAGAAACCCCATAGCAGAACATAATCCCACTGTTTCTAGCAATAAAGCAATACTCTTCTATTAGCAAATTACTGTGTAAAGAGTTAGTCAACATTATCAGCAAAGAAGGGGGGATGCTTTAGTGTTACAAAAAAAAAGTCTCTAGGGGACAGACCTAGTTATGCTAAAGAGTTGGGAGGGTGAAGAAGAGGAATACCCTTTTCTTGTCTTTCTCCCAAAGGCAAATCTGTAAATAACCTCTAATATTCATCCCTAGATTAAGGGTACTACCCTCTCCAGTCTTCTTGACCTCATGTTGGCACAAATCCCAAAGACTCTTTTTCCATGCCTAATGAAATCTTTTGCCCAGCTTCTGTAAAAGATTGTATTCCACGGTATTAACCCTCCAACTACCACGAGGGCTCTCTGTCCATCACGATGCCCCACAGCTGGACAAGAGAGATGTGTAGCTTCGGGGAATGTTTCCAAGACTAACAGACATTTTTTTGTTGTTGTTTATGATCTAAAAAGATGCTGTAAATATGACTTTCACTTCCCAGGGAATATGGTAGGAAGGATATTTGAGAGTATCAGCGATGTGATTCAGTGCCTGAGCCCACAAACATACATAATATTGATTAATATTCTTGGGGATGCTCAGCCTGGTTAGCTCTAACAGAATAGACGGAGGGTAAGAAACCAAACTAGAAGAAATAGGGAACGGAAAGATACAAAAGAAAAGGGATGATAGGAGAAGATGAATGCAAGCTCCAGCACCAAGGAAAGGCAGGGGTCTGCTAGCAGTGTTCAAGTTTCCCAGTCGGGCTACTGGAGAAGCTCTCCACCTCAGCACTTCCCTCTACTGTTCCTAAACCCACCTGGAAAGCAAAGAAAAATTCGAAAAGAGCTCAGTATCCGGCTGGCCCCTTTGTTTCTCAACAGAATACACTTTTAGGTGACAAATCGGAGTTGGAAGAAAGTTAGCCCATTCAAATACGGATGAATACATGCATATATACAGCCGCAAACATCCAAAACATACACAGGTACACACAATCGCCAATTGACTTGCAGCTACAGTTTCAACACTGTTCACTTTGTCTTTCTGTTTCACGCTATATCTCAGCATCTGTCTCTGTCTCTGGGTCTATATATCCAATCTCTACTTCTGAATCGGTCTTATTTTCTGTCTCGACAGACAGACAGACAGACAGACAGACAGACACACACACACACACACACACACACACACACACACACGCACGCACCACTCGAACTACTCCCGCCCCTGGGCAGTACTCAGCACTCACATGCAGGGATAGTAGCCATAGGGAGGCAGACCCGAGAGCTGCTGTAGGGAGTTGTCTTCACAAAGCTCCGAGTCGATGAGCAGATAGTCCTGACTCTCATTTCTCCGAGCCCCGGTTCCAGGAGTGCAGACCCTCCGAGGGCCATAGGGAGAGTTCTGACTCATGGCCAGCGCTTATCCGGGACAGTCACGGGCACCCTAAGACAGCCTCAGCTATGGCCCAGAGACCCCAGGCTAGAACACGAGATGAAGGGGGCTCCAATTGGAGTCTCAGCCTCCTGTGTGCTGGAGCGAGGGCTGGTCCCGGGGCACTGCTGGACGCGGGGCGCGAGAAGGGCTGACAACACTGATAAGCGGAAAGGCGCACGCTGCCCTGGTTCCTGCCCAGCAAGGCACTTTGAAGAGCAGACAGGAAGGGGGCCCAAGCTTCTCCTGTCCCAACAGAATGGACTTTCGGAGCCCCACGGAAAGCAAGCATGCGCTCCCTACTCCCCGAGGCAAGGCAGAGCGCAGGCAGGCAAGGCAGGCGGGCACGCTGGGTCACTGAAAGAGCGGAACGCTCTCACTAGCTCGCCAGAGAGAAAAACCAGAGGGAACGGGAGTGATGAAGAGTTACTATGTCAACCAGTTCTGTCCGCCCCCCTCTTCCCCGCCTTCTTCCCCCGCAGTCAGCGTCATGCTCCCGTTGTCTATCCCACTATCCCACCTTCAAATGTAGCCAAATGGGCCCCTGAAACTACTAGGGTGAAGTTTGCGATGCTCCCCTCTGGTTCCGGCTTCCCGGGACGGGGCGAATTTGAAAGGATCAAAGCAAGGACTGGTTCTGAGGCCCAGACTGCCGACACACAGGAATTTTGATTACACAGTCGAACCCGACTCTCTCCAGGGTGGTTTATCTTTAATGCGCAACTCTAAGAAGGAAGTCCACACGCTTCAAAGGTTGGGGTGTTCTGCCACAATGAAAGCAACTTCGTCTTTCCCTTATGTTCTTTTAGCAATTTCCTCGTCGCCCCCCCCAACCCTCGTCTCTGGACAAAAGGATGGCAAAAAATAATATTTTTTGAAAAGAAAATAAAATGCACAGCATTCTAATAAAAATGTCTTTCAAAACGATGATAATGCTTCCCAGTTTACAGAGCTTGCACCTACCTATATCCCATTCCTCTTAAGGCCTACATCTATTTCTCTTGGTTCTCACTAGAACCTAGTTCGGTGAAAGGAGCACAGATAAAGAAATGAGGGAATTAGACAGTTTAAATAGCTAGCTTAAAGTCCCAGGGCTAGGACTGAAAAAAGTCCAGGTTTAAAGCCAACCTATCAGCAACCTCAGACATCTTCCACTCTGGTCAAGTTTATCTCTCAAGAATACAGGAGAAATAAGTGCCTGCTGTGTGCAAATGCACTGGAATAAGGGCTATATTATCTTATTTATTGGGTATTATTATTTGGATTTTACAGATGAGGAAGATAAAAAAGGCCAAAAATCACAGTTAGAAAACGAAAAAAGAATGAGGGTCTTATTGCCATAGTCTTGCTGCTGTATCACAAGGAAGTCTTATTCATTTGTCTATGAACTCCATTTTCAGAATATAAACTCCTTGAGGACAGGAACTGTTCCCCTTCCTTTTTTTAGTCCCTGTAGACCCAAAAACTGTGCCTAGTATATAGTAGGTATTTATAAAACTTTCTTTTAAAATTCAATTCTCAAATTCTATCTGAAACATTTTTGGAACAGAAACTTTTCAATTTAACATTTATTAAATACTTATTGTGTGATGAGCAATGTTCTAGGTGCTAGAAATACCAGATCTTCAGAAGACTGCAACACATAAATTAATGACTATAGTCAGTTAGTAAACATGTATTAAATACCTACTATGTGCCAGTCGCTATACTAAACATTTTATAATTCTTTAAAGTTCATAAAATAATTTCTTTTCAACCCAATAAAATAACTGTGAATCCATATTTGCCCAGTGTTTTCCATTTTTATTTGTATAAATTTGTTTTAAAATCTTTGAGCAGTCTACATACAAGTAGCAAACACTTCCACTAGAGCAAGACAGATAACATTAGTAATGATTTAAAAAGGAACAATATACAATAAACAGTATCAAATACCATCATATCTACTGTCATCATAGATTGCATCTTAGGACTGCACTGTTGAAATGTTTGTTCAATTCAATCCAGTCTGACTTCTTTTAAGTATATATTATATGCCAAAAACTATGCTAGGTTCTAGAAAAACAAAGATGAAATCAGAAAACTGTCTCTTCCTTGAGATCACTTACACTGGGAAGGAGAGAAGAATTACAAGATGTAACATAGATAAGTAAATACAAAGAAAAGATTAATTATAAATCTCACCACCAACACAATGCACCTTTCTAAGTCTGAAACTAAAACAAAAGTGTAAAAGAGAATCAGGAATAAATTTCACATTCTAACTAGGTCTATACACACAAAGAAAGAACCAACATTTTGTCAATTTGGAAAAATAAATCAAGACCCACTTGTCAGAAACCTTTCTATCTAAAACATTTTATGACTGCATTATCTGGATGATTATCTTCATTCTCCACTTTGCAAGTTTTTTGTGAGTATCTCCTAGCATCATTCCTTTTGGACAAATATTGACCATAGCATATCTACCTGGAATGCAGTTTCTTGAAAGGTAGATGCATTTCCCAGGATTGCTGTTTTGACAAGACATCTTGAGGAGACATCACATTGAGGGCTATTTTTCAATTAAAACTAAGTGGTAGAATAGCAAGTAATGACCAATGGTTATGGCTATAAACAAAAAGTTATAAGGTACATGGTAACTAGAGTATCTATTGCAATCAGATAATAAAAGACTGTTTTTATGTTTCTCCATCCTAAAGCATCTGGAGTCATTTTTAAGGCATGTTTGTTGCCATCCAATAACAATGGAGAAGATAGTGTAGCATAATAATAACAGCTAGCATTTTTACAGTCCTTTAAGGTTTGCAGAGTGCTTTGTAAATATTATCTCAATTTATCTTCACAACAACTCTGGCAGATGCTATTGTTATTCCCATTTTACAAGTGAGGAAACTGAAACAGATGGAGGTGAAATGACTTATTAAGTATATGAGGCCAAATCTGATTCCAGGACTTCCTGATTCCATGTATGGTACACTATCCACAATGCTCCCTTGTTATGGAAAGTCAATCTTGGAATCAAGAAGAGTTGGCTTCCATTATTGCTACTGATGCCCACTAGTTGTGTGAGATGGGTAATGTGGTACAGTGGAAAGATAACTGGGATTAAATTCACATAGAACTGAGTTCAAATGTGAATTGTTCTAATTGTTACCTAAATGACTCTTGGCAAGTCAGATTACCCATTTTGGTCCTTGATTTTCTCATCTGTGAAGTGAGGCTGAGGACTAAATGACCTTTAAAGTTCCTTCAAACTCTACATCTATGATCATGTTACTTAAATTCTCCACCTTCCCCAGCAAGTCTAAAACTAAGTTAAGGACAAGTTGATCTCCATGTGGGGAAGTTAGGAGCTAATAAGTATTTATATAGCACCTAGAGTATACCAGGCACTATGCTCAGTTCTTTGCAAATATTATCTTATTTGATCCTCCCAATAATTCTGCAATTATCATAATTTTTACACTTGAGGAAACTGAGATTAAGTGACTTGATCAAGATCACTAGGCTAGTAAATACCTTAGCACATTGCCTGACACATAGGAGGCACTCAATAAATGTTTATTGTATTGCAATAAATGTCTGATTTGGATTTGAACTCAGATCTTTCTGACTCTAGATCCAGTGCCCTATCTACTGTAGCACCAGTTACCTCTAATATAGAAGCTGTTGTCTTCATGGGTGGTAAAAGTTTACCTGAACTGTTGATTTTCAATTTCAAGTAAAACTTAATTGGCTGATTAAAATAACTAATGATTGAAAAGCAATTAGTTGCAAAATGAGCTACTAATTTCTTTATTACAATTATTACATTTAAAACCACAATGTATACAATTTTTGAAATGACAACAAAATAAATACTTCATTACAACAATAACAAGCTAATTTGTTTGCTGGCACCAAACACCGAGAAAAAATGGCATAGAAACAAAATTTAGTTTATTTTTTGCTCACATTGTGACACATTATGCATTAGAAAAAAGTTAGCAAACATCAGTGGTGCCATTTAGATTTAGCTTCAAAGTGAAAAGTGAATATTGTTTACTGTTACAGACTTAGCTGTTGGTGAATCTCATCATAACACTGTATTTCATTCTCATGTAACATCCTTGGCACTGGAAAAACTAATCCCTTTAAACATATGGTGTGAAAGTAATTTATTATTTCACAAGACAAGACCTGTCATCCTTTAATGTTACATTTGAAGACTAGTTAGTGAAGGAGAAGTAAAGCTAACAAATTTATATCAATTGCTTATCACACAAGCACAGAATCAAATTTGCTGGAAAAGACTTAACAGACTTTATTCCAATTCCCTCAACTCTCCAATGAAGAAACCAAGGACCAGAAATATAATGTCAAGTCAAAAAGCATTCATTAAATGTCTGCTATGAGCCAGACACTGTGAAAAGCACTAGGGATACACAGGAAAGCAAGGCAGTCCTTACAAGTCGCTCACAGTGTAATGGAGGAGACAACTATCTAGAAACAAGACTATGTGATGAACAGCAAAGAGTTCAGAGTCATTTGATTACATATGACACAAAAGGGAAACAGAGGTAAAAAAAAACTGAAAACGTAAAAGGGCATCAGGTTATAAATACCTTTAAAAGCCAAATGAGGAGTTTTATATTTGATTTTAAGGGTCAGAGGGAATTGTAATAGGAGCCTTTCTGCCAAAAAAAATTATTTTTTTTCAATCAGAAAAAATCTACTTTCTCTCCTTCCCATCTCAACTCCTTACCACATCAATGAGAATGAAAGAGAAACCAAATCCTGATTATAAACACATATAGTCAAGCAAAACAAAATTCAGCATTGAATGTCCAAAAAATATGTTTCATTCTGTACCCTGAACTCTTCTTCTCTATATCAGGAGGTATGTGGAGTAAATGAGGTATTCAGGAAGGAACGGCACCTCTGTTCATATACATATACATCCATCTGTCACCCAGTTCTCACTTGTGGCTCCAAGAAGGTATAGCATGCACATTGACCATACTGGTAAAGCTATTTCAGCAGATGGGCCAAACTAAGTTGAAAGTAATCAAAAGGCCTCAAATCCATTGATGAGTTAGAGGATGCCTTCCCTAAGCATGTGAAAACCTCCCCCAGAGGATAAGTGAATGAGAACAATTTGCTCCAAAGACTATGAAGGCAGGTGAAACAGGTGCTGTGGAATACTCAAAGGTTGGTCAGATATCAAAGAAGCCAAGATCATGCAATTCATCCAGTCATTCTGACTTTTACTTACACTGGACTTTGATGCCTCTGGAAGAGAGGATGAGGTTGATGAATTTGTGCAGTTCTGCCCCCCTTCAACTCATAGTCAAGGCATTGTCCTGTGATATCACTGGTTCTCCTCAAAAAAGGAGAAGGAAGAAGAGGAAGAGGAGGAGGCAAAGGAGGAGTAAGAGAAAGAGAAGGAGGAGGAAGAGAAGACAAGAGAAGATGAGGAGGAAAAGGAGGAGGAGGAGGATTAAGAGAAGGAGGAGTAGATTTATATAGCATGTTGCATCATAAATTCTCTAGAATTGTGTTTGGTCATTAGTCTGATCTGAGTTCCCATTTCCTTCAAAGATGTTTGATTTTACTATATTGTTCCCGAAGTAAAAATCATTCTGGTTCTGTGAACATTACTCTGTATCAGTTCATATAAGTTGTAAGGTTTTTTTTTTTTTTTCAAATCATTCCCTTTGTGGAAGATATATATTTTCTTTCACAATTTGCATAATTTCACATGTGGTTTCTTAATTATGGGTGGGGATAAAGGAGATAACCTAGAATTCAAAAATCTTAAAAAAACAAATATAAAAAATTATTTTGAATGTAACTGGGGGAAAATATCAAATGAATATTTTTGAATCATTCCCTTCAGCATATCTAAAGCACAAGTATTATTTAGTTGTTTTTCAGTTGTTTGGTTTCTCATGATTATTCATTTATGTTTACTTCTTTAATCTTTCTCTTAATTCCTGTGTCTAAATTTCAAAATTTCAGTGAATATGTGATCTTTTCATCAGGAATGTTTGTCATCTATTTTATCTAAATTCCATTTTTCCCTTGTAAGATTATATTCAGTTTTCTGGCTAAAGTTATTCTTGGTTATAATTCTCTATCTTTTGTCTTCTGGAATTTTGTATCCCAAGATCTCTACTGCTTTAAAGTAAATTGTGTGTGATCCTGGCTGTGGCTTCACGATACTTTAATTCAGTTAGTCCAGTGATTTTTAATTTTTTTCTCCTTGATTTGTTTCCCAGGTCAGTTGTTTTTGCTACGAGATTCTTTATATTATCTACAATTTTTTCAGTTTTTTTATTTTATTTTGACATTTTTTATTGTCTCATGGAGTAATTATCTTTTATTTGGTCTATTCTAATTTTCAGAGCTTGTTGCTTGAGTAAGGATATGTATTTCTTGTGCCAACCTGCTAATTCCCTATTTCTTTCTTCCATAGTTCATATTTCTTTTCTTTTTTAACCTCTAAAACTCTCATTTTGTTTGTAAATACTTTCTTAAAATTATCTTTAAACTCTTGCTTCATCTTTTTCAGGTATTCTAATCAAATTTGGGTAGAAGCTGTGCTTTTCTCTGAAGTTCTTGTCATCATAATATTTTATGATGGGATTTTTTTGTAGTTTGTTTATTTTTCCACCCTACTTCTAGACTTTGGATTTGATGTTAAAGTCAGATTCTGTTCTGTGCATTTTTTGAAGGAAATGTCATGACTGGTTCTGTTGTTGCTTTCTTGGGATATTGAGGGTTGTATAATTTCAGGATCTTGGGACACCTCAAGTTGAGGGTCTGTAAGCTTTCAGTATTGTCAAAATGATTTGATCCAGGGCCAATAGTTCCCATCCCAGTTTTGATCTCTGCAAATTCCTGTTCTAGATTTAGATCTGAGCAATAGGAAACTGACTGCTGCTGGACTCAAGCTCTATCAGACAGCTGGAAACCTCTGTTGGTTCAGAGTAAGAACTGTATGATTCCCTTCTGCCTAGATTATTTTTATGTATGCTTCAAATTGTGCTGGAGGCTAGAACTGAGGGTCTGAATTGCATCAAAGCTATTACTGCTTGTTTATGAACTTGCTCCTTACTCTGTGAATAGGATAAAGCCTAAGACAACCCATTACCAGAATTTCACCACTGAGTACAGGTCCTTTCTTCTTTCTACTCTGGATCTATGACCCAGATGTCAAGCTCAACTTTTCATACTCTCTCCCCATAACCTCCTTATTCAATCACTTGTTAAGTTTTCTCATTTCTTCATGATAAGATTTATATGTATATACTCTTCTGTCTTCTGCCACTACCACTATCCTGATGCAATCCCTCTTCAGATTATTGTGAAGATCAAAAAACATGTTTGTAAAGCATTTAGCATATTGCAAGGTATATAGTAGGTACTTGCTAAATGTTTATTCTCTCCCTTCACTAATTTAGATATAAACTATTGTGACAGCTTGCTGATTGGTATCTCTACCTCAAGTCTCTTCTTACTCCAATACATCTTCCACTCAGATATCAGAATGATCTTTCTAAAGCAAAGGTGTAATCATATGATCCCAGCCCAGTCCCTTCAATAAATTCGGCCATTTCTTATTACCTCCAGGATGAAATCTAAAATCCTCTACTTTAATATAATCTAGCTCTTTAATATAACTAGCTCCTTTCTTTCTTCTCACTCTTTAACACCTTACTCCACACCATATACTCTGTAATCTAATGACATCGTTCATTTTGTTGTCCCTCACAACTGCCATGCCATCTTCTGACTGATCATTTTCTTTGGCTCTCCTTCATAGCTAGAATGATCTCCCATCCCAGCTCTACCTCCTCCCTTTCTAAACTATATATTAAAACAATTTTTATAAATTTGAAATGTTCCTGTATTTTAGAGGTTTTTAATCTGGAGTCCAGAAATTTATTTTTTGAATTGGTAACCATTTCAATACTACTCATTTCCTTTGTATTCCTACATGTTTTATTTTATACATTTAAAAACAATATTCCTCAAAAAACTCTATAACAACCACAACAACAAAAAAGTTAAGAAACCTTCCTGTAGATCATATTATTCTATTTTATTAAGTTAACTAATTTAAATACAGTTAAACTGTGCAGTAAGTAAGAACATTGAACTTGCTATCAGAAAGCCCTAAATTCAAATCCTGCTTCATATTTTTAGCAGACTGGGCAAGTCACTTAATCTTTCTCTCAGTTTCAGTTTCTTCATCTGTAAGATGGAGATAATAGGATCTACCTCATAAAGTTGAGAACTAAATTATATAATATACACAGTGCTTTGCAAGCCTTTTTTTTCCTCCTATCATATTCTTTTATTAATTTTTTTAATAAAGTTTTTATTTACAAAACATATGAGTGATTTTTCTACATTGACCTTTGCAAAAACTTTTTTCCCAAGCTTTTCCCCTCCTTCCCCCCACCCCCCAACCCTAGATGACAGGTAATCTAATACATGCTAAATAGGATAAATTATATGACAAATACAATACATGTATACATATCTATACAGTTTTCTTACTGCACAAGAAACATCAGATCTAGAAAGAGAAGAAGAAAAAAATAACCTAAGAAGGAAAACAAAATGCATGGAGATATTCACAGAAAGTGTTAAAATGCTGTGTTGTGGTCCACACTCAGTTCCCACAGGCCTCTCTCTGGATGTATATGACTATCTTCATCACTGAACAATAGGAACTGGTTTGAATGACATCATTGTTGAAGAGAACCATGTCCATCAAAATTGATCATCTTATAGTCTTGTTGCTGTGTATAATGTTCTCCTGGTTCTGCTGATTTCACTCAGCATCAGTTCATGCAAGTCTCTCCAGGCCTCTCTGAAATCCTCCTGTTGGTCGTTTCTTACTCAGCAATAATATTCCATAACATTCATATACCATAATTTATTCAGCCATTCTCCAATTGATGGGCATCCTTCCAATTTCCAGTTTCTTGCCACTACAAAAAGGGCTGCCACAAACATGCAAGCCTTAAAACTACAAATGTTAGATATTATTATTATCATTGTTGTCTTTAATGTCTCTATAGGGGATTATGGGAAGAAAGGCTAGCACAGTAGTTTAATATTTACAGAGTTAATGGAAGGGAAAAAAGAATATTCAGTGCTATTCATAGCTATATATAGAAAGTCTTATTTTCCACATTTTATCTCTCTCTTCTTTCATCCACTAGAGTGATTATAGTCTGAAACATTCAGTTAAGTATCATTTTTCTGGTCCAGGTGATAGTTATCTATCTGAAACTTGCCCTTTTAGGTACCAAAACTAATTTCAGTATAAACCTCTAAGATGAAAATATTTTTAAAATGGATTGTAGAGTTTTCAACCTTCTTACATGGAACTTGTGCATAATTAAAACCTTTTCTTGATGAATCAGCATCATGATTGTGAACATCTAGGTCGCAGTATTTAGAGCCAGAAGGGACTAGAAATATAATCAAGTAGAACCCCTTCATTTTACAGAGGAAGAAACTGAGGTCCAAAAAAGTTGAGGAAAATAACTAAAATTACTTAGTTAAGTGACTAATCTACAAATAATAAGTAGTAGAGCCAAGATTGTATCCCTATGCTGTACACCAGTGCAATGCCCTTAGATTCCACTGAGTATATCAACTGTCCCAGCTCACTTTATCTAAGACTGTTATATTTTCTGTGTTCTTGTATTCACTGTGTATGGTTTTTCTGTCTCCTCAGTGTAGTCAATGTCTCTTCTTCCCACTTATCATTCCACAACCACTTTTTTTATGGACTTGTAGCCTACTATGGCTAGATATCCATATATATTAGAGCTATGTATAAAAATAGTATCAACAGGTTGAGAATGGAGCTTATAAACCTTAGGTTTTGGATGCTATGCCAACTATTTTTGCCTCCATTGTCTTGTATGCTTACTTCCTGCTACTTGGTTGTATTCCAGATAGTTAAAGTTTCCAGAAAGTGATTTCTGGCTAAACATGGAATTGCTATACTGTCTTATATCACCCTCTAATTCTTTCATTCTTTCTGGGCTTGTCTCCTATTCATACACTACCTATAAGGAGCTTTTTCATTGCCCAGCATTTTAAAACATATTATTTCATCAGACTTTCCTGATGGGGAGAGTAGGAATTATTCTTCTGGTTTTTCAGATAAGGAAGCAGAAGCTTAGGTATGTTAATTAACTTGTCCATAATTATTTCTCTTACACATACCCATGTCGGGTTAATTGTTGCTCACTTGTTTCTATATTTGTTTTTAACTGTGTCTAACTTTTTGTGACTCCATTGGGGGTTTTCTTTGCAAAGACATTGAAGCAATTTGCCATTTCCTTCTCCAGCTCATTTTACAGATGAGGAAACTGAGGCAAACAGGATTTGCTCTGTGAAACACAGCTAGTAAGTGTCTAATGACAGATTTAAACACAGGAAAATGAGCCTTCCTGATCCCAAGCTCAGTGGTCTATCCACTGCCCCATTAGCTGCCAAAAGTGTTTATTTTGGTTTTGTTTTTTAAAGTCGTCTTATTAAAGAAACTTGATGTCTCTGAGAGAAACAGCATGGAGCAGGAAAATAAATTAGTGAGTTTTCCATGACTACACCTGCAACTTGTTAACACTGTCCTTGCTTTCTCTTTTGTCACACTTCCTCATTTACAACAGTCATCTTCATGTCTCTCTCAACACATGAACATACACTATTCACCTCAACTTTTAGTAAGTTTCTGTGCCATGTAAGACACTACGAAGTTACAAAGATAAAAAATGAAATAATCCCTTCCTCAACAAGCTTATGTTCAGTCTATGCCTCTTTCTTAAATGCATTCTCTCTTCCTTCCTTGCTGCTTTTTTGCCTTATGTGTATCCTTGTCAATTGACTATCATTTTACATAAAATTGAGAATCCCAATTGGGAAGCCTGACAGGCAGTCATGGAGATTGCTGGGGTATTAGCATAGAACAAGGGATATAAAAGACAGATATAAAAAAGGACGAGTTTTCTAGAAGAGGTAGGTTGAGCCCAAAGTCAGGGAGACCCAAGTTCAAATCCAACTTCAGACAAGAGCTGTGTGACCCTAGGCAAGTCACCTAATCTCTGTTTACCTCAGTTTCCTCAATTATAAAAATACCTCCACAGATGGAGTGTTGTATGAGAGAAATAGCAAGAAGGCCAGTGTTGAGGGCAGTAACATGTAAGAAAATTGGAAAAATAGGGAGGATCCAAGTTAAGAAGGACTTTCAAATCCAAAATAAATGATTTTATATTAGATCCTGAGGAAACTGAGGATCCATTAGAGTTTATTAAATGGGGGTGGGGAGAGGAGATATGGTTAGATTTGTGTTATAGGAGGATCAATTTGACAGCTGATTGGAAAATGGGCTGGAACTGGGATAGATTTAAGTCAGGGAAAACAAACAGGAGGCTTTTACAATAGTTGAGGTGTGAGGTAATGAGGACCTGCACCACAGCCTGAGTAATAGAGAAAAGGGAATGTATACAAGAGATGTTGTGAAGGTAGATATGACAAGGCCTGGCAACAGATTAGATACTTCCAGTGAGTGCTGGCGATAGGAAAGATAGAAGAAGTCAAACATGACTCCTAGAATTTTGGCCTTAATGCCTAGGAGAACAGTGTCAAAAATGTAAGAGTAGAAATAGGCTAAGTCAGAAAGTAAGCCTGTTTTTATTGGAGGAGGGTGGGAGAAGAGGAAGGAATAAGTATATCTATAGCACCTACTATGTGTTGGACATTATACCAAGCACTTTATAACATTTATGTTCACTAAAACTCATAACCCTATGGCAAAGCCAATGAGTCTCTTCATATTTAGCCTGACTTATTTCAATTCACATTCAGTCCCTTCATCTCTAAATCTTTCTGGCTTGATAATACATGATAAAGTCTTCCTTTTGCTATCATTTGTTGTCTTATTTTCATTCATATCCAATTCTTTATGACTCCATTTAGAGTTTTCTTGGCAAAGATACTGTATTGCTTTGTTATTTCCTTCTTCAGATCATTTACAGATGAGGAAATCGAAACAAACAAAATTTAGTAACTTATCTAGATAACACAGCTAATATAGGAGACTAGATTTGAATTCAGGAAGATGAATCTTCCTTACTTGAGGTCCAGCTCTCTATTCACTCTGCCACCTAATTACTCTCATCATCTTCAAGAACCCAGCCTCAACCACCATAAAGCATCAGAGTAGAATTTTGGTAAAGAAATGGACAGTTGGGAAAATAAGCTTTTAAATAATATTTATTTTTCTCCCCTAAAACCATAAGTGGAACTACATAAAATTAACCCAGATATTTTCATCTTATGAATTTTAGAATGGAAGAGAACCAAAATGATTACTCATGCCTTACCCTCAATTAAGTATATGATATCTATGAGTCCATGTAAGATAAAGGGCCTACTTCAGTCAAATATATAGGTGCAGCTAGTAGATGGCATGTTCAGATACCTTTGGAAGCTAGCCAGCCTATCTCTAAAATAAACTTTGTTTTCCATTTTAAGAGAAGCAGGAGAAATACTGTCATTTAATATTTGCTCTTCTCTCACATATATCCAAGAGGGTTATGAGACTAGAGTTTTAGCAGTCTCTCTTCCCAAATATTACTTGTCTATGACTACAAGTCTGGTGGATAACAAAAGTTATTTTCCTGGTTATTTCTAAGGAGGATGTAAAACTGTAAGGAAGAGCAAAGATGGTGAAATAACAAGAGGAAATATGGTGAACCCCTCCCATCAAATTTTCTAAAAAAGCAAGAAAACTTTTCCAAATATATGGAAAAAATGTATAGACTATTGATTGGGAAACACAAAAGGAAAAAATCACAATAAGTCATTTTTCCAGCCCAAACAAGCATAGGGAGACAGAGTGGTCTATGAACATCAGGGATGGTGTCCAGGAATGTACTACATGGGCAAGCTAGATGATGTAGTGTATAGAGCACCAGCCCTGAAGTCAGGAAAACCTGAATTCAAATCTGGTCTCAGACACTTAACACTTCCTAGCTGTGTGACCCTGGGCAAGTCACTTAATCCCAATTGCCTCAGCAAAAAAAAAAAAAAAAAAAAAAAAAAAGAATGTACTACATGAAGCATTCCAATACAAAGAAGGGTTGTACACTCACTCAATAAGTATAAATTTATTAAGCTTCTACTATGTGTCAGGAATTATGCTAAATGCCAGGGATGCAAAGGATGCGATGAGGTTATAGTCTAATGGGGGAGACAACATGCAAACAAATATAAACAAAGCAAACTGTATGTAGGATAAATAGGAAATGATGAGAAGAAAGACTCTAAAATTAAGAATAGTTGAGGATGGATTACCATAGAAAACGGGATTTTATTTAGGACTTAAAGGAAGTAAGGGAGATCAGTAGTTGGAGCAAAGTAGGGAGGAAGTATTCCAGGCACGGATGTCAGTTAGAAGAAATGCTCAGAGACAAAAGATAGAGTGTCTTGTTCATGGAAAATGCAAGAAGGGGTCACATCTAGCACAGAGAGTTAGTTCTAAACCTATGTGGGGTGCAACAACAGGTATCAACTAGCAACTCTTTTGCTAACTAAGCCATTTCTGGGATTTAGATCAAAAGCAGACAGAAGAGGGAACTGGCTTTTGAGGGTGGCAGTCTGGGGTGAGAAGTGAATATAGTACTTACCCTGTGTACATAGCAAAAAACAAGTTCAGAAACAAGCAACAGTTATATGACTCAGACAACCAGAGTGAGGTCTCAGTTCCAGCTGCTAGTCCAGTTGAAAACCTGTACAGGAAAAAAGAGGGCAGGAATCCCAGACCTCATAGAAGCATCTAGTTCTGTCACTCTGAACTAGCAGAGCTTTCTAGCTGGTTGATTGTGGCTGTCTAGCAGTGAGTAGTCAGTTTTCTGTTGCTCAAACCCAGGTTGGAAATTTGAAGCATTCAGACCAGAGAAGGGAATGAATCAGACCACCTTGGAGCACTGAAAGGTTTCAAATACCCATCCTGAGAAGTCTCCAAGATCCTGAAAAAACAATGCCCTCAAACTCCATGAAAGCAGCAACAGAGCCTGACCCAACTTTCCTTCCACAAGTGAAAAAAGCCTGGCCTTAACATAAAGTCCAAAATTAGAATGTAAACTGGAAGATAAGTAAACAAAAAGGAATCACACATAAAAAACTATCATAATCACAAGAAGATTCAAGATCCAAACTGAAAAGAATAAAATGACTTCAAAATATCTGCAAGTGCCAAGTATCAAAAACAAAACAAACAGCAACCACAACAACAACAAAAATACTGGGGAAACAAATTTAAGTAGAATTCCTGAAAGAGATGAAGCCAGAGGTTTGTTTATTGTGTTAGGAATGTTCTCACAAGTGAAATGTGAGTGCTAAAGGAAAATATTAGAAAAGAATTTAAAACTATGAAAGAAAAAATTTGAAATAAAATTAAGAGATTGTTATGAAGCATAAAAAACTGCATAATCAACAAATTCCCTGAAAATTGGAATGAATCAAATAGAATGACTCCATGAGACAAAAAAAAAGTATTAAAGCAAAAACAAAACCTAAAAAAATTGAAGAAAATGTAATTTCTCTCATTGCAAAAAACAACTGACTTGGAAAACAGATGAAAGGGAAAAAGTATTAAGAATGATTTGGACTATCTGAAAGCCATGACAAAAAAAAAATTTAACAGCATTTCAGAATGACTTAAAAGAAAACTCCCTAGATAATCTTAGAAGTAGAAGACAAAGTAAAATCGGAAAAAAATCCACCAATTGCCACCTGAAACAAATTCCAAAATGAAAACTCTCAGGAACATTATAGCTAAAACCCAAGGCTTCCAGATCAATCAAAAAATACTGAAAGTATGAAGAAAGAAAGAATTCAAGTATCAAGGAGCCACAGTCAAGATCAGATACAATTTACCATGAAAGAGTAGAGATATTAAAATATACCATTTTAGGAGGCAAAAGATATAGGTTTGCTATCAAATAACTTAGCCAACAAAATGGAGTATAATCTTAACATGGAAAGGGGGAAGTGGGAGAGAGGAATTGGACCTTTAAGGAAATAGAGGGCTTCCAAGCATTCCTGGTGAAAAAAAAAAAAATGAAATGGCCAGAGCTACATAAAAACTTTGAAGTTCAAAAACAGAAAATAAGAGACACATAAAAAGGTAAACATGAACAACTATAGGACTATAGTCCTATAGTCCTATAAAGGACTAAACAAGAATAAAGTACTCATACTCTAATATGATACACGTGCTACCTAAGATCTCATATCATCATTAGGATTCATAGAGGGAGTATGATTAGACAGAAGACTGGAAATGTTTCTGTTATGTCTTAATGATCTTTAAAAAAATGTAAAATCAGAATAAAATTACGCTAAGTAGAGAAGGAAAGGGAAAGACAAATCAGGGGAAATTACTTCATAAAATCAGAATGTACAAGTAAACATATATACAAACATGGAGGAAGAATTGGGAGCATTGGTTGAAATTTGAATGTCATGCTCATCTGAACTAGTGAAAGGAGAGAAGAATGCACATACACTCATAAAGTTAATAAGAAGTAAGGAGAAGGAAGAAATAGAAGAGTAGGTTGAGGAAGACATTAGTTCTAAGCAAACAACCCTTAACTAAAGATATGCAAATTTATTTATGGGTCTTTTTGAAGTGGCAAAAGTTAAAATCTGTCCATAAATTGAAGAATGGCTGAACAAATTATAGGATATAAAATGTTGGAATAAAATTGTCCTTTAAGAAATGATGAAAGCGGGCCTATATCCCAAAGAGATCTTAGAGGAGGGAAAGGGCCCCACATGTGCAAGAATGTTTGTGGCAGCCCTTTTTGTAGTGGCTAGAAACTGGAAACTGAAGGGATGCCCATCAATTGGAGAGTGGCTGAATAAATTATGGTATATGAATGTTATGGAATATTATTGTTCTGTAAGAAACGACCAGCAAGACGATTTCAGAGAGGCCTGGAGAGACTTGCATGAACTGATGCTGAGTGAAACGAGCAGAACCAGGAGATCATTATACACGGCAACAACAATATTATATGATGATCAACTCTGATGGACATGGCTCTCTGCAATGAAGAATTGTCTCAAACCAGTTCCAATCGTTCACTGAAGAAAACCACATATACCCAGAGAGAGGGATATGAAATATGGACCACAACGTAACATTTTCATGATCTCTATTGAGTTTGCTTGCATTGTGTTGCCTTTCTCTGGTTCTCTTTTTTTTCTTGTAGATAGGATTTTTCTTGTACAACTTGTCAACTATTATTATATTATTAAGATGTAGTGGACTTCCGGCCATCTAGGGAAGGGGAGGGGACTGGGGGTAAAAGTTGTAATGGAGAGCTTTGTAAAGATCAATGCTGGGGAACTACCCATACATATGTTACACAAATAAAAAGCTTTAATAAAAAATAAATAAATAAATAAAAATAAATAAATAAATAAATAAAAATAAAAAATAAAAAAAAAGAAATGATGAAAGCAATGGTTCTCAGAAACCTGGAAAAACTCGTAAAGACATACTGATTGAAGTAAAAAGAACTCAGAGAGCAATTTATTAATTATAACAAACTTTGAAAGACTCTGATCAGCTTAATCAATAGCAATGATTGCAGAAGATTATTGAAACATGCTGCCCACTTCCTGATAGAGAAGTTTTGAACTCGGAATACAAATTGAGACACATTGATTTTTGGATGTGGGCAATGGAGAATTTTTTTTTGTTTTGTGTATATATATATATATATATATATATGCAACAGGGATATTGTTTTTTTGTTGTTGTTATTCTTATTTGGAAGGAACTGGGAAGGGAAAGGAAGCAAAGGTGAATTTTTGCTGTTTTTGCTGACATAAAAAAAATTAGTTTTTAAAAGAGGGGAAGAGGAGGAATGTAATACCATAGCATTAGCAATCAACTAAACATATTAAGTATGTTTCAAGTACTGTGGTAAATACTGTGAGATATACAGAATAATACAAAACAGGCCCTGCTCTCACCTTTCTTATAGTCTAATTACAAAGAAACAAAGCCTAAAAGAAACAATGAGAGAATTAATTACTGTTATAATGGACTGACTCTAAGTAAAGGGGGAATTCTCAATTTAGTCTGGAGGCTACAAGGAAGGTCTGGGACTTGAAGTACAGAAAGCATTAAAGGCAAGTGGGGGAAAGGGTATTTTACATAGAGGAACTAACATTTTATGTAGATAAAAACCAGAGAAATGTGCCAGTGTGCAGTGTATGGTATTTATATATGTGTGTGTAAGGGAAATGACATGAAGAGAGCAGTCTGACTGGAACAAAAGATAGAATTGTGAAATATGATTATCTCATTGTAGTGAGCATACTCAGCACAAAAACTTCCCTGAAAACCTAAGAAAGAGGCATCCAAGAACAGCTCTCTTTTAAGCCCATCCCTAATTTTTAGATTCCAGCAATGGACATATTGACTAGGTTGAATACTGTGCATCATCATGCAGAAAATGAGAAAAGTGTGTTTATTGCTATATTAAAAATATAAACATTAATGTATATATATATGCATATCCTAATATAATATGAAATATAAATGTATTAAAATGTGGTTTAAGGAAAATAAATGACACTAAATAAAATCATTCAATGGGGGGAATTAATTTAATAGAATAATAAAAATAATACATGTATAAAAATAGAAACTGTGCCTGAGATTTCATTGATATAGGGAACTTGGGAACAAGGAAACACCCTCTACATTCTCTGTAACTTGCCTAGAATACTTAAGTGACTTATTCAAAGTCACACAATAAGTATATATTAGAAATTATACTTGAATAAACATTTTCCTGGCTTCAAACCAGATCTCCGTGCATTGTAGCATGTTACCTTTTTTAGGTATACATTCTATGTACAAGTATATTCATTATATGCATGGGTATAGTCATCATTATATTATTATTTGTACTTGATAAGATATTTACAAAGTCTTTTATATGTATTGTAACTAGAAAGAAGTCCTGGATGTTCATGAATGCTAGGAACTGTTAATAAAATGATTAGAAGTCAATCTAAAATTTTTAAAAGAATGTTTTTATGTACTGGGAAGAAACAGCATAAAATCACTGTGGCTTAAAATTTAGTGTAAAAACTAACCCCAGACCAACTTAGCCTGAGATAATTTTAGGCTGTGCCTCTGCCCAGTTTGCCTCCTGGGAATTAGAGAAAAATACAGGATTAGGGAAGGTTTGTTTTTTTTCCCAAGCTGAATGATACTGAGTCAGTCCCGAAAGGTATTTAATGAGGTTTCAAGTTCTAAAGATAACTCAGTTTTTGTTAGTCACAGAGAGAAGATAAAGGGCCTAGCAGGTGGAAAGTTAACTGCCTTATGCTAGAATGCCTGGGTCCCAGCCAGGGCTGGTTAGCTACGTTGGGAGATGCTGATACTCACCATAAAGTCCTCAAAGGCCAAAATGTCCTGAAATAAAACATTTACTAAATAATGTTCTGATTCATTTCCCACATGTAGCTTTAGAGCAGCTGGTCAGCTGCTGGTTTCCTTCCTTTACTGCAACCACCTGAAGATTTCTTCCTTCTTGCAGCTACAATTCCCCCCAAACAGCATCATCTCTTCTCTGCCGTATCCCCTTTTACAATAAATGGCCATAATGGCACTCAGTTCTCAGGCCAGCTTTCCTGCATATATAACAACTACCTTTGGGCTGTGAGATTAGGTAGAGCAGACAGACAGACAGAGTACCACATTCTGCTTTGAATTCTATTCTTATTTATTTCTCTTGGTCTAGATATTTTTGCATATTTTGCTAAGGCCAGTTTGTTCTTTATCTATAAATCTTATACCCAGGAAAGTCTACAGTCTTCTACACTCTTCTTTCTTAACATTTTGTAACTGGGAAGACAGGCATGCTTATAAATTGTTGACAGAACTG
>JAJPUD010000075.1:630127-641869 GCA_023553655.1 Myrmecobius fasciatus | reverse complement strand
TCTGTCTCTGTCTTTGTCTTTGTCTCTCTGTCTCTGTCTCTCTGTGTGTCTCTCTGTGTCTGTGTCTGTGTCTGTCTCTCTGTCTCTGTCTCTGTCTCTGTCTCTCTCTCTCTCTCTCACACACACACACACACACACACACACACACACCTCTTTTCATTTTCTCTAGCCTAGTTGTCTCATTCTTAAGTGTTTTTATTCTCTAGGCACATGACCCTCTAATGGGGGATAAAGAGAGATCCTCATTTTTATAGTTATTTACTTTGTAAGCCTGTGCTCTTATTGGTGCAGGTGTTCCCTCCATCCAAGCAGTTAGATAAGCCATACATGCTTTCTCACCCTGTGCAATTCCTACACACTTTCTCCCATAGATATTTTGTCTATTTTCAGTTAAAATTTCCTAAAACAAAAAAATTCCACAATTACAATGATTTTAAATGCTGTAGAGCTAGCTAAATGGTTCAGTGGATGGAGCACTAACCCTGAACTCAAGAGGGCCTGAGTTAAAATCCAATCTTAGCTCTTAACACTTACTAGCTGGGTGACCCTAGACAAGTCACTTAACCCCAATTGTCTTGCTAATAATAATAATAAATGCTGAAGAAAGAAGCTACAAAATATCTAAAACTACAAAGCCTTCATCTATTTTTTTCAAAATTCATCATCCTACAAAAATAAGGTAATAAAAATAATATCTAATGTCATAACAAAAAAGCAAATGAAATAAACCTGTTCTTCCTCCTATTACTAGAGTTCAAAAATGATTATACTAGTAATAAGAAAAGAATAGGAAATTAAAGGTATAAAAAATGGAAAGAGTATATTTATTTGACAATGACATGTTTTGCTTAACAAATCCTAGGGAAACAACAGAAATACTGATTAATGTATATATTATAATACTATATAATACTGATTTAAAAAGATATATATATACATGTATGTATATACATATACTAATGCATCTCTAGAGAACTGATGAACTTTAAGTGAATGTTGAAAGATAAATTTCTTCATTTCTCTTTTTTTTGCAATATGGCTAATTTGGAAACATTTTCCCACAGTTTTGCATGATTTCACATGTATAATTGATATCATTTTGCTTGCTTTTTCAGTGGTTGGGGGAAGGGTGGCAGAGAAAGAAAGAGAATTTGGAATTCACAATATAAAAAGAAAAGAATGTTTAAAAAATATATATATTATACATTTATTTTAAAAATAGGAGGGGAAAAAGAGAACATTAATCCAAGGGAATAACTAATGTCTGTGGCAATGCCTATAAAGGAACTTTTTTCAGTGAATCACTGAACTTTTCACCCATACCTGTAGAGAAGACATTAAAACACAGATAATTTCCTAACAACATGTTTCAGAAGATCTATTTTTCCTCACTGCTATCTCTGTTTGAAATATTTAAATCTGAAACCACTGAATAATCCTGTTTTATGTTTTGAATGTTTGCATAGTTATTTTTTATTCTAATTTGGAGCATTTTTCTAGGCCCCAACACTTTTAGAAGCAACTCCTGAATTTTATTATTTATAGAGTCACATATTTTTTCAACTACTATTTTCAATAAATCAAGGTATTAAGACACCCCCAAAGATCACCCTGCTATTCCTCCTACCTTTAGCTATCTAGTATAGCTGTCTCTAACTTATTCTTTAACTTCTCTAATAAAGAAAGTACAGTCTTCCATGGCAACAGGCTTTGATATCTGATAATCAGAATTTTTAAAACCAAACCATCCTTTTGTTGTTTAGTGCATTGTGCATTGATTCATCATTAGTAAAAGTTTAAGTCATTGTTTAACATCTTCTGAATGCTAGTTTTACATATACTTGCATACCATTATTAAATTGCACTTGAGTACACTGAGCATTTTATCTAGAAACTGGAGGAGAAAATATCTACCATTGTGTGAATTTTTCTAATATTTCATTAGACACAAATATTATATATGTATGTAAAATCATTCTATACAATACAGACTTCTATTTATCAGTTTTTTCTCTATGCACAGACAGCATCTTCTATATATTCTTTGTGGTTAATTTGGGTATTTATAATAATCAAATGGCTTAACTGCTCAAAGTTGTTTTTAAAGCAATATTGTTATTCCTATAAACAAATGTTACCTTGGTTCTGCATATTTCACTCTTCATTATTTCATGCAAGTGCATCCACGTTTTCCTAAGATCATTGATCTCATTATTTCTTATAGCACTATAGTGCTATCATCACAATCATATACTACACCTTATTCGACCATTCCAAGAACTTTTGTTCAATGTACCTCATTGTAGTCTATTCATACCTATTATTTTCTTCTCCATTGCTTTCGGTATGTTATTGATTTTAACACCGTGTGTTTTTCATATAGCAAGACTAGTAGAATGCTTAACATACAATACCACTATTCATGCTTGAACCATGTGCTAGTCACTTGTTCTAGCTTGAAGAGTGCCTCCCAAATAGTATAAAAGCTATTATGAAGAAAATATATGCTCAGAACAGTTGATGTATTAAGTAGGGAAAATTACTTCATGGAGAAGGTAGCATTTTAACTGAACCTTAGTAAAGGTTTCTGATAGTCTGGATTGCCTTGAAATGAGCCTTGGGTGGAGGGAGTGATGTGTTTTAGGAACAGGTAACATCTAAATATTTAATCTGACTAAAATACAGAACCCATGAAGGAGAACAGAACAAAATAAGACAGGAAACATAAATTGGAGTCAGATTGTGAAGTATTTTTTATGTTGGTCTAAAAAAATCTTTATTTTATTCCTGCAGCAAGATTTATTAACAGGAGTATGATATGACTTTTGGATGATGATTTTGGCAACTCTTTTAAGGATAAAGTGAGCACCGGGAAAAAAATCAGAGGTAAGAAAACCAATTAGAAAATTATTACAAAAGTCTAAGACAAGTAGCAGCTAGAGAACTGACCTCCAAGATACAATTTCATGTCCTATCTCTGACAAATACTGCTTATATATCAGCATTTCCCACTCAACTACTCTCCTAGATTTAATTATCTCCAGAAAGTCATTCTGCTAGATGAAATCAACTCTGAAACTTATACCTCTTCAGCACCCCTATTCCTGTAGCCCCTTCCTTCTTCTGATTGAAGAGTGGATGGTAGAAATTGGAGAGCTCCTATTGGATCATCCACCATTAAGGAGGGCATACTAGAAATTTCCCCTCATCATCTCTCATCTGCCTGCTCTCTTGGACTTCATGATCTCCAGAAACTCATGATTCAGTGAGATTAATTCCATTTAGTAATTTGTATCCTCCATAGTTAATTTCCTACCTGACTGGAAGTCTTCATTATGCCCCATGTGTGTGTACAGTCTTCCCTATTAAATGGTAAGCTCCTCAAGGACAAGGACTGTTTCATACCTTTCTTTGTATTCCCAGAATTTATCACAGTACCTGGCCATAGTAGGTGATTATTAAATGTTTCTTGACTGTGATTTTGTGTAACCCTGGGCAAGTTTTTCAATTCCTCAGTGGTTTAGCCACTAAATAGTTTAACTTCAATGTTTTAATTATCTAAATTGTAGATAAGGTGTTGATCTGTATTGATTGAATTCTCTCACCCAGGAGTTCTCAGTGAAATCCCAGATCCATTTCTCCTTTTTGCCTTGCCTGTCCTTACCCCAAGTACAAGGGAGAGGTGATAAAAGCCTGATTTATCAGTCAGTGGAGAGAAGGGAACAGACAAAAGAGGTGCTGTGGAAAGATAACAAGACTCAAGAACTGTTTAAATATGGAAGTGAGGGAAAAAGAAGAATTGAGGATGTCTTCAAGGTTGTGGATCTGGGACACTAGAAGAAGGTATATAACATAAATACAGGAATTTGGAAAAAAGGATAAGTTGAGCAAGAAAAATGATACATTATATTTTGGACATGAGATCCATGGGAAATAGGATCCATGGGGCATGGGACAGAATCACATATTAAGACCTAGAAAAAATCATCCAGCCCAGTGGTGCCAATCACAAATAGAAAAAGGAGCTACATCCATAAATAAGGATATCTCTGGGCTGTATATTGACTAAGTTTTAAAATATGTTTTCTGTTTTACTGTATTTTTACTTATTTTGTTAAATATTTCCTATGAGAAATAGCTGGGAATTTATTTGGTTTCCACAGTTAGGAAAATTAAATTGGAGAAATGAAACTTAAATTAGAAAACTGAAACCCACAAAGACATCAAAGAATAATCAAGGGTGGAGATTTTCTCCACCAGAGAATGTAAGAATGTGGGCTCCTTAGGGTCAGGGACTGGGATTTGTAATCAGGGCTGGTAGCCTGAGATTTGAAAAGAATCTTGTTCTTTGCCCCTAGCTTCCCAGGGCTATCTTTGTTGTGCCTCAGTTCTCCTGTCTCAGTTTCCCTGAATTGTTCTGCCTTAGTCTCCCTGGTGGCACCCCCCCCTTTCCTGGTTATTAGGACTAAGATAATTAGGGCTGGGAGCTATATGGCCACTGGCACTCCAAAGACTCATAAAACTCCAGATGGCTTATCTCCATTATTTGGGCATATCTTTCTGGTCTCAGACTCAGTGTGTCCTAGCTCTTTATCAGAATTTATGATCCTTTCTCCATACTCCCAACCTGTCAGAACTGAATTTATGGCTCTTTCCTGGAATTCCAATTTCCCCAGTGCTCTACCCCTTCTTCTGTGCCTTTGTTTCCCTGAGCATCAGCGCCTCATAAGAGTCTCTGGAGTCACTCACTTGCTGCTGAATGCTTTGATACAAGAGTCCCATTCAGTCCCTTAGCTATGACTTCTAAACTCTCCATCACTATCAATAAACTATTAAAAATCTCTAATCTCTATCCTGCCTCAGTTTCTCCGCCATTACATCTTCCCCTTCTAGAATGAAAGCTCCTTGGGATCAGGGACTGGATTGAATGGAAACACTCTGTCCTGTTAGGCCTTAGGATTTCTTGCCTCACATTTTTAGAAACAGTGCTTTAGAAACCCCAGCCAATGGGGAAAGGAGCCAGTGTATTAGGGAGGGGAGCTCACATTAGGGAATAAAAAGGGGCTGCCCCTTGCTTGTGTGTGTCTCTCTCAAACCAAGCTTTGTATGTCAGAGAATGTGCATCCTTTCTCATGAGAAAGAAATTCTTTTTTGCCTTTCCTAAGAAAAGTCTCTGATTAATTTTAAAGGGGGGGGAGGGTAGTGACCCTTATCACACATTTCCTAATTACATTTTAATCTGGATTCTGCTGTATTTGGAAGCATCTTGTGTGGTTCAGCCTATCTGACATCAGAAACTGAGGTACAGAAAGATTGTATCTTGTTTAAGATCATACAGATAATACATGTATTTAAGATAAAAACTGATTCAAATTCCATTTTTCTGACTATAAACCCAACTTTCTTTCCACTGCAAACGAGCACATATGCCATTTGTGATAGTAATTGGCAGTAGCGATATGAGATTCCTTTAATTTCATCTTGCCTGTAACTGAAAACTCTTGGGAAGTACTAATATTGATAGGTAACTATCAACAATCATTGCTTCTTCAGAGGAGGATGAAGCTAAGCAAGGGAGGAGTGGTAAAGTTTAACTCAGATATAAGGGCTCAAATTGGTACTGACCTTTTCACTGTAATGAGCAAGTCATATTACTTTCTGTTTGTCTCTATGGGTGGCTCAGAAAAGGTTGCTCTGCCAGTTGATATCCTTTCTAACTCCTAACTCTTACTTCACTCATAATTCCACTTTTGGTAAATAAAACTTGAATGATTGATCATAAATTGAGCTTATTTGCACTTTGCCAAAAAAATAGCATTATGGATTTTCTATGAATGTTATAAACAATTTCAATTATAAGAGTAAAATATACTTGTATTTTTACAAAAATATTAAAATGAGTTTTCTTGGATATTGGTAGGATTAATTACAAAGTTTTTATCCCTATGGATAATACCTTTTTATCTCTCTAATATTCTTCTTTGTGAATATTTTTTCCTTCCATCTACAGTTCACCATTGATCAAATATGGCTTTTCTCTATAAGAAAAATACAAAATTAAAATGAAATCTTAAAGATTGTAAGAAAATGGTAACTTGAAATAGTAGCCTAATGGAAAGAGTCCAAGTAGAGCAGGAATCAAGATTTTGGTTCTCTCATGTTGTATTATTTAGGACTTATCACATAATCTGAACTTCCATTTTAAGGAAAGTACCCATGTTAGACATGCCTTTCTTCATTCCTTTTCAGGATCCATTCCTGACTCTTCAGACTTTCTTCACCATACCATAGCAGTCCCTTCATCTTTTACTTTGATTTATTGATTTCCTTTACTTTAAGGAAAGTATCCAGGCAAATCATCTTTTCATTCCTCTTTAGCCTCTATTCCTGATTCTCCACACTTTCCACTATGCCCCACTGCCCTACTTTTAGCTTCTGGTATTGTGATATCACCTCCTACTATACTATAAACTTCTTGAAAACAGAGATTGTCTTTTTCTTCAACTTATATTTGTATTTCAACATTTAGTGTCTCTGACACATGGTAGATGCTTGGAAATGTGTGTCAACTTGCCTTGTAAACTTAATTTATATGTAAATACATAAAAACCATGTATAAACACTTTTTAGCTAAACCTTGGAATATCTGTACAAAATTTTATTATATACAGTAAACCAAATCTCTACTATTAAAATGCTATAGAAAAAACAAAGCAATTACTTATTTAAATCAAGTAAAATAATACTTTTTCATTTACTTTATGTTTCAGGTAAACAATTTGGGGGAAAAAAGAAGGTCTATATTAGCCAAATGATTTTTCCATTTCCCTAATTTGTAGGTCGTACAGAAATTTTTGATTCAGTTCTCATCTTCATTTGTATCAATTTTCTTTCCAGTTGAAATAAATATTTTCCTACTTGATTCCAATTTTAGATAAATGAGTCAGTTTCAACAACTAATATTAGTTCTGATTCTGGATTCAGTTCATTAATTTGTTCATTATTTGTCTTTAGAACTTTAGAAAAGACTAAAAAAGATGCTATATGGCCACCAGAGGGCATGCTCCAGACAGCTCATGCTGAAGACACTCAATAATCAGGAGCTCATTTGTGTATAACCCTTATCAGTTCCCCAACTTCTCCCTTTGCTTCACTGTCTCTCATATGAACTTAAAAATAACTGCTTTTTAAAAATGTAACATGGAGCAGCTAGGTGGTGCAGTGGTTAGAGCACCAGCCCTGAAGTCAGGAGGACCTGAGTTCAAATCTGGTCTCAGACACTTAACATTCCCTAGCTGTGTGACCCTGGGCAAGTCACTTAACCCCAACTGCCTCAGCAAAAAGCAAAAAAAAAAAAAATGTAACAGGCTAAGCTCCTTTTCTGAACTTTCCTCTAGTGCATTCAGCACATAAACATGTCCTAGGCATCTTCTAGACATCTTCAAAACAAGACTCTAATAGGACGGAGTTCCCTTGGGCATCAAAAACTGCTCTGACCCTTAAGATGATTGGTTCTTATCTCAAATATCCCTCCAGTGACATCCTCAAGGGACTTACTCTTTAGAATGGACAGCTTTGCTAGGTCTAACTTTCCCACCCCTAGGGACTCATAATGTATTTATTATGTAGAAAATCCCTAGGTGTTTAGCCATATAACAAAAGAACAGACTGATGATTTCCATCCAATTAGCAATTAAAATTCAATTTCCAAAAAATTATTTTATTCACAAATTTTCAGGAACACATTTATTACACTCCACAAAGATAAGAGGGGTGTGTGTGTGTGTGTGTGTGTGTGTGTGTGTGTGTGTGTGTGCATCTGTGTATGTGTATGTGTCTTTGTCTGTATGTGTGAAATGAAATCCCCATGGTTGTTGTGCTATTCTGGGTCTTAAAATACCTTACAAAATTAAGTTTTATTGAAACTTTAAAAGTCCAGAAATTGAACCAAAGGAGCAATCATAATTCCATTTTTTTTTAATTTTAAATGCATTCGGGGCTGCCATCTGTTTGGGTTTTTTTGTTTTTTTGTTTTTTGTTTTTTTTTTTTTATCCTTGAACAGTGGATAAGTCAAGGGAATGTGACATTTATTCTTTTGCTTTCTTTATGCCAGAATCTAAAGATTATCTTATGGATTACTTGAACTTTCTTCCCTACCTCCAATCCCTTTCCTTTAGCTACTTTGCTTCTCTCCTAGCTCCTTTAGCATGTTTCAATCTCCTGTCCTAGTTGAGGGCTTTAGATTATGTTCTTTGCTTTGTTTTCATGGTTTGGTTAGGTTTGGTTTTCTCAACAGGCTTGATAATCACTATTATTGAAAGAGAAAACTAGAGAACACCCTAAAAGTGAAATCTAATATTCTTCCTGAGAAAAGTCAGCATTCTTCCTTCATAATATTAGAAGGAATATATATGATTATCTCTTCCTTTCCTTCTCTTCTCATCAGCTCATTTCCAAAATACAATGGCAAACTGTCTATGAATACTTTACTTGATTTCTTATGGTGGTCTTAATTTCACTTTTTCATTGCTGAGCAGAAAATAAAAAGTATTGTATGGTGAATGCCCTACTTTTTCCTTCTGTTCTACATTCTTCTTCTTTTGAAAACACCTAGCATTTACATAGCACTGTAAGGTTTCTTAAATTTCTGTAATCTTGTTTGGTACTCATAAAAAATCTATGAGGTAGGTTTACTGGGTCAGATGTGTCAAAGGCAGGATTTGACCTCAGTCTTTCTGATTCCAAGTATAGAATTTCACCACTGTGCAGTCTAGTTACTTCCTTTCTCTCATCTCTCTGTTTTCTCCACTAAAATTCAAAGTGAATAAGTTGACATGGTAGGAAAGAAATGGAGATTTAAGATACAGAGTGATTATAACACAGTAGAAAGACAATTGATTGTCATCAGAGGATATGGCTTCAAATTCCACTTATGGAACTACCTGCATATATGAGGATATGACTTCCCTGGTTCCTCTGAATGGGAATGCTATTGGGGAAGACTATAAGGAGGGTTCCATAAATATCTGTCAAAGTACTGAATGAATTAGAACAGTACCAGATTGCTGAAGACTTTGATTTCCACCTTATGAAGAAAATAGTACTCTATCCTATAAACACTGGAAGTCAATAGAGGTTTGAGAGTAGAAGACTGATATAATAAAAATAATCTTTCAGGAATATTAGTCTTATGGATTTCTGATGAAGACAGTGTGAGGCAATTCAGTTTAACAAATACGGGCATGTAAGACTTCTGCTATGTACCAAACATATATACCCAAAGAAAGACATTCGTATCTTCATACATTTCAAACCTTCAAACAGTTTAAAATCCAATAGGAAATATAAGATTTAAAAAAAACAAATAAATGTAATAAAGATGAGTCATGATAAATACATAGAAGAGGTTTAACAAGATAGTTAGAGATTGGAGAAGAGAGACATATTTATGGTTATATTATCAGGAAAGGATTAATGGATGAAGTATCATTTGAGTTGGACCTTGAGGGACAGGGAAAATTTTAACAGTAGAGATATGGGGCAGGAGGCAGGAGATATAGAAGACAATCCAGGCAGTTAGAAGCCTATATATAGTCTAGGGATTAATAATAATAAGAATGATGGAAGCTTGCATTTCTATGCTCCTTTATAACACGTAAAATAATTTACATATAATGTCTCATTTGATTCTTACAAAAACCCTGTAGTAGGTAATAAAGTACTCTTTATTATTATTTATTGGACAAAGATTCTTAAGTCTGGTGGAGGGGAGGAGTTGTGAATCTCTTTGGAAACCTGGTGAAGGATATGTATCCTTTTTTAAGAAGAATGTGTTAAAGGGAAAAGATCCACATATACAAAAATATTTGCAGCAATTCTTTTCTTTTTTTTTCTTATAATAAAGCTTTTTATTTACAAAACATATGAGTGATTTTTCTACATTGACCTTTGCAAAAACTTTTTTTTCCCAAGCTTTTCCCCTCCTTCCCCCAACCCCCCACCCCTAGATGACAGGTAATCTAATACATGCTAAATAGTATAAATTATATGACAAATACAATACATGTATACATATCTATACAGTTATCTTACTGCACAAGAAACATCAGATCTAGAAAGAGAAGAAGAAAAAAACAACCTAAGAAGGAAAACAAAATGCATGAAATTATTCATAGAAAGCGTTTTTTTTTTTTTTTTTTTTTTTTTTTTTTTTTTTTTTTTTTTTCTCTGGACGTATATGACTATGTTCATTGCTGAACAATAGGAATTGGTTTGATTCACATCATTGCTGAAGAGAACCATGTCCATCAAAATTGATCATCGTATAGTCTTGTTGCTGTGTATAATGTTCTCCTGGTTCTGCTGATTTCACTCAGCATCAGTTCATGCAAGTCTCTCCAGGCATCTCTGAAATCCTCCTGTTGGTCGTTTCTTACACAGCAATAATATTCCATAACATTCATATAACATAATTTATTCAGCCACTCTCCAATTGATGGGCACCCCTTCAGTTTCCAGTTTCTAGCCACTACAAAAAGGGCTGCCACAAACATTCTTGCACATGTGGGGCCCTTTCCCTCCTTAAAAATCTCTTTGGGATATAGGCCCAGTAGAAACACTGCTGGGTCAAAGGGTATGCACAGCTTGATAACTTTTTGAGCATAGTTCCAAATTGCTCTCCAGAATGGTTGGATCCGTTCACAGTTCCTCCAACAATGTATCAGTGTCCCAGTTTTCCCACATCCCCTCCAACAGTTATCATTATCATTTCCTGTCATTTTAGCCAATCTGACAGGTATGTAGTGGTATCTCAGAGTTGTCTTAATTTGCATTTCTCTGATCAATAGTGACTTGGAGCACCTTTTCATGTGACCAGAAATAGTTTCAATTTCTTCGTCTGAAAATTGTCTGTTCATATCTTTTGACCATTTATCAATTGGAGAATGACTTGAATTCTTATATATTTGAGTCAATTCTCTATATATTTTAGAAATGAGGCCTTTATCAGAACCTTTGAATGTAAAAATATTTTCCCAGTTTACTGCTACCCTTCTAATCTTGTCTGCATTCATTTTGTTTGTACAAAAACTTTTTAACTTGACATAGTCAAACTTATCTATTTTGTGATTAATGATGCCCTCTAGTTCTTCTTTGGTCACAAATTCCTTCCCCCTCCACAGGTCTGAGAGGTAAACCATCCTACATTGTTCTAATTTGTTTATAATATCATTCTTTATGCCTAGATCATGAATCCATTTTGACCTTATCTTGGTATATGGTGTTAGGTGTGGGTCAATGCCTAATTTCTTCCATACTAGTTTCCAATTATCCAGTTTTTGTCAAATAGTGAGTTTTTATCCCAAAAACTGGGGTCTTTGGGTTTATCAAACACTAGATTACTATTGTCATTGAGTATTTTGTCCTGTGGACCTAATCTATTCCACTGATCCACTACTCTATTTCTTATCCAATACCAAATGGTTTTGGTGACCACTGCTTTATAATATAGTTTTAGATCTGGTACAGCTAGGCCACCCTCATTTGCATTTTTTCATTAATTCCCTTGAAATTCTTGACCTTTTGTTTTTCCAGAT
Source organism: Myrmecobius fasciatus (assembly GCA_023553655.1). Lineage (NCBI taxonomy): Eukaryota > Metazoa > Chordata > Mammalia > Dasyuromorphia > Myrmecobiidae > Myrmecobius > Myrmecobius fasciatus. The sequence continues at coordinate 630,274 of JAJPUD010000075.1, read as the reverse complement.
GAATTTTGTTGTTATTTTTTCTAGTTCAGTTAAATAATCTCTTGGGAGTTTGATTGGTATAGCACTAAATAGATAGATTAGTTTAGGTAGTATTGCCATCTTTATTATATTCGCTCGACCTATCCAAGAGCACTTCATGTTTTTCCA
>JAJPUD010000075.1:609049-629727 GCA_023553655.1 Myrmecobius fasciatus | reverse complement strand
ATGCTAGATAGGATAAATTATATGACAAATACAATACATGTATACATATCTATACAGTTATCTTACTGCACAAGAAACATCAGATCTAGAAAGAGAAGAAGAAAAAAACAACCTAAGAAGGAAAACAAAATGCATGAAATTATTCATAGAAAGCGTTAAACTGCTGTGTTGTGGTCCACACTCAGTTCCACAGGCCTCTCTCTGGACGTATATGACTATGTTCATTGCTGAACAATAGGAATTGGTTTGAATCACATCATTGCTGAAGAGAACCATGTCCATCAAAATTGATCATCGTATAGTCTTGTTGCTGTGTATAATGTTCTCCTGGTTCTGCTGATTTCACTCAGCATCAGTTCATGCAAGTCTCTCCAGGCATCTCTGAAATCCTCCTGTTGGTCGTTTCTTACACAGCAATAATATTCCATAACATTCATATAACATAATTTATTCAGCCACTCTCCAATTGATGGGCACCCCTTCAGTTTCCAGTTTCTAGCCACTACAAAAAGGGCTGCCACAAACATTCTTGCACATGTGGGGCCCTTTCCCTCCTTAAAAATCTCTTTGGGATATAGGCCCAGTAGAAACACTGCTGGGTCAAAGGGTATGCACAGCTTGATAACTTTTTGAGCATAGTTCCAAATTGCTCTCCAGAATGGTTGGATCCGTTCACAGTTCCTCCAACAATGTATCAGTGTCCCAGTTTTCCCACATCCCCTCCAACAGTTATCATTATCATTTCCTGTCATTTTAGCCAATCTGACAGGTATGTAGTGGTATCTCAGAGTTGTCTTAATTTGCATTTCTCTGATCAATAGTGACTTGGAGCACCTTTTCATGTGACCAGAAATAGTTTCAATTTCTTCGTCTGAAAATTGTCTGTTCATATCTTTTGACCATTTATCAATTGGAGAATGACTTGAATTCTTATATATTTGAGTCAATTCTCTATATATTTTAGAAATGAGGCCTTTATCAGAACCTTTGAATGTAAAAATATTTTCCCAGTTTACTGCTACCCTTCTAATCTTGTCTGCATTCATTTTGTTTGTACAAAAACTTTTTAACTTGACATAGTCAAACTTATCTATTTTGTGATTAATGATGCCCTCTAGTTCTTCTTTGGTCACAAATTCCTTCCCCCTCCACAGGTCTGAGAGGTAAACCATCCTACATTGTTCTAATTTGTTTATAATATCATTCTTTATGCCTAGATCATGAATCCATTTTGACCTTATCTTGGTATATGGTGTGGGTCAATGCCTAATTTCTTCCATACTAGTTTCCAATTATCCAGTTTTTGTCAAATAGTGAGTTTTTATCCCAAAAACTGGGGTCTTTGGGTTTATCAAACACTAGATTACTATTGTCATTGAGTATTTTGTCCTGTGGACCTAACCTATTCCACTGATCCACTACTCTATTTCTTATCCAATACCAAATGGTTTTGGTGACCACTGCTTTATAATATAGTTTTAGATCTGGTACAGCTAGGCCACCCTCATTTGCATTTTTTCATTAATTCCCTTGAAATTCTTGACCTTTTGTTTTTCCAGATGAATTTTGTTGTTATTTTTTCTAGTTCAGTTAAATAATCTCTTGGGAGTTTGATTGGTATAGCACTAAATAGATAGATTAGTTTAGGTAGTATTGCCATCTTTATTATATTCGCTCGACCTATCCAAGAGCACTTCATGTTTTTCCAATTGTTTAGATCTGACTTTATTTGTGTGGAGAGTGTTTTGTCGTTTTGCTCATATAGATCCTGACTTTCCCTTGGCAGATATATTCCCAAATATTTTATACTATCGATAGTTATTTTGAATGGAATTTCTCTTTGTATCTCTTGCTGCTGCATTTTGTTGGTGATGTATAAAAATGCTGATGATTTATGTGGATTTATTTTGTATCCTGCAACTTTGCTAAAGTTGTGGATTAATTCTAATAGTTTTTTAGTTGATTCTCTAGGGTTCTCTAAGTAGACCATCATATCATCTGCAAAGAGTGATAATTTGGTTTCCTCATGACCTACTCTAATTCCTTTAATCTCTTTTTCTTGTCTTATTGCCAAGGCTAGCATTTCTAATACAATATTGAATAGTAATGGTGATAGTGGGCAACCTTGTTTCACCCCTGATCTTATTGGGAATGGTTCCAGTTTGTCACCATTACATATGATGCTAGCTGATGGTTTTAAATAGATGCTACTGACTATTTTAAGGAAAAGTCCATTAATTCCCATACTCTCTAATGTTTTTAATAGGAATGGATGTTGGATTTTATCAAATGCTTTTTCTGCATCTATTGAGATTATCAAATGTTTTTTGTTAATTTGGTTATTAATATAGTCAATTATGTTAATAGTTTTCCTAATATTGAACCATCCCTGCATTCCTGGTATAAATCCTACTTGGTCATGGTGTATTGTTCTGGGAATGATTTTCTGTAATCTCTTTGCTAATATTTTATTTAAGATTTTTGCATCAATATTCATTAAGGAGATTGGTCTATAATTTTCTTTCTCTGTTTTTCTTTTACCTGGTTTAGGTATCAGTACCATGTCTGTATCATAAAAAGAGTTTGTTAGGAGTCCTTCATTCCCTATTTTTTCAAATAGTTTATGTAATATTGGAGTTAATTGTTCTTTAAATGTTTGGTAGAATTCACATGTAAATCCATCTGGTCCTGGGGATTTTTTGTTAGGGAGTTGATTAATGACTTGTTCTATTTCTTTTTCTAAAATGGGACTATTTAAGTAATTTATTTCCTCTTCTGTTAATCTGGGCAATCTATACTTTTGTACATATTCCTCCATTTCACTTAGGTTATCAAATTTATTGGCATAAAGTTAGGCAAAGTAACTCCTGATTATTGCTCTAATTTCCTCTTCATTGGTGGAAAGTTCTCCCTTTTCATTTTTGAAACTAACAATTTGATTTTCCTCTTTCCTTTTTCTAATTAAATTAACTAGAGGTTTATCTATTTTGTTGGTTTTTTCATGAAACCACCTTTTAGTTTTATTTATTAATTCAATAGTTTTTTTACTTTCAATTTTACTAATCTCTCCTTTTATTTTTAGGATTTCAAGTTTGGTATTTGATTGGGGGTTTTTAATTTGTTCTTTCTCTAGCTTTTTTAGTTGCAAGCCCAATTCATTGATTTTCTCTTTCTCTATTTTATGCAAATAAGCATCTAGAGATATAAAATTTCCCCTTATTACCGCTTTGGCTGTATCCCACAAATTTTGGTAGGTTGTCTCATTATTGTCATTCTCTTGGATGAAATTAGTAATTGTGTCTGTAATTTGCTGTTTCACCCATTCATTCTTTAGGATAAAATTATTTAGTTTCCAATTGGTTTTTGGTCTATTTTCTCCTGGCCTTATATTGCATGTGATTTTTATTCCGTCATGATCTGAAAAAAAAATACATTTATTATTTCTGCCTTCCTGCATTTGATTTTGAGGTTTTTGTGTCCTAACACATGGTCAATTTTTGTATAAGTTCCATGGACTGCTGAGAAAAAAGTAAACTCCTTTCTGTCTCCATTTAATTTCCTCCAAAGATCTATCATACCTAACTTTTCTAACATTTTGTTTACCTCCTTAACTTCTTTCTTATTTATTTTGTGGTTTGATTTATCAAGTTCTGAGAGAGGGAGGTTGAGATCCCCCACTATTATAGTTTTGCTGTCTATTTCTTCTTGCATCTCTCTGAACTTTTCCTCTAGGAATTTCCATGCTATACCACTTGGTGCATATATGTTTAGTATTGATATTGCTTCATCATCTATGGTACCCTTTAGGAAGATATAATTTCCTTCTTTGTCTCTTTTAATTAAGTCTATCTTTGCTTTTACTTGGTCTGAGATCAGGATTGCTACCCCTGCTTTTTTTTGTTCACCTGAAGCATAATAAATTCTGCTCCAGCCTTTTACCTTCACCCTGTATGTATCTCTATGTTTTAGATGTGTTTCTTGTATACAACATATTGTTGGATTCTGGTTTTTAATCCAGTCTGCTATCTTCTTCTGCTTTAAGGGAGAGTTCATTCCATTCACATTCACAGTTAAAATAACCAATTCTGTATTTCCTGCCATCTTGTTTACCCTAGCTTATGCTTTTCTCTTTCTTATCCCCTTTCCCTCCTTCCTACTATTTTGCTTTTGATAACCACTTCCCTCAAACAATCCTTCCCCTTTAGAGCCCCACCCACCCCTTTTTTCCCCCTTTCCCTCCTGTTTCCTTATAAGTATGTCTATTATTCCCTCAGAACCAAATCTGATGAGATGGAGATTAACCCAATTCTCATTCCCCTCCCTTTTTTCCCCTCAATCATTATAGGTTTTCTTTGCATCTGCATTTGGTGTAATTTCCCTTATTTTTCCTCCTTTTCCTCTTCTTCCAGTGTTATCCCTTTTCTACCTCTAATTTCTTTTTCAGTTTATCATATCATAATAATCATAAAATCACAATAATCATATCATAATAATCTCAAAATCACAGTAATCATATCATAATCATAATGTAATAATAGATTCATAAAATCAACTCTCATTGTGTAAGTATCTATAACATAAATATAGTTCTCAAGAGTTTTTTTTTTCTTGTTACCTTTTTATGTTTCTCTTGTGTTCTGTGTTTGTAGATCAAATTTTTTGTTCACTTCTGGTCTTTTCAGTAGAAATAGGTGAAATTCTCCTATGTCATTGAATGACCATCTTCTTCCCTGGAAGATAATGCTCATTCTAGTTGGGTAACTTATTCTTGGCTGTAATCCAAGTTCCTTTGCCCTTCGGAATATCTGATTCCAGGCCCTTGGATCCTTCAAAGTAGAAGCTGCTAGATCCTGTGTGATCCTAATTGTGGCTCCCCGATATTTAAATTGTTTCTTTCTGGCTTCTTGTAATATCTTTTCCTTGGTATGATAGTTCTGGAATTTAGCCACGATATTTCTGGGGGATTTAATTTTTGGGTTTCTTTCAGGAGGTGATCGGTGGATTGTTTCAAGGAGTATTTTGCCTTCTGGGTCTAAAATATCAGGGCAGTTTTCTTTTATGATTTCCTGGAAGATAGTGTCTAGGTTCTTTTTTTCATCATGGCTTTCAGGAAGCCCTATAATCCTTAGATTATCTCTCCTAGATCTATTTTCCAGGTCAGTTGTTTTTCCTAGGAGATATTTCATGTTTTTCTCTATCTTTTCATTTTTTTTGTTTTTGTTTTACTGATTCTTGAAGTCTTGATGAGTCATTCATTTCCAATTGTTCAATTCTAATTTTTAATGTCTTATTTTCTTCAGTTACTGTTTTTAGTTCCTTTTGCAATTGACCAATTACATTTTTTTGTTCATTGCATTCTTTTTCCATTTTTTCTATTTTATTTTGCAGTGATCTCATTTCGTTTCCCCATGTTTCTTCTAACTCTCTTTTAAGATTTTTTATGTAATCTTCAAAGAAAGCCTTGTGACATGGAGACCAGTTTATGTCTCTCTTTGGGACTTTTTCTGGAGTTGCTTTACCTTTAGGGGCCTCAGGATTTGAGGTCTGTTCTTCCCTCTCTCCATAAAAGTTGTCTATGGTGAGAGCTGTTTTTGGTTTTTTATTCTTTTTTTTTTTTAAAGGTGTGGGGTCTGTTTAAGGCAAAGGTGGGACAGCTGCTTTAATTTGCCCTAGGGCAGTTCTGCTGATTGAATTATTTCAGGTACTGGGCAGTTCTGCTGATTGAATTATTTCTGGTGCTGATCAGTCCTGTTGATTGATTGATTGCTTTAAGGTGCTGTGTAATGGCAGCTAGGTCCCATGCTCATCAGGGATTCAGTGGTTCACAATCTACCCTCCACAAAAGGCAGACCTTCCAAACCACCTGCCCACAATCAGGACAGATTGGCCCAAGAGGCCCCCAGAAGACTCCCTGGTGTGTGAAAAGCACAACGCTCCCACTCCTGTTCCGACTCCTGTTCCAGTTCCCTGTTCCAGCTCCCTGCCCTGGTCTCCCTGTGCTGCAGTCTGGGTTCGGCAGACCACCCCCCTGCCCAATTAAAACAAACCTGTTTTGAAGTTCTTCCAGAGTATCTTCTTCTAGAATCGTGTTGTCCTCCAGATATTGTGGATTTTTTGCTTCAAAATCAGTCTGGAGGCTTCATATTTTGTTGGTTTGAGGGGAGGTTAGAGGAGGTTACAGAGACTCCTGTCTGATCTCCGCCACCATGGCTCCACCCCCGGAAGGAAGTCCCGCAGCAATTCTTTTCATGGAGTCAAAGAACTGGAAAATTAGTGATGCCTATCAATTGGGAAAAGGCTGAATAAATTATAATATATGAAAGTAATAGAATATTACTGTTCTATAAAAAATGATAAACAAGTTGATTTCAGAAAAACCTGGAAAGACTTACATGAACTGATGCTGAGTGAAATGAGCAGAAAACAGAAAAACATTGTACACAGCAACAGCAAGATTTTGTGATGATCAGTTCTAACAAACATAAGCTCTTCTCAGCAATTCCAAGGCAATTCCAAAAAACTTTGGAAAATGCCATCCACATCCAGAGAGAAAACTCTGGAGATTGAATATGGATTTTTTTTCTTCAATTCTTTTTCTTTCTTGTGGTTTTTTTCCTTTTGTTCTGATTTTTCTCTCTCGATATGACACATGAAAATATGTAAAAATTGAATGTACATGTATAATATAACAAATAAAACATAAAAACTAAAAAGAAGGATGAGGAGAATATACATTTAAATATATGAACTATATAGGATAGCAAAGGAAACAAATTATATTGAAAATTATCAAAATATTTAAAAAAAAAAACAAGTTCATGGATCCTAGGTTGAGAACCCCTCTTTAGATTTAAGTCATATAAAGAAATTCTTCTTGGTCCTATCACATTGCTCTATTCATAGTAGGTATTTTAAAATGTTTGCTGAATCACATTTTTCACTTAGAAAAACAGACTCAGAATGAACCAATTTGCTTATGGGCCCACAACTTGTAAAGGCCAGAGATAAGATAAAATTTCTGAACTCATCTTGTAAAAATTAATGCTAAAAATTGTCTTGCTATGTAATTGGGGAAAAATTAAAATACGATTAAAAAATAAAAATAAAACCTTGAGCCCTTGACTTCAAATCTAACATTCTTTCTACTCAGGCTACTTCCCTTAACAATGCAGAAACTCGATGTCAAGTCATCACTCTATTGCTAACTCTTTCTGATATACAACAGCATTTGAAGAAGTCCTTTTGTTTCTCAGTTCCTTCATCTGTATTTTGTGATAGACATACTTATCTTTCATAGAGAGGTATTGTGAAAATTCATTAAACACTTACAATGAGTTTTGCAATTCTTTTATGAAAGATGTTATTGAAGTGCAGAGTGGTTTTATAATAATAATTATGTAAATAATATTTTAAATAAAAATTACAATTTAAATCTAGTTCTTAAGATCCACTGTAGTTGTAAGTATTCTTTATGCATTATTCTTTGATCCAGCAATACCCCTACTACTACATCTGTGTCCCAAAGAGATCACAAAAAAGGGAAATGCACCTACATGTGCAAAAACATTTATAGTAGCCCTTTTGATGGTGGCAAAATATTGGATATTGAGGGAATGTCTGTAAATTGAGGAATGGTGGAACAAGTTGTGATATATGAATGCAATGGAATATTATTGTGCTATAAAAAATGATTAACAGTAAACTTTCAGAAAAACTTTGAAAGACTTATGTGAATTGATGCAAAGTGAAATGAGCAGAGCTAGGAGAACATTGTACACAGTATCAGCAACATTGTGCAATGATCAGCTATGAATCTCCTAAGCAACTCAATGATCCAAGACAAGTATAAAAGGATTTCCTTTTATACTTGCTATCCACATCCAGATAAAGAACTGATGGACTCTGAATATAGATTGAAGCATTTCCCTCTTCCCCCACTTACTTTATTTTTTTTCATGGTTTTTTTTTTCCTTTTAATCTGTTTCTTCTTTAACAACTTTGTCTAATCTGGAAATATGTTTTACATCATAGGACATGTAACCTTTATCAACTTGTCTAATATTTTAGGTGGAGGGAAGAGGAGGGGAAGAGAAAGAAAAATTTGTAACTCAAAAATCTTGTAAAATGGAATGTTAGAAATTGAATTGACATGTAATTGGGAAAATACTATTAAAATATTATTTATGCATGGCTAAATCATTCTTTTCTCTTAAAATATATATCTTCCCTTGAGTTCATAAATTATCCTAAAGGAAAAGAAAAATCCATATATCAAATAAAAATAGCATCTAGATCAGTAGCTAAGATTTGTATGAACAAACAAAAGTTTAAGTAGCTTTATTGGTTAAACCATATTAATATTCTGGAAGCACCTAGGCCACTACAAAATTTACTATTAGGTTCTATTTGAGTAGCAAGCACCTAGTTATCATCGTCATCATCATCTTCATCATCAACATTACCATAACTAACAATTATATAACACCCACAAGATACCAGGAACTGTGCTAAGAGCTTTATAATTATTCTCATTTGATCCTTACAACAGCCCTGAGATATTGGTGCTATTATTATCCCTATTTTATAGAGAAAAAACTGAGGCAAACAGAAATTATCACTTACCCAGAGTCATGTAGCTAATAAGTGCCTGAGGCTTGATTTGAATTTGAGTTCCTAATTCCAGTATTCATGCTCTGTACCATATAGCTTCACCTAGCTTCCTATTATATACTTGTATATTGCTTATTCTGTACATTATTATATACCTGATTGAGGGAGGAAGCAACTGAGGGCAGTGTAGAATAGGTAGAAAACTGAATCCCAAATCAAGAAGACCTAGATCTAAGTTCCTCTGCTAACATGTTCTTGCTGTATAATCCAGGGCATCATTCAATCTTTCAATGCTTTAAGGGGTTTCCTAAGGCTTGCACTGGTAAGGACAGTTTATTCACTAGAGAGTTCCCTTAACCATTGACATCACAGGTCTAGTCCCTATTCCTATTCTTGAGAGAGGGAATATATCAGGAGAGACTAATCAGAACTTTTCTCCAGGACCAACCTATTATAGTAGCTAATTCCCTAAGAGATAACCACTGTCTTTTCTCACCTAGCCTATTGCCACAATTCACAAACAGAATACTATCAAAAGACTCATGAAACTTTCTCCCCACTCTGAGATTTTTCCAGACTGGAATAATCTTATTTTACTCCTAGAGTTCCAATACTAAGTACAGAAATACATATGAAGTTTCCCAAGTCACATGAAAAAAACAATATGGGTTGGGAATCTTATGCTATTGAGAGGTGTGGCTATAAATCCATATCATGTCCTAGGACCCCTGAAATAACACTGATATGTTTACCTAACCCATTTTACTTCTTCAGAATTACTTTGTGCCCAGTTCACAAGTCATTGGTGTTAATAGACTTCTACTGCCACTTTTTTGTATATTGCCCGAAATTACTTTCATTAAAATTAGTTACCTGGAATCAAGTCAAAATGATAAGCATTTATTAGGCACTTACTATGTGTCAGAAAGTGTGCTAAATTTTGAAAATACTTATATAAGCAAAATGAAAATCTGCTCTCAAAAAGATTATTTCAGCAACTAGCAACTAGTATTTCTTAAGGATAGTTATCCCTTCCACATTGTAGCTTTCCCCATAATGATTTCAGCATATCAGGAGTCAGCATAAGAAATTAAATGAGAATTTTGAGGGAATTTTGTAGAAGCTACAAAAGGCATGTGAAGGTCAGCAGACAACACAGAAAACGTTTAGAAATTCAGAAGAACATTATATATATATACATGTATGGATATATGTATATTTACACACACACATGTATATATATATATATATATACACACACATTATCAACACAAATTTCATAAGACACTGTAAATATCCCATAAAAGAAAAAAAAATTCAGACTTTTCTGGTATGAAGGGAGAGCCAAAAAAAAAAAAATTTACACAGATTTTCCAGATTGCTGGGGCACTATGCCCCAAACCAGCAAGGGAAAGGATAATTGTATTTACTATGTGCTGAGCATTGGTATAAACACTAGGAATAGAAATACAGATAGGAAGGAAAACAGTCTCTGTTCTGAAGGAGCTTATATTCTAATAGAAAAAAACAACTTGTAGAGGGAATCTGACAGGTGTGGTCAGGAGGAAAAAAATGAAAAAGGTCAATAAAATTAGGACTTAAGTCCGGAGACCCCAAACTAGAAATAAGTCAAACCCTACACTATCATATTTACTTCTTCATACTGATAGTCCCTAAACTAACATGGGATAATGTCTTCGTCTCTACAGGATTTCCTTATTTAATCATGACCTTCTGAATTTTCTAGTATGTTCACCAAATTTTAAATTAATTTTAGTTGCGTTTTTTTTAAAATATATCCCCATTGTTTCTCCCGGTATCCTTCCCTCTCCTTTCCCAGTGTACTATCCCCTATAACAAATAACATTTTAATGACAAAATTTTAAAAAGAAGAGAAAAAAATCAGCATAACTAATCAATACATCAAAAAAGTCTAAAAAATATGCATAATGTATCACAACCTTAGACCTCATTTATGTAGTACTGTTTCATAGCTCTTCTTTCAAACTATAATTGTTCTTTCTATAGTATCATACATAAAATATTAATTTTAAATATTTGTATGTGGTTATTCTTTCTGTTTACATTGTTGTAGTCACTGAATTGTTTTCCTTGTTCTACTTCATTCTTCATGAATTCAACTAGGTTTTCCCTTCTTTTCTGTATTTATCAAATTCATCATTTCTTAAAGCGCAGTAATATATTACAGTCATGTAAAACAATTTGTTTAGCAGTTCTCCATTTTATGGGCATCTATATTGTTTCCAATTCTTTTCTGTCATGCTGATATAAATATTTTGGAATATATGGAGACTCATCAATGGCTACCTTGAAATATAAGCCTAAAAATAGAATCTCTAAGTTAAAGCATATAGACATTTGGTCATTTTGATTACATAATTTCTAATTACTTTCCAAAAAATGTTGTATTGATTTACAGGATCACCAATAAAGTACCAGTATGCCTAGGTTCGTATATCAACCCAACAATGACTTTGCCCATATTTTGTCATCTTTGCCAGTTTTCTGGGTGTGAAGTAAAACTTCAGAATTGTTCTCTTATTCCTTTTAAAAAAAAAAACTGTTCATATTCTTTGATTACTTACCTATTGGGGAATGGATGTTTGTGTGTGTGTGTGTGTGTGTCTCTGTGTGTAAGAATATAGATAGATGATAGATAGATAAATAGATAGAACTATGTAGCTAAAAGATACATAAATATATGTATGTAGCATATATATATATATATATAGATTCAAGAGCCTTATTAAATAATTTAATACCAACATTTTCTTTCCATTTGAGTTCTTCCCTTCCTATCCTAGGTACATCTTGAATGTGCAGAAGCTTTTCAGTATCACATAATCAAAGTTGCCTATTTTTATCTCTTATATTTGCCTCCATCCCCTGTTTGGATAAGATTATTCTCCTACCCATAGTTGTGAGAAATATTTGGTATGCTCCTTTATTACTTTTTTATAGTGGTGATAGTCACAGGTCATGTTGCCTAACCTCCTCCTTTTAAGAATTTCCAACCCTTTCATTTGAAGAAAATTGAGACCTCAAGAGAAGGAATTATCTTCCTCAAGGATGCATAGACTTTAAAATTGAAAGATTTAAAATTGAAAGAGACCTTAGAGGTTATCAAGGCTAAAATCAGCTTTACAGATGAAAAAACTGAGGCCTAGAGAGTTAAATAACTTACTAAGGATAACACAGATAATAAGTGGTAGAGATGACTTTGATCACAATTCTCCTGACTTCAAATTTAGTATTCTTCCCTACACATTATGCTGTCATAATTTCATTCAAGAAGACAAGTGGAATCATAGGCTTATCTTATACTTTTAAAGCTAGAAAAGGACCTTAAAGACCTTTGCATTAATTTTTCAGGTAAGAGAATTAAGACCTAGAAAAGTTGTGGCTTGCCCAAGGTCATAAGTTAGGAAAATACATTTAAAAAATTGAGCACTTCCAAATTTTATAAAAATCAAGTGCTGGCTTGTGGGAATACTAGAATTCTAGAATCTCCAAGTGTCATAATCTTGTCCAGTCATTTTTCAGTCATGTCCAACTTTTCATGGCTCCATTTAGAATTTTCTTGGCAAAGATATAGAAGGGGTTTGTCCTTTCCTTCCCTAACTCGTTTTGCAAATGAGGAAACTGAAGCAAACAGACTTAGTGGACTTGCCCAGGATCACACAGTTAGTGTCTGAGGCACCAAAAACTCAGGATTTTCCAACTCCAGGTCTGCCACTGTGCCACCTAATAGCTCCCAAATCTTACCAATTCAGAATTTCTTTTTGGTTAGAGAAACTTTTCTGTGTTCTGCCTCTGCCACACACAAAAAAGTAGCACCTTTCTCTCTGGGAAGCTTCTTCACACCATGCCTAGCCACTTTATTGCCTGGGTTTCAGCCTCCCTTTGATGAGTCAGTCCACAATAATGTAATTGCCTTGTGATTGCCCACATGTATTACTTAAAAATGTTTTTCTTGTACTAACTCTGTTGCCAATGTGGTGTAACCAATCTATTGTGGTCAGCTCAGTTTGATTCAGCTCAACAAGTATTCATTATGTGGTTCTTGAATCACAGTTTATATGGTCATCAGATTTTTTGTGGGGGAGGGATTGAGAAAAGTATAGCTGGCAGAACTAAATCTCTGTGCACAGATTAATAGGTACTCTTCTCCACCCATCCTATTTAAAATTATTAAAAGAATAAAAACTTCTACAAAGTAGTTTATGATTCCCTTCAAATTATGCTGCAATTATTGAAGAAATACACTATTCTTTCCCTCAGAGAGCACTATTTCTGAAAAACACTATCCTCTGCAAATGATGGCTTCATAAGTGGCATTTATATTTTCATCTGCTCCAAGTGCTTTGAAAATAATTTTTAGCATCACACAGTACTATGGTAACCATATCTTCATCATTGTAGTGGTATTGTAATGATGTGTTTTAAAAATTGGTTCATGCCCCGATCATGCCCCGTTTTGTAGAGCAATTTGGAACTATGTCCAATAGGCTACAAAAACCATGCACATCCCTTGACCTAGCAACATTACGAGGTATGTATTCCAAAAGAGATTTTTTTAAAAAAGGAAAAGGACCTATATGTGCAAAAATATTTATAGTGATTATTTTCTGGGGACTAAAACAATTGGAAATTGAGGGGATGCCCATCAATTGGGGAATGACTGAACAAATTGTAGTATATATGATTATGTTGAAATACTATTGTGCTATAAGAAATGATGAGCAGATTGCTATCAGGAAAAATCTGAAAAGTCTTCCATGAATTCATACAAAATGAAATGTACTATGTACAAAGTAACAGTAATATTGTAAGATAATCAGTTGTAAATAACTTGGCTACTTTCAGCAATACAGTGCTCCAAGACGACGCTAAAGGACTTATGATGAAAAATACTCTCCATACCAAGAAAAAGTGTCTGAATACAGATTGAAGCATAATTTTTAACTATATTTTTCTTGAGGTTTCTATTAGAGTTCTGTTAGGGTTAGGATAGTCTATGTTTTATTTTACAACATGATTTTTCTGGAAATGTTTTGCATGATTTTATATGTTACTTTTCAATGAGAAGCATGGAGAAGGAAAAGGAGAGAGAACCTGGAATTCAAAGTTGTGGAAACAAATGTTAAAAATTATTTTATATGTAAATAGGGAAAAATAAAAGACTAAATAATAAAAAGATTGTTTCATCCTGCCAAATAAATTTCATTCTTCTATATGAGTGGTGTGTGTACCCACTGCTGTTGAAAAAAAAAAATGCTTTGCTGTACTTATCAATGTGAAAATTGGGAATCCTTTACAAGGTGGAATAGAACTCTAAATTTACTCATGGGCATTGAAATGCTCATTTATAGAATTTTAGCAAAGAGAAAATTCAAATAAAATTTACAAAACTTTGTCTTCATTATTGGCTTAATATGACTCACTAGACAACAGTATCATTATGTATGGTCTGCAGTGCTTTGTAGCTCACACTATGCTGCAGATTAGTAAAATATTATTATTCTATAAGTAGGATTGATCCACCATTCAAAGCATCCATGATTCCTGAAGGCTCCCAGATTGAGATGCAGAGGCTAAGGAAGAGTAGTTATGAAGGAGGAAAGGAGCAAGGCACAAGGAGGAGGAGGAATATATTAGTTGAGGGTTTTTTGTAGGGTTTTTCTAAGTTTATAGGTTTTCAGAAGATATGAACGTCAAAAAGAAATTCCCTAGATGCCAACTTTTGTAAAGTTTTCTGGATATTTTGTTCATAACCTTGCAAGGATAATTTTTCCTATTTGAAACAAAAGCTGCTATTCTCTCCTTCAGAACTGAATGACTTTTTTTCATTTTGAAGCACATTGAACTGACTTTGAGCTAAAATGAACCCATAACATTAATTTTTTTTATCATTCCCTCAAAATTCCACTGACCTGCTTAGAAGATTTGGAGGCTTCAATTTTGACACTTGACCTAAAAATGCTCATTTTGATTAGTGGTCTTTCCCCTCTATCTCTTTAATTATAATTTTCTAGTAATTTGCACAAAATTTTCAGAAGAAAAACATTTTCAGGCTAATAAAAATGTGTCATTATCTGTTCCCTATCCACTGGACAGTTGTTATAAAACAGTGGCAAAATATTAAGGCATTATTCTTTTTTATTACTTAGCAATCTGTAAGATTTGAGTTTCTATAATTCTTGTTTCAATGATTCAACTTCAAAATATTCCCTCCTAATCTTGTCTGCATTAGTTTTGTTTGTACAAAAACTTTTTAACTTAATATAGTCAAAATTATCTATCTGGTTTTCAATGTAGAGTTCCAGTTCTTCTTTGGACATAAATTTATTCCTTCTCCACAGGTCTGAAAGGTAAACTAAAATATGTTCCTCTAATTTGCTTATAATATCACTCTTTATATCTAAATCATGAACCCATTTAGATCTTATCTTGGTATGTGGTGTTAGGTATGGGTCAAGCCCTAATTTCTTCCACACTAGTTTCCAAATTACGCAGCTTTTGCCGAATAGTGAGTACTTATCCCAAAAGCTGGGGTCTTTGGGTTTATCAAACACTAAACTGTTAAGGTTATTGCCTAGATTGTCCTGATAACCTATCCTATGCTACTGATGGACTGCTCTATTTCTTAGCCAGTACCAAATGGTTTTGATGACTGCTGCTTTATAATATGGTTTTAGATCTGGCACAGCAAGGCCACCTTCATCAGCCTTTTTTTTTCATTAATTTTTTTTGAAATTCTTGACCTTTTGTTCTTCCAAATGAACTTTGCTACTATTTTTTTCTGGATCTGTAAATGTAGAAGTCTTCTCAATACTAATCCAACAATCCTAAAGTCTCAACAGCCTCTAAGCTCAAGGCCAAATGGCCACCTATAGAAATGTGTAAAGTCATCCAACCTCAGGGTCTTCAGGCTGAAGAAATGGTTCTAATTCTCCCTATTATATCCTTCCTATTGTCCTTCAGCTAATTTTCCTCTGGGTGTGGGATACAATAAGGAAGAGAGACAGGAAAACAAAGGCTCTGTGTCTGTTTGTATATATCTCTCTGTCTCTCTCTTGGTCTCTGTCTCTCTGTGTCTGTATATCTCTCTCTCTCTCCCTCTCTCTCTGTTTCTGTCTGTATCTCTCTCAATCTCTCATCCTTTAAGGGTTTAAACTTTTATCTAATGATATGATTTATAAAAGGAATCAAAGCCTCATTGAAAGTAAAAGTGGACTATGTTAGCTTTATTAATCAGTACTGTCCTAGACTATTTAAAATAACTAGACAATATAATTTGAATATTGCTGTGGTATAGAAAATAAGTTGGTAGATTTAGAAAAATATGGAAATACTCGGACTTATGAAGGAAGATGGTATCTGCCTTCAGAGAAACAGAACAGATAAGTATAATAAGGCTTCACATAGAAGTATATGAATGTACCTGTGTATGTATGTGTATAACTATATATATACTATGTATATATACTATATATGTATTTACTATGTATATATGTATATAACTATATATATACTATATATGTATACTACATATATATACATATATATGTGAATATATGTTTGTGAATATATATGTATGTATGTATGTATGTATCCATACCAAACTGTAATCATCTTGGGAGGGGTAGGGAAGGAAACAGGGAAAAAAAGAATAAATAATAAGTACACAGCAAAGAACAAAAGAAAACCTACAAGGAAGCAAAGAAAAGATGGACAATTTTGAACACAATGTGCAGTATTTATTACACAGGCTTTTTTAAAATGGATTTTTGTTGCTTTATATTTTGAATTATGTCATGTTTTGCTGTGCATATGATAATGTTTCTTTTTCTATTTTATTTTTGTTTTTAATAATTTTTAAAAAGTACAAGTAGAGTATGTTATAAAAATATGACATTCATGGCTCTCTGATCCTCTGTTCCAATGGTCTTCAGTAGTCTTGTTCCACTCTGCATCCAGTCTCACTGATGTATTTTCTTGGCACAACTCTCCATCAACACTATAGGTGCTCCATTTCTCTCATGTAGCTTCTCAAAGTAACTAGTCCTGCCCAGTCACCCTCCCATGAGTCACCAATCAAAAGGCTCTTGTTTGATCCATATTATATATATGCTTTCAGACTTCTTGTCTGGTTCCATCCTTTGTATGGAGGATGGTTTATTAAATAATCATAATTACATTTGTACAATATCTTTGTATACATCTACATGCTTTATAGAGTGTTTTTAGAGTGTTGAACCTGAAGTCAGGAAGACCTGAGCTCTGTTCCAGTTTCAGACACTAGCTGTATGATTCTGGGTAAGCCTTTCATATTCTGTTCACCTCAGTTTCCTCATATATGAAATCTGTAAAAACCTCCCAGTGTTATTGTGGGGATTAAATGAGATAAAAGCTTTAGTAAAACATGTAGCATACTACTTGGCACATCCAAATGCTATATAAATGTTAGTTATTATTATTATTGTGTCTCCTACTAAATTGTGAGCTCCTCAGGGACAAAAACCATCTTATTTATCTTTATGCATTTACTACTAAAGGTCTTCCATATCGTGTGGGATGGGTGCTAGACTTCCTTCCCCAAATTAACTAATCAGAGACATCTGCAGGGACAAAGAGAAAGCATTTATTTATTCCCTGAAGGGAGAGGCCCAGGCAAGCACACCAGGAAAGGATCTCAGCTCCCAACATGTGCCTGACTGACAATCCGGAAACAGGAAAGTCAGTTAAATAGCAAAAGACCAAGCCTTTTCATTGGATAGACTAACAGGAAGTAACTATCATTGACCAATGGTCACTTGCTTCCTATGGGATGTCACTTCCTGTAGCTGACTTAGGATCTGTCTGACCTTTAGAGATCTCTAGGCCTAGAGATCATGTGACTTCCTGCAACCTGGGGCCCAAGGTCTGATCTTCCAGCTCTGCAGACCTCTGGGAATAGGGATCACGTGACTTAGGCCTAGTCTCGGACTTTTTGAGAAAACTTCACCTTGTCCCATTCAATATGCAGAGCAAAATTTATATATCCAAAATTTAGGAAAGTTATGGACCTTGCTTACAAAGGTCCTTGATTATGGTCCAAGAGCTTACAGTTTAATAGAACCAAAGTTACTGATTAAAAGCAAAGCTAATAGACTTGTCAAAGGCAAAATCTTAAGCTTGCTTCTGAGGGCCATTTAATAAAACCTACAGTAGATTCTTTTCCATACTGAAAAGAGAATTGATGAAGGTTTAGGATGGGGAAATGACAGTACAATGTAGTTAAGAGTTCAGTGGATCTGAGTCTCAAAGAGCTGGATTCTCTTGGACAGTCACTAATTGTGTGATCTAGCGCAAATCACTTAGACCTCTGGGCCCATTTTATGTGTAAAATGAGGACTTTGGTTATATAAATACATACAAAAAAGGATACATAAAATTTTTTCCATCTCTATAATTATGATCCTATGAATGAATGATTCTAAACCACAAAGAAAAATGATGGATATGTTTTGGAATTTATTAAAAAACAAAAAGTGTGTCCATACATCTGCATGTGTATATGTACATTTACACATATACACATGTGTGTATTTATATGTATATATGTGTGTGCATGTGTGTGTAACGTGTGTGTGTGTATTAAAGCTAGTAGGTGGGAAGCTTGAATTAGAGACCTTAGAACTTAAGGGTATCTCAAGCCATCATCTGGTCCAAACTCCAAGATTTAGGAAGATTGATTATTATGCCTGTTTTACAAATGAGATAGTTGAGGACCAGAAACTTTAAGTCACATAGATAGTAAGTGGTAACTTTAAGATGTCATCTTCTGCTTCTAAGGGTAGTGCATTTCCATTTGTAAAATACTCTTAAAGATGAATTAATTTTATTATACAGAAATTTTTTCTCTATTAGTTAATCAGTTAAGATTGATTTTTGTTTGTTTAAGGGAGGGAATTGTAATGAAAAGAACTCAGACCTTCAGTCTTCTGTTTTACTATTTACCATTCCAAACATTCTTAAAAGTTATGAGAGTCCTTGTTTCTTATGAGTGTTCTGTGTTTCTTGATGGCAATAAGCTCTGTCTTCCTGCATTATGTTTTAGCAAATCATTTTAGTTACCCCATTTTGTTGTTGTTGTTGTTGAGTTGTGTCCAATTCTTCATAAAGCTATTTGAAGTTTCTTGCCAAAAATACTGAAGTGTTTTGCCATTTCTTTGTCCAGTTGCAAAAAGAGATATAGTTTCTGGGTAATTTAATAATTTTAAAAAGGTCAACCATTTGTCTGTCTTTCTTAGACAAAGGCAATCATACCCATGGACTCATAGTTCAGAAGAGTAGGTGTTCAGTGAGGGCCTTGGAATGACATCTGATCTTGGACAGAGAAACTATTCCTTTACTCACACCACCTTGGGCTATCTAGACAAAAAGGATTTGTCTTCACCTAAGCTTGAGTAGAACAACACCTTACATTAAATTCCTTGAAAGATAAAGTACAGAGGCAGGTAGGTGGCCCAGTGGAGAGAGCACCAGCCCTGAAGTCAGGAGGACCTGAGTTCAAATCTAGTCTCAGACACTTAACACTTCCTAGATGTGTGACCTTGGGCAAGTCACTTAACACCAACTGCCTAAGCAAAAAGAAAGCAAGAGTGGGAAAGAATAGGACAACAGAGTGATATCCAGTATGTAAGCAACTTATTCCATGGAGATGAAATCAGGCAAGGTAGTAAATACAACATGAAATGAGATCTTGTTTTATATAAAGAAAGGAATTAAGAGAAGTTTGGTGGTTCCCCTTCCAACATGCCAATCAGAGGAGAGAGGAGTCTAAGGAAGGTGATGTCATTAAAGGCTTGATTGATTTAGCAGCCTGGTGATGAATTTCGAAAATGAGCTGGTGATGAACTTATCCTGGAAAGAACATCTTGTTCAGGCAGGGTAACAGTTATGATGTGCAATGCTAAAGAAGTATGTTATTATTCATATGAATCTGTAGGTCATTCAATTCAATTACATAAGGTCACAATTGTGCGTGCCTGTTTGGGACTAGGATTTTAAGGTAATTTCTGTTATTCAGAGTTTGAACTATAATGAACTGAGCCTGGCACTGAGGAAGATAAAAATAATAGCGTCCTCAAGTACTTTATATTCTGTTGAGGGGATATAATATTAAAAGTATCAGAGAAGTAGGAATAAAATATTTTGAGAAGAGAGAGAATGCTAAAGGGATTAGGAATGTCCTAGTATAGTAGATGACAAGTGGAATCTTGGAATCTTGTGTGTGGGATGGGTGCTAGATCCCTTTCCCAATTAACTAATCAGAGACCCAGACACACACCTGGGAGCCATCTCAGCTCCCACCATGGGCTTATGGAACCTGACCCGATTCCGGCTTGTCAGGGGTTTAAATAGCAAAAGAACCAAGCCTTTTCAGTGGATAGACTAAAAGGATGTAACCATACTTGGCCAATGGTCACCAATGTTGTCTGCTTCCCACAGGTCACATCACTTCCTATAACTTCCTGAGGATCTGACCTTTAGAGACCATGTGACTCCCTGCAACCTAAGGTCCAAGACCTGATCTTCTGGCTCTGGGAATAGGGATCATGTGGCTTAGTCTCAAATTAAGAAAACTTCATGCAATGGGACCCATTCACTTGGAATATGGAAGCTTGGAAACAGAGTTAGAAGTGAGGCTATATTCCAGGAGTGTGATATAGCCTATTCAAAATGTGCAAGAAGGAGATGGAAGGTCAAATTCTGGGCCCTCAAATAGTCCAGTTTGCTAGAGGAAAGAATGAAGGAAAGTCATTTGAAATAAGTAAGGAAAGATAAATTAGATTAATAACATAAAATACTTTAAAAGTCAATCTGAAAAGTTTGCATTTAATTATAAAGAAAATAGAATTATAAAGAAAAGAGTAATGTTATCAGACTTATTCTGAAAAAATTGTTGATATTCTTAATGGGATGAGGGGTCAAGGTATGATGATGGTGACCAAAAGACCAAAAAATAAGAGGAGGGAATGCAGAACTGGTGAAAAAAAAAA
>JAJPUD010000075.1:528102-604049 GCA_023553655.1 Myrmecobius fasciatus | reverse complement strand
AGAGAGAGAGAGAGAGAGAGAGAGAGAGAGAGAGAGAAAGGGAAAGGGAGAGGGAGAGGGAGAGGGAAAGGGAGAGAGAGAGGGAGAGGGAGAGGGAGAGGGAGAGGGAGAGGGAGAGGGAGAGGGAGGGAGGGAGCACATTGGCAGTTGAGGCAGGAAAGAAACAGGAAATGCTTCTTCATGGAGAATGTAATGCTTAAGCTGAAAGTAGAAGTAAGGAGAGATTATTCCAAGCAAGGGAATGATCAGTTCAGAGGCATGGAGATGATAGATAGTCTTAGGTGAAGAACAGCTACTATCTTAAGTAGACCCTCATTCTCTCTTATCTGGAGAGCTCCAACAGCTTCCTGATTGATTTTCATAAATGTACATCTCTTTTCACTCCAGTTCATCCTACATGCTGCTGTCAAAGATTCCTTAAGCATTCCTTAGAAAGATCCCTATCTTTCTAAATTCATTTTTCATAAACTCAAACTGATCTTTCTGCTCTTCATGCAAGAGCTCATTTCCTCTAGTTTTGCTTTTGCATTGGCCATCCCACACATTTGGAATGCATTCCCTCCTCATTTCTTTCTTTATCAATTCCTATCTTCATATCAGGCACAGCTGAGGAACCACCATCTTCAGAAAGTCTTCTTTAGTCTTCCAATTTCTAGTACCCTTCTTCCCAAACTATTTCGCATTCATTGACTATGTTCTTCTTTGTATTTCTTCTTTTTATAATCATTCTGCATATACTTCATGTATATATATATGTGTATATATATATGTTGTTTTCTTTGGAATGTGAGCTCCTTGCTATCACTTGATAAATGCTTCTTGATTGAACTAAGACAAAGCAACTAAGTTAAACATTCAAGATACATATCCCTAGATTGTTTAAATATTTGGTAAATAATTTTAATGTCATGTCATATTTTAAAATAAATTTTCTGTATATATTATAAAGCATTAGATCTATTTTTGTATGAGAATTTAGACTGTACAAGGAAGCTCTGGAGTCAAACTTCGGTGATACTTGTGTTTTTAATGTGCTTAGAGATATTTGATTACACTGAGAATTGTAGAGTGTGTGTGTGTGTATGTTTAATATTCTCTTCCTTGTCAGAGTACCAAATACAGGGCTTACTGTATAAAGATATTCCATTAATGTGACTGACATCATAAGACATTGTCATTTCTATTTTCCTTTACTGGCATAGATCTGTCCAGCTCTCTCTTCACTGAGGTCTGCCATCATATCTGTTCCTAGACACAGTTGAGAATAATATATTAAAACTTGTCCAACTTTTCATCTTGTAGAAGAGGAATCAAGACAGGTAAATGACTTGTGTCTTAGGATCATACAGATCTTTAGTGACAGAACCAAGATTTCCTGACTATCAAACTGGTCCTTGTTCTTCTACATCCCATTATCTCTCAAGCAAATGAAATTTGTCTTTGGTGCTCTTATTTTCCTTCCTCTCTCAGGTTCCTTTATGCTCTACTCTTTCTCACTCCTTTCCAGGGGAAGTGAAATCTGATTCAGAGTCTGGCCGGAAGTCTGATTCTGCTTTACCTCTCTAACAATTGATATGTGATAAATTCATGCAAATGAAGGTATTGATGACTTAAATATGTTATCCCTCCCTGAGAAGACTTCAGAAAGAACACAATGCTCAGTCCTAAGGAATTTTAGAAACTGAGTGGACAAGTCATAAAACCAAACTCTCCTGTAAAAGTAGACCTCTTTATTATATCTTGCATATTTTCTTGAACTTAGTACTATTCATCCCTCCTCCACCTATTCCTGGCAATTCCATTTCTCCAGTCTAGTCCTTTGCTTTATTCCAATAATTTGTTTTGTAGAAAATAGTGCCACATAACTAAGTTTTTCTCATGGGGGAGTATTAGTGCCTAACTTATATGCCGCCTCCTACATGAAGCCTTTCTTATCCCCTCCCCAGCTATTATTCTTCTCTATCATTTCAAATTACCCTTATTCGACTGCTTGTATCTACCCCTTTGCCCCTTAGATAGTAAGTTCCTAGAGGGCATGGACTTTTTCACTTTAGTTTTTGTATTTCTAGCATCAATAGGGATTTACACATCATGTGTTTCATAAATATCTGTTGAATAAGACTAAAATGAATCAATTCATATGTTTATCAATTCATGCTCATTTAACCTCATTGGATTACTAATGAAATTATGTATCAAGAAGCTTCCATCTCTATCCAAAAATGTATGCATATTCTGCATCTATCCATGTTTACTATGCTCTTTTTTTCTCCCCCATTTTAGAATCTTAGATATACAGCTGAAAGAGCCCTTAAAGATCATAAGCTCCAAGTCCCTGAGTTTACAGATAAGGAGACTGCAGACCAAAGACTCCTCCAACATCCTTTCTAAGTTATAGCATCTAGAACTATATATCTCGCTTCATAGGAGGTCTGGTCATGACATGATACAGTGATCCTAACATTTCTGTATTCCTGAAAGTTGAATCTTTCTTAATGAAGCTTGAAATTATAATAATTTTTAACTGCCAACATCACATTATAAACTCATAAAGACATGAATTTTACAACTATAAGATGAAAGGTGCATTATTAGACAGTATTTTGTCTGAAAAAATCTGTTTTTAGTGGATTATGCCTTCCTTTTTTGAATAAGAATGAGAATAAATATAGGCTAACATTGATAGAGTACTTATGATGTGCCTGACACTTTGTTTAGTGTTTTACAATTATTATCTTCTTTGATCCTCATAATAACCCTGAGAGGCTGGTATGATAATTATCCCCATTTTACCATTGGGGAAACTGAGACAATAGAGATTAAGTGACTTACCTAGCATCACAAAGCTAGTAAGTGAAATTTGAACTCAGGTCCTCCTTACTCCAGACCCAGTTCTCTGTCCACATGATGTAGTTGCCGGCCCTCACTGCTGGAAGTTCACAAACCAGGTCTAGAAGTTTTACAAGAGTGTCAAGCACAGGAACCTTTCCTTTAGAGACTCTATTTGCTTCCCTTTTTTGAAAACTGGTATAACATCTCTCATCCTGTCGTAACTTTCTCAGTCTCTATGATCTTTCAAATATAATTGACAGTGGCTCAACAGTTACCTCTGTCAGTTCTTTCAGTAGCCAAGGATGTAGTTCATCTGTGCCTGGTGACTTGAAAGTATCAAGGACAGCTAGATCTTCTCTTGCTATCTCTTTCCTTATCTTGGGAATTGACTGCCTTGTAACATTTTTGTTCTTCGCTTTCTGGTCCAAAGGCCATTCTTCTTGGCAAAGAAAAGCAAAGCCAAATAAGCATCAAGCAGTTCTGCTTTCTTTCTAATGTCAGTTTTTGCCCTAGCCGCCTCAGGCAGTGGGTCTTTATCCTCTTTGATCTTCCTGTTTCCCTCATTATATTTGAAAACATCCACTATCTTTTTGTGGCTTTCCTTGCCCACTCCAAGCTTCACACTACTATTTGTTTGACTCACTTCCCAACTGAAGGTCTACAGAGCCCTTGTGCTGACCTCATTGTCATATGCCTGGGACACCTGGGCAGTGTACCAGCGCCGTGCCAGGAAGCCGAACCACTTCCCTCTGAATTGTCTCAGGAAGATTCTGAAGATCACCTGGCAGGATAAGGTACCAGATACTGAGGTCCTTTCCTGAATTAAATTTCTAAGTAGTCAAACTGTTGCAGAGAGCACACACACACATATATGTATGTATGTGTGTATGTATGTGTATATATATATATACGTGTGTGTACATATATATGGGGGGTCTGTATTTGTGTATTGTTGGGTCTGTACCTGTGTGTGTACATATGTGTGTATATATGTGTTTATATGTAAATTGTGTGTATATTTATGTGTTGATATGTACATGTGTGCACATGTTACAATACATCCATGCTTTTGTATTTTCCCTCTGCTATCCTTTGTTCCATCTTCTGTATACATATGTGTATACACAATACACACACGTGTATGTGTGACATTTATTGCCTACATATATACATCATATATCTATATATGTGCAGATATTTAAATATTTATATATGCATATATGCCAATGTAAATATAATGTGTGTATATGTGTATACAGTAATATGCACACCTGTACCTATGTATATATAGATATGTTAATTGTCTGATTGTTGTCCTTCATTCTCAAAGAGGACCCAAATAGCCTCTCTATGTAGATTCAAGTTATGTTATGTCTTAGAATGCTCTACCACAGGTTGGGTACAAATAGTCCATAAGAATACTTGGGGTAGAGCTACTAAATTTGCACATCTTGCATTTCTTTTGAGCTACTTCAATTCTGCTTTGCTCACAGAACACAGCACCCTTTCTGATGAAGGGATGTCATGAGGGACAGTACTGTGCCATTATCTCCCCTGCCATAAAACCAATTCTAAAGTTCTTAAAAGAGATCTTGAGAGTGTCCTCCTATCACTCTTTCTGATTAACGCATGAGTGCTATTTTCCATAAAATACTGAAGAGCCACAGTTCACATTAGGCTCTATCATTCCAAATTTGGTGTTCTCTATATTATGATGCTGTTTTTTAATAGTGCTTACTAGGAATCACGGGGTAAGAACCTGCCCTGGAGCAATGAAAATGAGAGCTAGCCTTAGAATGAATCAAGAAAGCTTTAGTTTAAATCTGGTCTCTGTCTCAGGCTGTGTAACAATAGCCAACTCACTTAATCTCTTATTGTTCTGAGAAACTCTTTTAAGAATATAAATTGAATACCAATTTGCATTGGTAGAGACCTTCCTCATCTAGAAAATCCCTTTATCAAAAAAATCATAGGTTCAGTCCTTATTGAGAGAAATTACTACTTTTCTATTATTTTAATAATCAATTATTTAATTACATTGAACTGAAGGACATTGTTGATGGTTGAGAAAGCCCAAATTCCCAAGGTACATGATTTTTAATGCTGAGTGGGGCACCCCACCGAATTAGAGAGTCTTACAAAGAATTTAATCTGTCAGTTCCATGTCCTACTCCGGCTTGAGTGGGATTAGATTCTTTGTCTATATTTCCCTAAACTGGGGGTGGTCTGGAAATGAAAATGATCAGTCATGTCCCTCCAGTCTCTCATTAGAATAGGTCCACCTCTAATTGTAATATTCATTCTTCTTATTGTTAACCAATCAGAGTTCGTTGCCATCGAATGCTCACTCTTCCAAGTGAGAGGTGGGTTCTATGAGGGATCTTTGGCATTTGAGAGAGGCACTGATCGCTTTTATTAATTACCTGCTAGCATGATTAATAAAATGATTAATTCCCCAGAAACTATGTCTCTCAAACTTTTAATATGAAACACCCAGATGTACCTGGACAAAGAAAGATCCTGCCTCTAGAATATGGATTACAGGGCCTATATCACACAAATTTTAGAGTTTCAGTGGACTTTTGTGGCAATGTTATGGTTACCTCTGAAAGTGTTCAGCCCCAAGTTCAGCCCCACTTGACAAGACTAAAAGAATTATTTTTGGAATACCTCCTAGAGATCTGCCAAAACTATACAGTAACAGAAGCAAAAATTATCTGGCTCTTCCCTCCCCTCTTTACTTTAACAATTGAGTTAGAGATACCTTTGAGTGACAGTGGGAGACATTGGCACAGAACTACCCAGCATGGCATGTTCTCATCAGAGAAGGTACTGTACCTATGAGCAAAACAGAACTGAAGAAGCTCAAAAGAAACACTAGATGTACAAATTTAATGAATCCATCACAAATGTTCCTATGGACTATTTGTGCCTAACCTGTGGTAGAGCATCTGAAGCTCATATTGATCTGGTCAGCCAAGTTGGATGCACTGTGACTGGACTCTAATACAATGATGTCGTTTTGGTTCACTTTGAGTACTAAGGACAACAGCCAACCAACCAGCCACCTCATTTTCCCATTTGCATTACACAAAGATGTCCTTGTTTACTTATTAAAAGATTTTATCAATGTAATAGTAATAGGGATAATTGGAGGATTCCCCTGACCTGATGTCCAGAGGGCTTCTACTAAGTTGATACTCTGGACTCTTTCAATAGACTTCAAGACCCAGTCCCTTGTTAAAAGATATACAAGATTATGGTCTGATGGGGAAGAAGGGGCATTGTGTTAAAAATTATTGGCAAAAGATTAGGACATAGGGTGGCAGAGGTGGCAATATTGGGAAAAGACAGTAAGCAAAAAAAAAAAAAAAAAAAAGCAAAAATGGGCATCCTAAGGCTTTGGATTCCCATTCATATCCTCGGTCAATGATACCAAAAGAAATCTGTGGTTTACAAGCATAAAGCAAGTTTCAAAAAGAACATGTAATATTATCAATCAAGAATTTTTTTTAATTTCCTTTTGGCTGTGTACTTAAATCTAGCATATAATTTGAAGGAAACAAAAGGGTGCATTCTTTTCTATGTCATGTTTCAGAATCTACTGTACATGGAAAAAGGAGGGAAAAAACAGCAAGATGAGTTCAAAAAAATGAGGTAGAATGCTCTTTGTGGCTCTTTTGGATAATTTGCAGACCCTAAACTGATTAATTAGATCGACCTGTTGGCTTATATACTGTACAGAAAAAAATTGAAACAATACAGAGGTAAGATTCACACTTAGGAGAAGAAAAAAATTTAACAATGCTCCTTCATCCATGCTACAGTTATGGTGTGTGGATATAATTATACAACTGAGATATCAAGACATGCAAAGAAAAACAAAATAAACAAAAACAAGGGAAAGGCCACTAAAGGATCCTTTTTCAAATTAGATAAAACCCTGGTGAGTGGTGATGAAGGTAAGAAGCTTCCAGATGCAGTTTAGGCTGATGCTAGAGACCCAATTCTTTCATTGTCAAAAGAAAATCATCTCATGAGACTACTGGCTAAAACAGTTTAAAAACTAATTTAGGAGAGTAGTGATAATTCTATATTATAGGACTCATAATTTCTGACATAATATGATTATGGACTCTGTCCAGGAAAAATAAATTGTCTTATCTGCTATCCAAAATATTGAAGAAAAGAAAGCTCATGAACTAAATAATGTTTACAATACTGTTGGTCCATTAATGCAACAGACAAGAATAAAATATCAAAATGCCAAGTAGATAATACTATGATCATGACTAATAACTCAAAAATCAGAAGATGGTACTGTATTATATCATTACAAAATGAAAACAAGTTTATGTATATAAGATAGAGATATGAGCAGGTGGGTAGCAATCTTTTTCAGCTGAGTTTGGTTCTTTGTGATTTCATTTGAGATTTTCTTGTCAAGGATACTGGAGTGGCTTGCTATTTACTTCTTCAGCTCATTTTACAGATGAGATTGGTTGGTTGGTTGTTGCTTTCATTCTCAAAGAGGACCATAATGGCATTACTTTCTTAGAGTTGAGTTCCAGTGTGTCTGACTGTGGCTGATCAGACGAATAAGTCTTCAGAATACTCTGCCATAGCTCGGACACAAATAGTCCCTATGAACATTTGGGATGGATTCTCTATCACTGTCTGTCTCTCATTTCTTCTGAGCTAATTCAATTCTGCTTTGCTCATGGGGCACAGTACCTTCTCTGATGAGGGCACTCCATGCTGAGCAGTCTTCCATGTCTTGCAATCAGTTTTCAAGTTCTTAAGAGAGACCTTGAGAGTGTCATTATATCACATTTTCTGGCCATCTTGTATGTGTGTGTGTTTTCCATGTGTAAATTCTCTGTAAAATAATTTTTTCTGGCAAATATACATTTGGCACTCAAACAATGTGGCCGGCCCAACAGAATTGTGCTCTCTGCAGCAGAATTAGAATAATTGGCAGTTCGGTTCTAGAAAAGATCCCAGTTCTGGTATCTTATCCTGTCAAATAATCTTTAGACTCTTCCCAAGACAATTCAGTTTCCTGACATGGGGCTGGTACACTGCCCAGGTTTCACAGGTATAAAATAATGATAACTGAAGCAAAGATGGTTAAGTGACTTAACCAGGATCACACAGCTAGTAAGTATCTGAAGCCAGATTCAAACTCAGGATGAGTCTTCCTGATTCTGGTCTCAGCACTATGTGCCATTTACCCTATTCAATCCTAAGGACAATAAAATGAGGCTTGATTCTGATCTATGCCCCAACAAAATAAAGCCTGGACTATGGGGATGGAGGAAAGGTACACTTCACCTGTCTTCAAGTTTATGATTTGAGTTTAAATAAGGACATATTGCATCTAATTGAACCCAAATCTCTTGCTATTTAAAAAGGGAGTCATTTTAGGGTTTTTTTTACATTATTATTCAAATAAATACAGAACTCTCTATTTCACCCAACTCTTAAGTCACTGACAATCTAATTTGTAAATGGCTATCCTCAAGTCAAGTTAAGCAAAGGGAAACAAAGTATCTTGCTAGCTCAACAATCCAGTGGTGTTGGAAGCTTTTGTTTCCTAGAAATCTTTTGATACATCTTTTTTAAAAATAATATTTACCATCTAATATTCTTAGTACTTCTAAGCTATTTCTTGATACTATTAGGTCTTTTTTCTTTTTGTGTGTGTGTCTTTTTTTATTAAAGCTTTTTATTTGTATAACATATATATGGGTAGTTCCCCAACATTGATCTTTACAAAGCTTTCCATTACAAATTTTACCCCCAGTCCCCTCCCCTCCCCTAGATGGCAGGAAGTCCACTACATGTTAATAATGTTGAAATGCTTGAGAAGTTATGCAAGAAAAATCCTATCTACAAGAAAAAAAAAAAGAATCAGAGAAAGGCAACACAATGCAAGCAAATGTCAATAGAGATCATGAAAATGTTACGTTGTGGCCCATATTTCATTTCCCTCTCTCTGGGTGTATATGGTTTTCTTCAGTGAACAATTGGAACTGGTTTGAGACAATTCTTTGTTGCAGAGAGCCATGTCCATCAGAATTGATCATCATGTAATACTGTTGTTGCTGTGCATGATGATCTCCTGGTTCTGCTCGTTTCACTCAGCATCAGTTCATGCAAGTCCCTCCAGGCCTCTCTGAAATCGTCCTGCTGGTCGTTTCTTACAGAGCAATAATATTCCATAACATTCATATACCATAATTTATTCAGCCACTCTCCAATTGATGGGCATCCCTTCAGTTTCCAGTTTCTAGCCACTACAAAAGGGGCTGCCACAAACACTCTTGCACAGGTGGGTCCCTTTCCCTCCTCTAAGATCTCTTTGGGATATAGGCCCAGTAGAAACACTGCTGGGTCAAAGGGTAGGCACAGTTTGACAACTTTTTGAGCATAGCTCCAAATTGCTCTCCAGAATGGTTGGATCTGTTCACAGTTCCACCAACAATGTATTAGTGTCCCAGTTTTCCCACATCCCCTCCAACATTCATGATTATCTTTTCCTGTCATTTTAGCCAATCTGACAGGGGTGTAGTGGTACCTCAGAGTTGTCTTAATTTGCATTTCTCTGATCAATAGTGATTTGGAGCAACTTTTCATATGACTAGAGATGGTTTTAATTTCATCATCTGAAAATTGTCTGTTCATATCCCTTGACCACTTATCTATTGAAGAGTGGCTTGAATTCTTATATATATGAGACAATTCTCTATATATTTTAGAAATGAGGCCTTTATCAGAACCATTAAATGTAAAGATGATTTCCCAATTTGATGCTTCCCTCCTAATCTTGTCTGCATTTGTTTTGTTTGTACAGAAACTTTTTAACTTAATATAATCAAAATTATCCATCTGGTGTTCAATTAGGAGTTCCAGGTCTTCTTTGGACATAAATTTATTCCATCTCCACAGGTCTGAGAGATAAACTATATTATGTTCCTCTAACTTGCTTACAAAGTCCCTTTTTATATCTAGATCATAAACCCATTTAGATCTTATCTTGGTATGTGGTGTTAGGTATGGGTCAAACCCTAATTTCTTCCACACTAGTTTCCAATTTTCCCAGCAGTTTTTCCGAATAGTGAGTGTTTATCCCAAAAGCTGGGGTCTTTGGGTTTATCGAATAGTAGATTGTTAAGGTTATTGCCTAGATTGTCCTTATATCCTATCCTGTGCCACTGATGGACTGCTCTATTTCTTAGCCAGTACCAAACGGTTTTGATGACCGCTGCTTTATAATATAGTTTTAGATCTGGTACAGCAAGGCCACCTTCATCTGCCTTTTTTTTTTCATTAATCCCCTTGAGATCCTTGATCTTTTGTTCTTCCAAATGAACTTTGCTACTATTTTTTCTAGATCTGTAAAATAATTTCTTGGGAGTTTGATTGGTATGGCACTAAATAAGTAGATTAGTTTGGGTAGTATTGTCATTTTTATTATGTTTGCTCTGCCTACCCATGAGCACTTAATATTTTTCCAATTGATTAGGTGTGATTTTATTTGTGTGGAAAGTGTTTTGTAATTTAGTTCGTATAGTTTCTGACTTTTCCTTGGCAGATAGATTCCCAAATATTTTATCCTATCATCTGCTATTTGGAATGGAATTTCTTTTTGCATCTCTTGCTGCTGAACTTTGTTGGTAATATATAAAAATGCTGATGATTTATGTGGATTAATTTTGAATCCTGCCACTTTGCTAAAGTTGTGAATTGTTTGTAGTAGTTTTTTAGTTGTCTCTAGGGTTCTCTAAGTATACCATCATATCATCTGCAAAGAGTGATAATTTGGTTTCTTCATTACCTACTCTGATTCCTTTTATCTCTTTTTCTTCTCTTATTGCTAAAGCTAACATTTCTAATACAATATTGAATAGTAATGGTGACAGTGGGCAGCCTTGTTTCACTCCTGATCTTATTGGGAATGGTTTTAGTTTGTCTCCATTACATATGATGCTTGCTGATGGTTTTAAATAGATGCTACTGATCATTTTAAGGAAAAGCCCTATTAGGTCTTTTTTCAATACTAATGTTTGTAACATATTCATTTATACTGGCATTTGTGTTTCTAAGTATAAATAAACCATTGTCTTCTGTGGATACTCTCTCCTCTTTGTTCTAAGCTACTGGGACTTATAGGGAAGATCCTTGATTGACCTTTTTTTTCTCCTCAGCAATGTCAAGAGACATTTTTGGAGGCAACTCTCCCAGCACAAAGGCATATCTCATATAATGTTGTGCTGGCCAAAATTGTTGTATAATAAAGTCATTAATGTTTTCAAATTATATTCTTAGGTCGTGTGTAGCATGCTCAGTAACTGATACTCAGATTGTAGTTCTAAGAAGTCAATGGCAGAATCAGAAATTTGAGAGGCAGAAGATATCACAGTAGCTAGCAAATCCAATCCATATCCAAAAGGAACTGTCACTTTGATAATTACTTGATAACCAAAAAGGAAAAAATAAGGGTAAATATATTTTACATAATTATTGCCAATTCATTTAAGTGAAATGCACCCAATTTGCATTAGAGCTACTGTGCTGGATGTGGAGTGCGGAAATCCTGGGTTTACATGCCCCCTCTTCTTAGGATTTGTGACTCTGGGCCAATACCTTTCCTCTTTGATTCTCAGTTTTTTTCATTTGTAATATAGAGTTAATAATATATATAGATAATAACTAAATCAGAAAGTGGTTGTATAGCTCACATGGGGAAATGCATGTAAAAACATTTTTTGCAAACTTTAAAAATGCTGTCAGTTACTATAATGTCTTCATATGTTACATTTTTGTTGTGATAATTTAAGCAATAACATTGAAAATATTTGGAGAAAAAAGAGAAATCATTAGCTCCTCCATGCATCAAAAATATATATCCAGTGTATGGTAGCTGGATTTGCACATGTTTCATATTTGGAAGAGCCCAAAGCCCTCAAATTGAATGAGTTGATACCTTGTCATACTCCATTAAAAAATTGAAGGCCTCCTGGGCAGAGCAATGGGTCATAAAGCTCAGCTGGCTGAAGAAAAATAATTGGAGAGAGAATTTATAGCTCAGGGCTAAGCAGACATCTTCAGTGGCCTGTTTCTTCCCCTCTTCTCTCATTAGCTTGTCTGAAGTTACATTTTTTTGCTCCTTTAATCTGCTTAAATCTTTATCTTTCTTCCAATGATTCTGCAATAAATTTATTCTGGGGTTATATTTTATCACGTTGAGAGAAAAAAGGTTAGTCACCAAAGCAACTCCTTAGTGCAATATTGTGAGACTGACAAGTACTTACCATAAGGAAAATGAGTTTGGAGGTAATCTGTCTCTCTTTTGCTTTGGGATCCCAAGTTTTTACTTACCCTTCAGAAACTTCTATTATTTCTAAATATTTGGCTATCTTTATCAGACTACAAATTTACAATGGAGAAAAATTTTAGAGCCCATTTAATCCATACCACTCATTTTACAGAAGAGATAAATTCTAGGAAATTTAAATGATGCACATATAGTAAGTGGCCAAGGTAAATGGATCCAATTCTTTGAAATCTAAACACAGAGTACTTGCTTTTATTTTTATAGTGTGTCATGCTTCCTTCAAAATGGCTAATTGGGGAGAGGGGTCTCTTATTTGGCTAAGTATTCAGATCTGTGAATCGTGGACATAGATTGATAAGGTAAAGAAAAGGCATGAGAAATATCAAGGTCATCTTTGATAGAGTGTCAAAAATTTTGGAAATGGGAAATGGATAAGGAATTAGGGATTTATGTAAGAAAGAAACCAGAGTTAAGAATGGACCATGAGTACTGATATTAAGGAGAAAAGAGGTAGAAAAAAGAGATAAAGTTATAAAGATATATTGGTTAGTGGGGGGGGAATGTAATTCTTGGAAAGAAGAGTGGTATGATTTTAATAGTGGGAATTATTTTTTTTTTTTTTTTGCTGAGGCAATTGGGGTTAAGTGACTTGCCCAGGGTCACACAGCTGTTACGTGTCTGAGACCAGATTTGAACTCAGGTCCTCCTGACTTCAGGACTGGTGCTCTATCCACTGCGCCACCTAGCTGCCCCGATAGTGGGAATTATTGAAAGAACTGAGATATCAATCAATCAAGGTATATATGGACATAGCACTGGGGAACCTGGGACTCCCAAGTACTTTATACCTTAGTGAATTTTTTCTACCTCCCTTTATTCCACCCATGTTTCCCTCATCCCTCAGATAAACATATTATGATATATATATAATGTATATGTATGTAAATGTGTGCATGTAAAAAACATGTTCCTAGGGATTAGGGTCTGAACTGAAAGGAGAGCAAAACAGGAAATGAATGATTTCTTCTAACAAAGCCATGGCTTAGGTCAACCATAAAAATCTCTCTTAAGGGTACATAGAGACAGGCCACAAAAACAAAAGCAACACCTTTTGCAAAGCAGTAACAGGCTTAGACTCATAAGAGACTTGCAGTTCTGGGACCATGCTTTTCCCCTGGCCACTTAATCTCAGCAGAAGAAAAACTGCTTAGTTAGTTCTTATTTAGAAAGAATAGAAAATTAAGATAGGAAGCTGCAAGCTGATGCTTCCTTCTCTTTCCATTCCAAAACCCAAATCAATCCTTCCCCTACATGATCTCCTATTTTTTCATCCTTTTTCCATGATATCCTTCTCCACACCATCTGTCACTGTTTGTTAATATTTCCTTCCCTTGTATGGCCTAGTGTCCCTCCCTTAGCTGTATTTCCCCCAAACTGACCTTGTTTTTAAAAGTCAATTTTAAGGTACTAAAATCACAAGTGGCTCTGGGTATAAAAGAATGATTTCTAGCTAGAGAAACTTCCAATCCATAAAATCATGTTGTTTCTCCAAAAGAATGATTAGAACCATTATGACAAAAAGGAAGGTTCTGTAATTCACCAAAATATTTGTTGTAGTATTCTTTGAGGAAGCAAAGAACTGGAAACAAAGTTGATATCCCTTGATTGGGAATGGCTAAATAAACTGTAGTACATGAATCTAATGGAACAATATTGTACTATAAGAAATAACATGATGAATAAAGAGAAACATGGAAAAATGTACATAAACTATTGTAAAATAAAGTAATCAGAGTCACAAATAATGTAGTGCAGCTATTGTCAGGAATGATGTGAACTCTAACCATTGGCAACCTTATCACCCAACAAAGGGAGGCCAGATTCCTGGGACTGACTTACCAACTCATCAAATTAGATAAGGGACTCTTCTTCCATTAGACACATTCTCACCCTACATAAAACCTTTGTGACCAAAGCACCTTCATTAGCTTGTATTACCATACCCTATTTCCTGGAATCCCATCATGCAGTTACTGACATAGATATAATGTTCATATGAATTTGTTAATACACTCTGCCCTGCTGATTAGAGGACCAGAGGACCGAGCAAACAACTTTCAGAGCCTCCTTTTAAAGAAGGCTCCTACATCAGTCATTAATTCATTTCTCACCAGCTGTATTCTTTTTTTAAAAAAAAATTTTTATTAAAAGCTTTTTATTTACAAGGCAAGAGTGATTTTTCTACATAGACCTTTGCAAAACTTTTTTTTTGTTCCAAGCTTTTCCCCTCCTTCCCCCCACCCCCCACCCCTAGATGACAGGTAATCTAATACATGCTAAATATGTTAAATTCTATGACAAATCCAATATATGTATACATATCTATACAGTTATCTTACTGCACAAGAAACATCAGATCTAGAAAGAGAGAGAGAGAAAAAAAAAACCACCTAAGAAGGAAAACAAAATGCAAGGAAATATCCACAGAAAGCGTTAAAATGCTGTGTTGTGGTTCACACTCAGTTCCCTCAGGCCTCTCTCTTCACCAGCTGTATTCTTTGGAACTAGTCCAACACTTATTTTACAGGTGAAGAACTGAAACCCAAAGAAGTTGTATAATTTGCCTAAGATAACATAGATAGTCAATGGCAATACTGGATTTGTGCTTAGGTCTTTTCAACAACAACAACACAGCTGACACCACCAAGTCTATTGCTATCTCATATTCACAGACTACATATTTTTACTTCATTAATCACATATTACATTGTATCATTATTTTAAAGTAATTTTATTTTTAAATATATTTTTCATCCTCCTCAGAAGTAATAAAGAATATAGACTGCCATGATGGAGGTCGTCTTCACTGAGTAGGTAGGACTTAGGATCATAGCATCAGAGATTTAGGCATGCAGAGGATGTTAGAGACCTTCTAACCCAACTCCTTTTTTTATAGATGAGGAATCCGAGGTTTAGAAAGCTAACATGATTTTCCCAAAGTCATACTAGTAGTAAGGGCAATTAAGTAGCGGATCGAGTTCTGGGTTGGAATCAGGAAGACTTGAGTCACTCAACTCTGTTACTGAGTTCCTGAATATGTAAAATGTGCTGGAGAAAGAAATCTTTGCAAAAAACAACAACAAACAAACAAAGCCCAGATGGGATCATGGCTAGTTAGCCGTAATTAAAAACCCTCAACAGCTCAATAACAACAGTGACAAATAGGAAGCGTCAGATAGGACCTGGGTTCAAACCCAGATGGAACACTTTTCTACCCTACTTGGACTTTAAAGAATTGGTAGGGTTTTGATACAGAAGTAGGAAGAGGCATTTTAAGTGAAGAAAAATTGTATCAAGAAGAATGAGCATCTGGGTTACAACGAACTGGCCAGAGTGAACTGGAACAAGCAGTGGTGAGGAGTAAAAGGGCTAGATAGTGCAGGAACTTGGATGGTAAATTCTACGGAACTTTATCCTAATCACAATGACTTTTCATCCTTGCCCCCACATTTGTAAAGGGAGAGTTTTACATAGTTGTATCTTAGATTTTAGCCACCCTCATCCCTGACTACCAACCTCTTGGCAACTCCCTTAGCACAGAACCAGTTCCTGGAATGTTCAAAGATCAATGGAATACAATGACAAGCACTGTAGTCAATGGCCTGAAACAAGCCACATAATAATTCAAATCCCCTGGGCAAAGATAGCCCCTCCCAGGTGGCAAAATCCTAACCAACATTCTCCTCTTGGAGCCAAGCATTGTACTTCACTGGAGAGACAGCCAGACAGCAGAAGCCTATACCAGAAATGGGCAGAACCTGCGGAAGGCTTTTAAAGGCAGATGCCCACCTGGAGGCTCCACTTATACATAGAACTGCTCTCCTATGAGCAGCACTTTGCAACCCTCAGTGCTGATGCCTGTGACAAGTGTATGGGCCACACTGTCAGATGAACTCAGAACCAATGGGATGAAAAGTGTAGGCATAAACCCACCGGGTCTGGCATATACTCAGCAGCACTGGGCCCTACCAGCCCTATCTGCAACAGGGTTGATGAAGGTTATATGAATGTTGTTTTAGGAAAATAATTCTGGCTGCATTGTGTAAGATGGATTGGAGAAGGGGAGAACTAATGACACATGTAAAACAATGGTTCAAAAACTTTTGTTTTTAAGATCTTTATATTATTAAAATTTATTGAGAATCTATCAAAAGAGTTTTTGTTTATGTAGGTTATATTTTTAGATATTTACCATATTAGAAATAAAAACTAATTTTGAATTTGTAGACCCTCTGAAAGGCACTATGCTAAGCAATGGATTTAATATCTACAAATCACTTTTCTGATTCTTGAAGTCTTATTGAGTTATTCACTTGCATTTGTTCAATTCTTATTTTTAAAGTGTTGTTTTCTTCAGTTACCTTTTTAAGCTCCTTTTGTAACTGGCCAATTGAATTTTTTTGTTCATTGCACTCTTTTTCCACTTCACTAATTTTATTTTTCAGTAAATTGGTGTCTTTTTCATATCTCTTTTGCAAGGCATCATATCCTTCTTGCACTGATTTCAGTTTATTTTCCCATTTATCCTCCAGCTTTCTTTTGAGGTTCTTTATGCAATCTTCCAGAAAGGCCTTTTGAAAAAGTGACCAGTGATGGTCTTTAATACCTTCTTCTGGTATTTTGTCTAAAGGAACCTCAGGATCTGGGGTCATGGCTTCTTTGTCTTGATAAAAGGTGTCTATGGTGAGAGCTCTCTTTTGCTTCTTCACTTTTTTTTAGACAGCGTGGATATCTCTTTAAGGTAGGGGAAAAAAAACGGCGGCTGAAAGGTGGCTGAAGATCTTTGCCCTGGGGCACTTCGGCAAATTAACTTAAGGTGCTGGGCCGGTGGGGGCTAGGACTAAGTCCGAATTACTCCTTAAACAAGGCCAGTCTGCCAGAACACCTGCCCCCAATCAGGGCAGAGTGTCCCGAGTGCCTCAGATAAACTCCAGGTGTTTGGAATTTGGAGTTTGGAGTTTGGAATTTCTGCCACGATGAGCTGAGCTGAGTCCCACCCTCACTTCCAGCCTACACAGGAGTCCTCTATTTTTCTCTCTGTCCGAGTTAGACAAACCTGATATGAAGTTCACAAGAGAACAGTGTCCAAATATTTTTGAGTTTGTTGACTTGAAGATCAGTTCAGAGGCTTATTTTATTGTTGATTTGAGAGAAGATCGGAGGAGAGGCAGAGTCACCTTTTCACTCCGCCAACTTGGCTCCACCCCCCCTACAAATCACTTTTCTAACATCAGTTCAATGAGACAACTAATAAAGTATTAACATGATGATTATATGGATGAGGAAACTGAGGCACAGAGAATGTAAGAGATTCATTCTTAGTAGCACAGGTTCTAAATGGCAGATCTGAGATTTGAAACCTTGTTCCTTCCTTCTCAGATCTAGGGCTCTTTCCACTAACACAATGGCTTAAGTGTAAAGATTTTCCATGAGCCCCTTCATTACCTGTGAGCCACCTTACTACCTGTCTCTTTCACTGCTCCCTGGAGACTTTCATTCCAATTAGACTGATCTCTTCACTATCACCAGACTTAACTTTGGCTTTCTCACCTCCAGGACTTTGCTCATGCCATCATTTCCCACTGGTATGTCCTCTCTTCTCCTTTCCTTACCAAAGAGGCAGTATGGGGTAGCAGGTAGAGTACTGAATTTGGCATTAAGCAAACCTGGCTTCAAATCACCCTTCCAACCCCAAAGATTCTTCTTTGTTGTATTTTCATTTGTTGTTGTTATTCAGAGCTGGAAAACAAGATAAATCATGCAGGGGTAAACAGGTACTAAACAGGTAGCACACACCAGAAGTGCTGTCAGGATGGTATTTTGTAAATCTTACCGTACCATGTAAATGTGAATTATTATTTATCTTATTAACCAGTAAATCCTAACTTAACTCTGTCCATTTTTGTGAAGTCTTCCCTGATGATCTTTGCAAAGGGAATCTTTTCTCTTCATAACATTCATTGGATCTTTAACTATATTCACTCTGTGTAAGAAGATCTGTGTAAGGAGATGTAAAAAGTATTAGCTAAATTTGAGGGGTTAGAAAAGGAAGTGGAAACCAAATTATTAAAAAGAAAAAAAGGAGGAAAATTGTGAGAAATTGATGGGCATTTTCATTTCCACAGTTATGAAAATTAAATTGGAGAAATGAAACTTAAATTAAGGACATGAAGGAGTAATCAATGGTGGAGTTTATCTTTCCCCAAAGAATGGCAACTCCTTGGGGAAAAGGACTGACTTTTGTAATCGGGAAGGTGGCCAGAGAGTTGAAAAGAATCTTTTGTTCTTTGACCCTGAACTTCCTCTGTTACCTTCCTCCTTCTAGAATGTAAGTTCCTTTGGGGTAGGGACTGATTACGCGATGAGGAATGGAGATTCATGTCCTGTAATTTCTGTAACATGCAATTAATGGGGAATCAGGGGAAGGGCTTGTGCTTCAAGATAGGAAATAAAATGCTGCTTTTGGATTTTTCAAAGGTGTGTCTACTCACCTAGGCAACCATTCTTGCAAGA
Source organism: Myrmecobius fasciatus (assembly GCA_023553655.1). Classification (NCBI taxonomy): domain Eukaryota; kingdom Metazoa; phylum Chordata; class Mammalia; order Dasyuromorphia; family Myrmecobiidae; genus Myrmecobius; species Myrmecobius fasciatus. The sequence goes on along the minus strand of JAJPUD010000075.1, from coordinate 585,304 downwards.
ATATAAAATAAATCTTTCCTGCATTCAAAATTTAAAAAAAACTATATTCACTCTGGAATTCATTAATTATCTTTCTGTGTACTCTGACTTCTCTCCAAATAAGATGATGGAGAGAAAGATTCATCAGAACTAAAAGGAACCTTATAGAGGATCCACTCCAATCAACTCCTTTTTAAGATGAAGGAATTGAGGCCCCTTGGGGAAAGTCAAGTCACACAGCTGGTACATGGCAGCTCTGGAACACAAATTCAGTAGTCCCAGCTTGCAAAGTCAGGATTCTTTCCAATAATTGAGAGCAGGTTCATATATTGTGCTTTTTGTATACATTTTGTACACATAGTAAGTAAATGTGGAATGATTCAGAGATCAAGAGAAACATGGGCTTTAATACGGAGCAGCTACCATAGTTAGCTTATATAGCACTTAAGGTTTGGTAAGTACTTTACAAATACAGCAACCCTGGGAAGTAGATGCTATGATTATACCCAGTACCTAAGCAGAGGTAAAAGGACTTGCTCAGGGTAGCACACCTGTTAAGTGTCCAAGGAATGATTTGAACTCAGATCATTCTTATCCTGACTTCAGATAAATGTAGTATCCACTGTGTCACCTAGATGCTAAACTGGTAGAAACCCAATAGATTTTCTTTTTAATTTTATTTCCAAATGATTAAACTACTTTCCCTTTTTCTTTTCCATCAGAACAAATGCCTGTTTGTAGGGTTCTTTCTCACTCTCCAAAACCCTGCAGCAAAAAAAAAAAAATCATACTTACATCATCCCTAAAGGCATGATAAGAATTAATTAAACATTGAGCTCTTCAGACAAAGGGGCAGTATGTAAGTGCCAAATATTGTTGTTAATTAATAAACTCATAAAATTACAATTTCTAAGGAGGTAAAACTCATAAAAAACAATTTTAAAATTCATTTTTGTTTAGATACAATAGAATTTTCCCTAAGGAAAAACAAAACCCACTCCCTCAAATATCTCTGATTTCCCAAGTATAAATCATCCCTTCTCTGGTTGTTCATGCTGGTACTTAATTGTGGAAGATTTCTTCTTGTATCTTCTTGCAATGGGAAGTTTCAAACAATACACCACTAAATGAATGACATTCCAAAACAATAAGACTCCTAACTTAGTTTCAGGATGATTTGATAAATATTGTCTAAGGAACCAGAGATTAAAAAGGCATTCACTTCCTTTTGAGGTCATAAACTATGAACATATTTTAGATAATAAAGTAGCCATAAGCTCAAGAACTCTCATAAACATTCAAAAAAAAATCTTCCAAAAATGGCTTCTGATTGATCCAACATTTCTCTTTTTTCCAATTTTTAAAAATTATTTTTAAGCAACAGAAACTATGTATCTGTAGGGTCACAGTTGAAATTCATTTTTAAATTTTCATTGCTGCAGGTAATTTATCTACCCAGAGAAGACTAGCTCAAATAAGTAGCTGATTGTTTTAACAAATTTTAATTTTATTTCTGGCATAACTGAGGTAAGAAAAAGAGGAAGAAGGCTCCAAACTGGGGTCAAATCAACATGGCAGATCACCCAGAAATCCTGGAATTACTTTCACTCATAATGGGATTAGCCAGAAACTGATTCCAAACATTTAATTTTCTTTAGTTTGTTCTTTGTTATTATTTCTTGAGAAATTATCAGAAAAATTGAAAAACTGTGATGACAGTTACTAACAATTATTATTTCTTTTTTCAAGTGAATATTGCAGTAATTTTTAAATGAGAAATCTCTGGAGACCATGAAGCACACTTCAGACAATCTGTTCTGGTTTTTTAATTATTTTAGGGCAAATCATCTAGCATTCTAACTAATTAAATTATATTACTTTTTTAAAAAATTAATCATAGACCTAAAGAATATATTAAGTAAAAATAATTAGCAAATTAACTCTATCCTGTTCATAATTCTAATATTTAGGACAAAAGAGACAATCTGCAAGTTAGCAATGACTTCATTGGCCACTTAATCTAACTTTACCAGAATCAGAAAGTAGGTCATTTACAAATGATAACCTTTGAATTTTAAATTATTCATTCTATTAGCAAACATTCATTAGCTGTTTATTGTGCACCTGACACCATGCTAAACAAAACTGATACAAAGAAAAAAAAAGCAAAAACAGTCCCTCCCCTCAAGGAGCTTACATTCTAAGAAAGGAAATAATATTTACTTAAGTGATAAATACAAAGTAAAGGAAATATAGCTACACTCCATTAAAAAAAGAAAAGGTATTATCTGCTTGGGGAGATTGAAAAAGGCCTCCTGAAGAAGGTGATGCTTGAGTCAATAATGCCTGACTTTTATGTATTGGTTTTTTATTTTGATTTCTATCTCAAAGAGACCTTAGAGATCAATTAGTCCAACTCCTAATTTTACAAATAAGGAAACAGGTCTGGAGAGGCAAAATGACTTGCCCAGGACTGTATAGACAGAATGTAACAAAGAGTCAGGTTTCAAATCTTCTAAGTCCAAATTCAATGCCTCCTCTAAGTAGAGGGATAGGCAGAGGACTAAATTCCAAAAGGGACTAGCAAAGAACCAAGAAAAAGGAGATAGATTTAAAGGACAAAGTTAGATCATAGCTTCATGTTACTTATTTGCTCATTTTATGGCTTTCAGGTAGGTTTGAGGGACGCTCTATTTACTACTGTCTCAGGAATTTGGTTATCACTGACCAACAGATTATCTGTCTGTCAGTAATATTTGTAGGACTATTCTAAGGCCAGACTTTAGAATGATTGACAGATTGTTAGGGCAATAGCATTCTTAGGTCAGAGGGCCTCAGGATCACTAATAATATCTTCCCTAAAGTCTAAGGGAAGAAATATTATTATATTCCTAGGCCAGAAGACTTTTACAATCATTGATGGACAGATTGTTAGAACAAGAGCACTCTAGGGTCAGAAGGAACCTCAGGATCACTGATTCTAAAGCCAAAAGACTTCCAAATCATTGATAGATTATTAGAACAGAAGTGTCTAAGTCAGGGGATCTTCTCACTGCTATGTTTCCCCCTCCATATGTATGTACATATGAATATGTACCCCTCAATACTACATAATAGGATTTGATTCCTACTCAAATAATACTTAGCACATATCATTGCCAAAATTTTCTGGAGTTTGGCTAAGGACACCGCAAGCTCTAAATGCTATATTCAAAATTATCCTTTGGAGTCAGTTTCCTATACACTCAAATATTTAAGAGCAGACATTGGAGTGTTTCATAGGTTGAGTTCTGGTAAATGTCTCACTTCATAGCTCTGTCTCAGATTCTTCATCTGTAAAATGGAGATAATAGCAACAAGGTTGTTGTGAAGATCAAATGAGATAATTCACATAAAATGCTTTATGAACATTAAAACATTATATAAATATTAACTGTTAGAAAAATAAACATTAATAATTCTTTATTTTTATTTATTTTTTTGCTGAGGCAATCAGGGTTAAGTGACTTGCCCAGAGTCACACAGCTAGGAAATATTAAGTATCTAAGTCTGGATTTGAATTCAGGTCCTCCTGATTTCAAGGCAGGTGCTCTATCTATTGTGCCATCTAGCTGCCCCAATAATTCTAATATAATTATAGAACTATAATATTGAACTTCATTTTACAAATAAGAGAAATAAGTCTCAGAGAATTTAAGTCGCTCAAGATCAGATGATAAGTTATGGATTCAGGACCATAATGCAAATTTTATTTAAGCTTGTGGTGAATATAATTAGGAAGGTATGTTTGTGCATGAAGAAAGACAGAAAGAAAGAGAGAGTATAATATTACACTGGAAACAATTTTTCTGGAAAAGATAGGAGGGATTAAGACAAGGACAGATGTAGAAGCATTGGCCTTGACAAAAATAAAAAGGTTACCTCATTATCAGAGACTAGAGAAAAGGATTTGACAGAGAGAGAGAATGTCAAGTAGAGGAAAAGGAGAAGAGCTCATGGAAAATGGTCTCTATTTTTTTAGTGAAATAAAGGCAAACTCTTTAAAAGGACTGGCTTGATGATGAAGTGTAGAGAGCACTGAACCTTGCATCAGAAAGAACTGAGTTCAAAACTTGACAAATATTTACGAGTTCTGTGATGTGGGCAAAGCACTTAACCTCTCTCAGACTCAAATTGTTTCATCTATAAAATGGGAATAATAAGATCACTTACTTCTTAGAGTTGTTGTGAAGATCACATGGAATAAGAAACATAAAATGCTTTGCGAATCTTAAAGCACTATATAAATACCATCTGTTGCAATTATTATTATTATTTCATCATTTTCAATTTCTTTTCTAAATCTTTGCTTATGCTTTTTCCTGGAATATTTTTACTCTGAACTATAGTCTAGCTAAATCATACTCATGTTTTGAGACATCTCTTCTGTCTCCCTGAAAAAACCTTTCCTAATTACTCTGGCACATACATATCCCTCTGCTTCTGAACATGCCTTGGAATTTGTTATCTGTACTGTAATGCTCAGGGAGAAACTGAGGCAGTATCACACATTGGAAATTAGGTAATACTTTATTGATGCTGATTGAGAGTTCAGAATCCATAGCTATGGATCAGTTCTGCTGGGACTCATGTCTCAAAGCACAGTCCAGGCCAGAGACTTAGACTGACAGAGATGTCAGCCGACTGAATAGTACAAAGTATTCAGCGCCCCATCGAGGGACGTCATGCATTGTATAAGGTTCTATAGCTCAGAGAGAAAGAACAGCTGAGAAATATCAGGGGTTCAAAAGAAGCTATCAATTCACTTCTGACAAGTAGGGAGTGAGGGGAAGAAGAGTACTAAAGTTATAAATTCAGATAGGGAGTGGAGGATGCTGGAGAAACTGAGACAGTAAGTCTGGGTCATACAGATAAGGGGTATGTCGAGGCTGGCCATCTGGAGGTTTCATAACTTTTTTGGAATGTGAGCCCAATTATTTCTGAAGGTCAGGAAGTGGGGATTGATATTCTGGGACAGAGCAATTAAGGGAGATTGAAACAGCAACTGAGGGAGACTGAGACAGTAACTGAGGGAAACTGAGACAGCAACTGAAGGAAACTGAGACAGGCAAACTGTGGCACAACAGTACTACACATATTAGCATTCAATTAAGGAATAACAATTTATCTTGCTAGTAAAGGGTGCCTCTTCCATGAAGCCCTCATTGATCCCCAGGGTAGCAGTAGCGGGAAGGCCAACTGCTGTCACAGGCTAAAATTTTCTTTATTTTGAAATATACTCTAGATGCTGTAACATTTTAGGGGAAATTTTAGTTATTTCGGAAGCCTTCCCAATGTCAAACAATGGTCTCTGTACCATCAAACTAGTGGTCTCGTAAATATAAATTGTCTCATCAAGGTGAAGGTAAAGACACTGTAGTCAGAGACAATGCTAGAGGCTCCTTTTGTATCCCTTTTAGTACTTAACTAGGAACAGGACAGGGATCAGTAAATATTTACTTGATTCAATTGAATTAAATTCCTGGGATGTGAGCTAGGCAATAGAGCAAAAACTTAAGTTAAAACACAGGAATATGGAATCCAGTACTGACCTTGCCAATTACTACCTGTGTGATCTTGAAGAAATTATTTAACTTCTCTGATTTTAAGTTTCCTCATCTGGAAAACAAAGGGATTGGAGTAGATTCTTTTTAAGATCCCTACTAACTAAATATCTAGGGTCCTATAAATCAAGACTCTAAATAAACTCTGAAGAAATCACAATGTCCTCTGTGAAGCAGAGTGTGATGTCCTGGACTAGGGAAGCAGGGATATGGGGAGAGAGGGAGGATGCTAGAACCATAACTGAAAATTAATTTACCTTCTAAATGTAGATAGCTGATATTCTATATGCCTGTGGATATGGAACTGTATATATTTTCTTTATGTATGAATTCTCATGCTTGTAGCAAATATATTTTTCTTAAATGTAATCCCTAGTTAGGAACTTTTAAGTGAATGTTTAAAGTCTTTGCAACATCCAAGGTAGGTGCCATCCTAGCCTATCACAGGACTATGAAGAACCAAGAAAGACAGTCCATTTAAGTTCATGATAAATCTCCAGCATCTTATGTCATGGTAGCCAGACAAAAAAGATCACAGAACTTGTACCATTATTTTAGGGATATAATATTTATTCATTGAAGAAGATATCATCCAAACTTTGGTTTAATGAGTAGTCAATAACACATTTACTAAGGAACTTCTCTCTTGTATCACCCCATCTTCTTTTGTCTTAAAAAAAGGATCAATTCCACCTGATGCTACTCAGGAGAGACACAGATCTTTTGCCTTCTCAAACCAATTCTCATTGCTTTATGAAAGAGAATTCCCACCAGAGACTGGATCCCCAATATCATTAAGTTTCTACTACCACATCCCCACATCTGACAGGAGTATCCCATAGCTATACTCTTCCTCCATCCTTGGACTCATCTTCCTTTTGGTGGGAGATCATTTGTCCTATCATTATCCCTAAGGCTTTACTATACTTAAGGCTCTGTCCTGTAACTTTCCCTAAATTCTACCTATCCTATCCAGCTGCCATTGATTGAACATGAACATGAGCTCACTTTTATGTATTGTCTCACCTGATAAAATGTGAACTTTAAAGAATCTGGGCTGCCTTAATTTCCTATTTAGCACTATGCTTTTCCATTCTGTTTGTTGCTTATCTGAAGGTCAATTGGTTTATTTGCTATTTTGCTATTTTATATAATAATCAGCCATGGTCAAACCTGTTTCTTTCTGATTTGCAAATCTGTGGATTTGGCTTTAACACTGATGCCTTAATATCTTCCTCAGTTTCAGTACAATTCTGAGCCATCATTCCAGAAACATTAGATAATCCTTTGTTGGAAATTACAAAACAAGGAATCTTATGAGGCATGACTAAGAAATCTTCTTTAGAGAAGACAAGAAAAGAAAGACTTTAATACAGTGAATTTGGAGAGATTGAAGATGGATAAGCATCAGAAAAACCAAGAAGAAATATTCAAGAATATTAGGCAGGAATCATGACACATGTTGCTAATATCCACCCAACAGCTTTTGCCTTCATTTAATGAGCTTAGCCAAGACTTAATCAAAGTCAAAAGAGATATGTGAGGCACTCAATGAAGTCCTTTTCACTTCCCAAATCTTTCTCAATTTAAACTGGTGAATCACAAAATGTTTTCCAACAAATCCAGATCATGCCCAAAATAGAAGGAATAGTAGAAAAGGCTTTCCTGGAAGAGGTAGTAATTTTTTTTTACTAACCATAAATGGCATTATTAAAATCTTTCTGTTTTATCTCTAGCTTTCTTTTTTATGTATGTCACAATGACAAATTTGTTTTTTTTATCTTAAATATTTGTAAATAAGAATGAAGATTTTGAATCTGGATTGATCTAAATTAAATACTGTTAACTTATGTTGATTATGGTACCCATAGGAGGAGGGGAGAAATTGTTTCCATCAGTTTTATTGTCTTAAATTTTGTCTTAAATTTGCAGATTAGAGCTAAAAAGAAAATGAGCAGCCAGCCAATCGTACTTCTTAGTACTTTCTACCTGCCTCAATTAATCCAAATAACATATTTCTTTTCTTAATCAAGATAGAGAAAAGAAAGTTTCTTTGGATATTTTGTCAAGAAGTTAATCTCTATTGAAAAGAATCATGCCTTTTCAGCTTTTTATTAATTTGTTTATTAATGCATGCATTTATTCTACAAATACTCCACCATTCAAATGGATCTGCCATCTCCTTCACATGGATCCTTCTTCCAACATGAAGTACATTTTTGCCATGACTTCCAATTCTGTCTGACTTTTGTTTATTTGTTCCAGCTGGAGCAAATATACAAAATAAGGATGACTAATGAAAGATACTTCAAAGTATCAAGAGAAAAGGATGAAGATGCCTGGAATACTGAGTCCACCCTTTACATTTGTAAGTTGACAGGTCTGTTTCTTTCATACATTTTCTTGTTAGAGTCTTTGATTCTGTTTCTCCTTTGTAATTAACTATTCATACAACTTATTCATGCCCATCATCAATCAAAAAGCACATTTAGAATGTTTAGTTAGCATTTATTTATTAATATTTAATTTATTTCTAATACAATTATTAATAATGATAAAAATAATTTATTATTTATGCTCAATTTATTAATTTATTCATCAGTGCTTAATAGCACCTATTATATGTCTATTATTCTCCTAGGGCTAGGAATATAAAGGAATACAATTCAGGATTACACTTTGAAATAGTGAGCTTTCAGGAAAGGAAAATTCTCCTACCAATGCATATTGCTACCTTCTTTGCAATTGATAGTATAAAAAAGTGGCCTGTGACAATGAGCTGGGAAAAGACTTGCCCACAGTGATATAGCTAGGTGTTCCTGACTGAGTCTGGTTCACATCTACTATTATTCTGCCTCTCAATAAAAAAAGACAAAAATAAAATAGCCCCTAATTTCAAAGAGCTCATATACTCCTCCTTTGCCCTTTGAGTGATCCTCAATTTCAGTTTATCATACAACTAATATTCGTTAGAGCCATTTTTTTTCTAAAACACTCTTCTAGGGACTGGTAGGGATTTTAAAAGCTAGAGGAATAAAAGAAGGGCTTCATGAAGAAAATATTTAAGTTGGACTTTAGAGAATGAGTACAGTTTTAAAAGGGAGAAAGTGTGAAGAAAATGTCAAACAATGTCACAGACAAAGCTATTATTGAGAGCATGGGGCATATGCAGTAGCCAACAAAGAATCATTTACCTGAACTACAGAATATAGGGAAGGATATATCGTGAGATAAATCTGGAGTGGGGGATAGATATGGTGCATGAGAGACTGTGACATTTATATAATAGTCTTGCACAGGTATTAAAGAGCTGTCTCTGAATTAAGAAGATCTTAGTTTAAATTTATTTAATTGTCATTTATGACAAATATTTACTATGTGACTCTGAGTAATTTATTTAATTTCTCGGTATCCCCAGGCAAATCTAAGGCTATAAATTGTAGAGTTGGTGCTTCTTTGCTCTAGTAAAAGTTCCACATGAGAACCATAGCAATGAAATCACAGGTCTAGTAAACACATACATATATACATGAGAGTTGAGTTGAGTAGTTTTTCCCTTCTGAGGAGGGTTTCTTGGCAAGGTACTGAAGTGGTAACGCATTTCCTTCTCCAGATCATTTTACAGAGGAGGAAATTAAGGCAAATAGGGTTAAATTACTTGTCCAAAGTCATATAGCTAGTATGTAGCTGAGGCCATATTTGAATTCAAGTCTTTTGGATTACTCTCTCTCTCTCTCTCCCCATCTCTCTCTCTCTCTCTCTCTCTCTCTCTCTCTCTCTCTCTCTCTCTCTCTCTCTCTCCATCTCTCTCTCTCCATCTCTTTCTCTCTTCTCTCTCTCTTTGAATTCTGTCTTACATTAATGTTTTTTTCAAGTAACTATATATTAATCTGAAAAGATTTACTTTGTCTTAAGAAAAGAATTTAACATCATAGAAAAAACAACCATTTATTAAGCACCTACTATGTGCAAGACACTATGCTGAGCACTTTCCAAATATTATCTCATTATCCTCACAATAACCCTTGAAAATAAGTGCTATTATTATCCTCATTTTACAGATGAGGACACTAGGCTATGTGCAGTTCAGTGGTTCTTCCAAGAGCTATTAAGTGTCTGACAGCGGATTTGAATTCAGGTCTCTCTGACTCCCAGGTCCTGCCCTCTATGTGCTATACCACTTACCTGCCATATAATAGATTTTATAAATCTATTAGGTAAACATTGTCAATGCCATTTTTATAAACCTGGTAAGGTAGATATTCAAATGGCATTGTAATTTCATTCACATGAGTACTTTCTCCAACAACACAACTATTATTTTCATCACTTTTCTGATGAGGAAACTGAGGCTGAGACAAAAGAATTTCCTGATAGAGAATAAATGGTAGAGGCAGGTCCTTTCTGATTTTAAATTTAGTAGTATTTTTACATTCTAAAGTATGAATCTTACTTAGTTAATCCATGGTGACATGTGTGTTAGATGGTTAATAAATGGTGAATGAATCAATGAATGAATGACCATGGAAGAAATAGTTAAGTGCTTTGTTTTTCTACCTATAAAAGAAACTATAGTTCATAAAAGGAAAATATCCTTTAACTTGAAAGATGAATCACTCCCCAATGAAATATGATGCCTAAAATGGTAAAAAATACTAGCAATGTTTACATAGTCTTTATAATCTATTATGTGTATTGTACTCAGATTTTTTTTCTTAAGACATAGAAAGTAAATCTTTTAAAATTAATAATGTTAAGTGATTTGAAAAAGCACTAAGAAAACTCAAATGATTAAATTCATTGTTAGAGACTTTCCCTGAAAAAGTTCAACTGTTTTTCTATATGGCTCCAAAATGCCACTTAAAAGGCTTATAGAGCTGTCAGGTTGGATTCACATTTTTCAGTTCCAAGACCTTCCTCTTTCCAGCCCTGGGTTCATAAAAATACATCAGAACTTTAGAGACCTCAAAGGAATATTCTTGTCCCTGAAGAAATTACTCCTACATTTAAGGTGGCAAAGGCACGATTAGACATGTCTATTAAAACTGCTTTATAAGAGAATAGTTTCATTTAGGTTGCAGTTACAGGATCTCCTTGAAACATAGAGTTCTAGACATAATTTATTCTTCATCTATACAAGGACAATGTTCCATCTCATAGTAACACCAGCCATTTTTCTTTTTTTGGTTATTTCTTAATAGCAAAATAAGCAGCTCAAGGAAAATGTTTCAGCAAATATGTGCCACAGGAAATTTCTTAGGGAGCTGTGTTTTCATCAAGCATAGAGAATGATGCAGAAGAAAAATGCATCCACAACTTCCTCTTTCATGGCATCTGTGGGCAATGGGAGGTTAGATGACTTAGCCAAAATCAAACAGCTAGTCTACATCAGAAGTAGCAAGTAAACCAAGGTCTTCCTAATTCCAACAATAATTTTCCAGATATTTTATCTTATGAGAAACATATGGGCAGAGAAAATAATTCTTAGAATTATCTAGGAAGCTTCAGTTAATCCCAATGTGTTTTTTTAATGAGAAATACCATTACCAAAATCAATACTAAAAAAAAAAACACCTCCATTTTTCAAAGTTATTTACAATCCACAAATCAACTATTCAATCAAGAATAACATTTTTCCCCTAACCATGTATTATTTTAAATATGTACTATATTTTAAATATATATAAATATAACGGCAATGATAAATGCTCAACATGTGAATGTCAAGTGAAATAGCATGGTGCCTGGCACATAGTAGGTGTTTAATAAATGCTAGTTGACTGACTAATTATTAATTAAGCACTTACTCTATTTTAGGCACATAATAAATGCTAGAGATACAGAAAGAGACAAAAGACAGTCTTGTCATCAAGGAGCTATACAAAAAGGTTTGCAAAATTAAAAGTTCTGTATAAAATAACTGTTGTGATTATACCCTGTGAAATAGAATTAGAGCTGTGAAGAACTTTAGAAATCATCCAGTCTGACCCCTCCATTATACAAATGAGGAAACTGAACTGCTATTTGAATCAAAGTCAGCTGACTTCATATCTAGTGCTTTTTCTTCTGTACCACTGCACTTTCTACATTTTAAAGATCATTTTTCTGACCTTTTCAGAACCTGAATCATGCAGAACAAAAAACTCCTGTATTAAAAGTGATGATAGAATTATCAGTCAATAAACATGCATCAAGCTTCTACTGTGTGCCAGGGACTGTATTAAGAACCGAGGATACAAACAAAAAGAAAGGAAGGAAAGAAGGAAGGAAGGAAGGAAAGAAGGAAGGAAGGAAGCAAGGAAGGAAGGAAGGAAGGAAGGAAGGGAGGAAGGAAGGAAGAGAGAGAGAGAGAAAGAGAGAGAGAGAAAGAAAGAGAAAGAAAGAAAGAGAGAAACGAAGAGAGAAAGAAAGAGAGAGAGAAAGGAAGAGAGAAAGGAAGAGAGAAAGAAAGGAAGAGAGAAAGAATGAAAGAAAGAAAGAAAGAAAGAAAGAAAGAAAGAAAAAGAAAGAAAGAAAGAAAGAAAGAGAAAGAAAGAAAGAAAGAAAGAAAGAAAGAAAGAAAGAAAGAAAGAAAGAAAGAAAGAAAGAAAGAAAGAAAGAAAGAAAGAAAGAAAGAAAGAAAGAAAGAAAGGGAGGAAGGAAGGGAGAGGAAGAAAGGAAGAGAGGGAGGGAGGGAGGAAGGAAGGGAGGGAAGGAAGGAAGGAAGGAAAGAAGGAAGGAATCCCAGATTGATTTATTCATGTAGGGTTTTTTTTTTGTTTTTTTGTTTTTGGAGGAGGTAAAAAAGGAGATTCTTTGCCTTAATTGCTACCTAGCCTTAATTACCCAATGGGTGCAGCCTCAGACTAAAGTCCTTAACTTTAAAAGGCCAATGTCTCCCATTGCATCCAGGACCATCTCCAGCCGTTCTGATCTCTGTCTGGCTACTGGCCCCAGAGGGCTTTGGAGGGGAAAGAGAGGCAGGTGCTCTTGCATAGCCCTCCCTCACTTAAATTCCACTCACTTTCATGTCATAGCATCCCCTCCTTGTATCATGATCCTCTCCAAGAACAAAGGTAAACAACCTCTGTGAATAGAGCTACTCCACAGACTGGAATAGATATATGATGGACATGTCAGAGAACTCCCAAAGTAGTGCAGACAGGTGAGAAATGAGAAGAATGAGAAATAATGGGAATCCATAGAATCAAAGACTGTCACTGATACCTTAGCCATCATCTAGACTTATCTCCTCCTTTTAGAGGTGATATTCAGGGTCAGGGTAGTTGGGGTTTCTATCAAGGACAGGGTAACTCCCTTGTGGTATGTCAGATTCTACAATTTCGATTTTCCCTCTGTTTCTTGCTCTTTTTCTCATTGAGATGAATAATATATTAGAATTATTTCAAGTTATGTTTATATTTGAGTAAGGGTGTTTCACCTTGATCAAAGACCATCAAAGAGCATAAATTGAGTCTTTAGTACAGATTCTGCATTAACCCTAGGGAAAAAAATGCTACACTGCCTTTATAGTCAGCATAATGATGCTTCTCCAACTACTGGGTTTCCCCCACCACCCTCTCATCAGTATAATGAAGAAAATACATCTACAAAATCATACGTTAAACATAATGGGGCTTTATTGTTTTTGTGCTGTTATTCTAAAGACAATCACAAAGCTACCCTCCCATAGCAAAATTGGCCCATTGTGTTCTTCAATTCCCTTAACCCAATAAGAACAATTCATGCACTGGTAGGAATTTAGCATTTTTAATAGCCTTATCAATCACCCCAAAACCAGTTGTAGGACTGAGCACTACCAGAACTCAAGCATTTTAGATTGAAAGGGGTAAAGAACAAATGTGTCAAAGCTAATGCAGCTATATTTCTCATCTTGAGTATTTTTTTGAAATTCAACATTTCCTAAGAATCTATTCTGTGCAGATAATGTGACAATCACTAAGGGACACTAAGATAAGTAAGATATCGTCTCTGCCCTCACTGAATACATCAATGGAGGGAAGAGATGTGAAAATAAGTAGAATGCAAAAGGAGAACATTGCAGGTACTTTAAAGGTATAAACAAGAAGCCCTATCAATTCAGAGGAAGAAAAGTCATTTAAGGGAAGTCTTCATAGAGGTAAGGAGATGGGGAGTCATCTGACCTGGGTGTTAAAAGATGGACAGGATTTCAACAACAGAGAGCAAGAACTAACCATAAGTTAGTTGACTAAACTATGTGGTTTAACCCAAGTGGTTGACTAAACAGCTGGATAGAATGTATTATTTACAGGATGAATAAATTAATGTAATGAATGCCAAAGTATTCATCAAGCACTTATTAAGTGCCAGACAACATATTAAATACAAATAAGCAAAAGATTATCTTAGCTCAAACTTCCTAAAAATCCCTTCATATGTTTGAAGACAGGAATCATCACATGCTAGCTTTTCCTAAAATGTGTAAAAAAAATTCCGTCTCTTAAGCTTTCTTCAAGGCACCTCTTTAAATTATCTTCTCCATTCCACTCCAAATCTTAGTCCCCTAACTAGGTTTTTATTTTTTTACTGTTTTTAAAAGTGCACTGATCAAAACTAGGCAAACTCAAATAAGGGTCTGGCTGATTAATGCAGAGGAGAACAGAAAAAGAGGCACTTCTCAGAACTTCAGTTCAATCTCACAGCCATTTACTTAATATTTACCATGTTTTAACAACTGTGTGCTAGGCACTAGGATACAAAAATGGAGGGATACATTTTGCCCTAGAAAGAGTTTATAATCTAAAAGAAGGATAAGATATATATATAGTAGAAAGCAATTCAATTCAATTTAGCAATTCAATTCAAATGTTTATTAAATGCCTTCTATATGCAAAATATGGATATTAAATAAGATATGGTCTCTGTATTTATGGAGAATACAAGGGAAGGAGAGAAATACAGCTTAATACAGAAATACAGCTTATTACAGAAATAATTGTAATTTTTTAAGAAGATATAAGTATATTAGAAAAGTACAAACACTATGTTATACGAGTCCTAAGGGAAAGGGTCATCATTGGCCAAGGTATTAGTAATTACTCCATGGCACACTTCTTGGAGGAGGAAGCACTGGTTTAGGCTTTAACGAAGTAAGAGTTCAATATGTGAGGTATGGAGTTGGGGCATAAAATTTGTAGCAAGTCTTTTTAGAAATAGGCAATAATATGAACAAAAGCAGAACATAGAGCTCATATGGTAGAAGAGAGAAGCTCTAGATTCTTTGGTGTGGTTCCTGATGGAAACAAACTTTGGACTTAAACCAAAGAACTACAAGAAAAGGCACCACCTTTTACCTAGTATACATAACAGCTTTCATAAGAAACCTGATGCAAAATCATTTGGAATTGCTGGTGTAGAATAAATTGAGATTTATTGTGCCTGATATAAGTTTGAATCTGTCACAAGGGATTTCATCCATCCATTCTTTGTTCAACAGCATTCACAATAGCACCAATATATTTATGTGTGTTCTGTTTGTGTGTGTGTATTAACATGTGTATATAGAGGTTTCCCCCTTAATTAACAAGTTCCAATCTCACAATACTCAAAGGTCCATGGAAGTTATCCAATAAATCAGAGCAATTGTTGTTTTGGCTCATAGGACAAAGACCAGATGTTTGAGGCTAATTCTAAGGACTAGGAATTGGTTCTTTTTGCCTCTTTGCCAACATAGAAGGAATGAACCACTTATGGTCTTCTAGAGGAATATTTATTGAATGGTATGATTGTCCTTTCAACTCACTCCTTTTGTATGTTGTATCTCTCATTAGATTGGAAGCTCTTGGAGCACAAGAATTGTTTTTCTTATTATTAGTTATATCACCAGTACTCAGAATGTATAGTATATAGTTGGTGCTTAATAAATGTTTATTGGATTGTAATTCAACACAAGTATTGATTAAGTCCCTATCATAATTGGTTAATCATTGTCCTGGACACTGGTAATACAAAGACAAAAACAAAAACACTCTCTGCCCTCTAGGAGTTTACATTCATTTCCCAGAAAAACACAACCTCCCTGCATAAACATAATGAGAAGAAAGTTTGGAGTGTGGAAAAGATTCCAAACCAGATCTACTTTGAAAAGAAAAGGAAAGAAGTTTAATTCTGGCAATGGTACACATCAGTTTCCCTTTTATTTCTGGGAAATGCTAAATCCAATCAAAAGAAAATCGATTTGTGACTGACTCTAAAGAATAAGGACTTGTGAAGAAGAAAGGCTTCTAATGATTATCTGCTTACAGAGTGACAGGTGAATTAAGAAAATAGAACGGGTGTTCACTTTAATCCTGAACTTGCTTTTTTTCTACATGATAACAGCAAGGCATTAGGGAAATGTGTTATAGGTGACTCATGAAAACAAGCACTTAGCCCCTCATCAAAGTCCTAAAATAAGATGTCTTTGAAGAAGTTACCTGCACTGTGCAATAATAAGAGAAGCCATTAAATAAGAAAGGCCATTGAGGATATAAGGGAATAGCCAAACAATGGTTATGTTCCAGACATGAACAATTTTATAATAAGTGCTTAGAATCCTGCAATCACTCCATAGATATTCCTAAATTAATCAGATTCCTACTAAGAAAGCTACAAGCCTTTGCTGTCAGGGATGAAATAAAACACTTATACTCCCATCAGCAATTTGAAACAATTAAGATTAATGAGAATTATTATTTGAAAGCTACCAGATGCCCTTCTATCTATTCTAGCAGCCACACCCAGACTGAGCACTTCTCTCCTGTCCATTCTCTGCTCCAACTGCCCCTGGTAGTGGTTTCTCTAACAGTGTCTTTGTTGTATTCACAGTGGCTCATCCCAAATGTCTCCCTCTCTCCCTATTCTATGGATGGGTGTCTCCCTGATGTCAATTCCAATCAATTTCTTTTAAAAAGTAGATTTAAGAATTGTTTCTTGAATTTTGTGAACCATGCCCCAAGTACTAAAATTGTTAGTTAAGGTTCTCAATGAAGCAACAGAAGAAAATCATGAGTGTAACTTTGAATGATCTCAGGCTTCTGTTTCTTTTGTGTTTCTTCCTTGAGAATAGTTAATGGTTTTCTCACTGAGATGGAAAGGGGAAGGAGAAAGGGAAGGAGCAATTATCATTGCCTACCAGGTGCCAGGATTTGATTTTCCCAACAACCATGGTCAATAATTGTTATGATCTCCATCTTATACTTGAGGAGACTGGAGTGGATAAAGGTTAAATAACTTGTTCAGGATCTCCTAGCATATAGTTGTCTGAAGACACATTTGATTTCAGGTCTTCCTGACTCCAGAACCAGGACTCCATCCAAAGTAACAACTAATTGTCAAACAAATAAAAAATTATCCCTGGGGGAAGTTCTGGCTTGAAGGATGGCCAATGTGGGAGAATACAACTAAAAAGCTCATTGATCCTCATTCTCTAATCCTCCCATAAAAAAAGGTTTATTTATAGTTATGGGTGAATGGTCTAATTATAGGACCATGGTAAAATATGTTAAACCCAATATATGCATACATATTTATACAAATATATTGCTGCACAAGAAAAATCAGATCAAAAAGGAAAAAAATGAGAAAGAAAATAAAATGCAAGAAAACAACAACAAAGAGTAAAAATGCTGTGTTGTGATCCACACTCAGTTACCACAATCTTCTCTTTGGGTGTATATGGCTCTCTTCATTACAAGACAATTAGAACTGGCCTGAATCATCTCATTGTTGAAAGAGCCATGTTCTTCAGAAGTGATCATCATATAATCTTATTGTTGCCATGTACAATGATCTGGTTCTGCTCATTTCACTCACCATCAGTTCATGTAAGTCTCTCCAGGCCTCTCTGAAATCATCTTGCTTATTGTTTCTTATAGAAAAATAATATTCCATAACCTTCTTACACTATAATTTATTCAGCCATTCTCCAATTGATGGGCATCCATTCAGTTTCCAGTTTCTAGCCACTACAAAAAGGGCTGCCACAAACATTCTTGCACATGTGGGTCCCTTTCCCTCCTCTAAGAGCTCTTTGGGATATAGGCCCAGTAGAAGCACTGCTGGGTTAAAAGGTATGCACATTTTGATAGCTCTTTGGGCATAGTTCCAAATTGCTCTCCAGAATGGTTGGATCAATTCACAACTCCACCAATAATATATCAGTGTCCCAGTTTTCCCACATTCCCTCCAACATTCCTCATTATTTTTTCCTGTAATCTTAGCCAATCTGAGAGTAGTAGTGTGTAGTAGTACCTCAGACTTGTCTAGAGCAATTTTATATGGAATTTTTCTTTATATCTTTTTTTCTCCTATATTTTATTGTTATATAGAAATGCTAATGATTTATTTGGGCTTCTTTTATATCCTGAAATTTTTGAAGTTATTGTTTCAATTAATTTTTAGTTGAGGGGCAGCTAGGTGGGGCAGTGGATAGAGCACCAGCCCTGAAGTCAGGAGGACCTGAGTTCAAATCTGGTCTCAGACACGTAACAGCTGTGTGACCCTGGGCAAGTCACTTAACCCCAATTGCCTCAGCAAAAAAAAAATGTTTAGTTGAATTTCTGGGCTCTTTTCAAATACACCATCATATAAGATAAAATATTTACAAAGCACTTAACACAATGCCTAGAATGTAGCAGGTACTATGTAAATACTTATTCTCTTTCCCTTTCTCCTTTCTGCCCTTTCCATATCATCTTTTTTCACACATAACTAAATTTGTAATCAGAACTAGAAAATGTGATTCATCAGGGAGGAAGTAGAAGTAAATAATGATATTTAAAGGTCATCTTTATAGCTCACCATTGAGGAATGGTTCATTTAATTATTTTTGATATTCTTTTATTTTAAAATGAATATCACTGATATATTTCAGTTTTCATATTACCAAAACTTCTCTTAGAATATCTCCCACTTCCTCTTGCAGGAAAGCCATCCTATATAACAAATAATATTTTTAAAGGAAAAAAAAAGAAAAAAAAAGAGAAAGAGAAAAGGCTGTAATGAATTAATTCATTGATAAAGTCTAAATATATATACACCATGTACCACTCTCATTGATCTCCCATCTTTGCAAAAGAATGAGATGAAAATGTCTTCTCATTCAGCTTCTTTAGAACCAAGGTTGTTCATTGTTTTGTGGTGTATGTGTGTGTGATTCATTTTTTATTGTTTTATGTTTCTTATTTCAATTTATATTGTTGTAGTCATTGCAAATACTGTTTTCTTGGCTCTGTCTGTGTCACTGGTATATAACTTACAAAAACAACTTATACAAATATAAATCCATAAATAAAACAAATGTTGAATACAAAGATCCTAGAGAGTCATGGGATATACTTTTAGAAATAAAAATTAATCTTGTTCAATTCTAAACTATATTCACCATGGAAATTTTTTATGCCAACCTACATATCTTAAGTAGCAGGAAAACAGTCAATATATTCAAAGGCCTGAAAAGTTTGTTTTGCTATCATCTAAGTTTGCCATATTTTTTCTTATTATCATGCACCTTCTCCCTCCACTTTTCCTACTTGTAGGAGATAAGTAACAAGATCAAGTTTTAAGCCATTCAGTTCTTAGCTAGCCTTAATCACCAAATGGGTATTGCCTCAAACAAACTGAAACTCGTTAAAGATCTTTCATTAAAAAAGTGAAAATCTCCCACTGTATCCTGGCCATCTCCAGTCATCCTGAGCTATATCTGGCCACTAGACCCAGATAGCCTTGGAGGGGAAAGTGAGGCAGATGACTCTGCAAGTCTGTTCTCACTTAAATCTAATTCACTTGCATGTCATGGAATCATCTCCTGATGTCATGATCATCTTCGAAAATGAAGGACAAACAACATAGAGAGTTAGCCAACACCTGAGAAGTTAAGATATTTGGCTTCAAGTCTCATTTAAATTTTTTTCAAGAGTCCTTTCCCTGGCCTCCATGAATGTCAGAGCCTTTTTTGGGGAAAATGCCTCCAATTTACCCTGCAAGTTATTGTTTGCATGTTGTCTCCTCTATTAGACTGTAAACTTCATATGGGCACAGACTGGCTTTTTTTAAAATTTTTCTTTGTTATCTCCAAAACAACTATACACAATAATTGTTTAATAAATGCCTGTCCAGGGTTCCAAAAGCCAGCTTGACTCCATGACCACCCTTCTATTCAATGCTGACAACACTGTGAAATACTGACATCAACAGAGCATTTTAAACTGCTTTCACATATGTCATGTCATTTGGACTTTATGATAATCCTGCAAGGTAATTAGGACAAGTATTAGGGTATAATGGCATGCACAGTGGCTATACTTTGGTAAAACTGGCTTGGTGGGGGGCAGGTAGGTGGTTCAGTGGATAGAGCACCAGCCCTGAAGTCAGGAGTTCAAATTTGACCTCAGATGCTTACCACTTCCTAGTTGTGTGACCCTGGGCAAGTCACTTAGCCCTAATTGCCTCAGCAAAAAAAAACTAAAAACAAACTGTCTTGGTGGATGGGCTAAAGGAGGTGGAGGAAATCAACAGATCTCAAACCTGTCAGTGACTTGGGAAGGGGTGTCTACACTTTGCAAAGATTTCCAGGTAGAATGGACAGGTGAGAACAATCTGTCCAACAGCCATGGAGACAGGTGTAGCGAGCATTTACAGAACACTTAGAGTTGGATCTGACACTAAAGATGCTAAGGTCAGTCCACGGCATCCCTGGCCAGGCCGGTTGTCTTGACTTTTGTCCTGCCACTAGACAGAGACTCTGGATTCTGGAAGAGAGAATGAAACTGATGACTTTGTACAATTCTGCCTCACAAATTCAAGTCATTGGCAAGTAAGGATATCATATGATGTCACTGGTCCTCTTTGAAAATGAAGGTCAAATAAAAACAAGAGTGTAGTGTCAGAATAGTCAGTTGGGTTCAAGAAACTTGGGTTTTGAATCTGACAATTACAAGTTGTATGACCTCAGCTTAGTCACTTCAACTCTAAAACTCAGTTACCTTTTATATAGTAGAAATAATTATGCCTCATGTAGCTGCCTTATGGGGTTGTTAGATGGTTCAAATAAAACACAATGTAAAGTTCTTTACAAATTTTAAAATATTATACAAATGGCACACATCATGAAAGACTCTTCAATATACAGAAGAATAACTGAGCATCAGCAAGTCTCTGAATAACCTCAAGGTAAAGAGCTAAAACTTGCATGCAGGTGTTTTGACTTGCAGTTCATTGCTCCAAGATTATTCAAGTATAGATTAGACTTAATGTTCTCTGAAGTCACTTCCAGTCTGGAGATCTATTATTCTTCTCTTTTCATTGCACAAAAAGGATATATATTGTTGACTGCAAAAAAAAAACAAAAAAAAACTATGCATTCAACAAGTTCTTTCTCATCCTAAGAATTCTCCTGAAATAGCACATAGCAGTCCAAGATCTTAGAAAGGAAGAGTAGAATTGATTTGATTTCTTTTCACATTTCTAATTTATACTGACTTCCATACCTCTCACAGATTCTGTTATAATATTTAAATCCTATTCCAGAAAAGAAGCACTGCCATTTACCTGAAGGCACCTCTCTAAGCCTCAAAGCAGTTTGGCCTTTCATTCTCCAGCTGGGAGTGATCTCTTTTCAAGGCTAGAAACAAAGAAATATTTGATGCTGCAAACAGATGGAAGGCTGGTGCCTTTGGGTGTCTTGGCTACAGATCATGAATCCCTGATTCACTAACAATAAGACATAGTCCAAATGAAAAATTATTGTCCTTTCATTAAAATATTTTAAAAATAAATGCCTGTATGGTAATGTGAAGACAGAGTTCCTGATTTCAAAGGTCAGAAGCTCAAATAAAGATTTTAGAGATCCTAGAAGAAATATTATTGTCCTTTATATAGTATAGTTTGAAATATATACTACTGTACCCATATACTTTTATCCCTTAAGAAAGAAAAAGAGATTATACTTCCCAGAATCATTTGCTTTTTCTTCATCATAGTATTTAAATACAGAAAAGACTGTATATACCATCTATTGGAATCCATTCCATTTTTATAGAGAAGGAAACTAAATAAAGGTCAGGGAGAATAAATAATTTATTTGTCCAGAATCTCACAAAGAATTAGTCTTTCTGAATGAATTTTTTTTTTAAATATGCTCTATGCATTATGGAAATTACTAAAATTATTGTTAGATATTTATACAGTAGAAATACAGTGCTACATTTATATAGCACTGTAATAGAGGATTAGCCAATGAACTTGAATTTATTCATCCTTCTTGGTGGAATATATAAAGCTTGAGAAATATTCTCTGCTTACAGCAAATATAAGATGTGGAATTTTGGGAACTTAGATGCCCTCATTCCAAGCAGTGCCCTTTCCATTTTAAACCAAACTGTTTCTATCTTTTTATCAATCCATATAGAGCTATTTCTTACATAAAACCATAACAGGAAACTGAATTCACCCCTCTGTATTTATAGGATACTTCTACTAAGGGGAGAGGAAGAGATTTTTTGGAGTGAGGAAAATCTGAATTCAAATCTGGGCTCAGATACTTGCTAGCTATGTAACCATGGGCAAATCACTTAAACTCTGTCAGCCTCAGTTTCCTCATTTATAAAATGGGGATCATAAAAGTACTTTCCTCCCAGAGTGGTTGTGAGGATCAAAGAAGATACTATTTGGAAAGGGCTTGGAAAGGTGCCTGGCATGTAGCAGATGCTTAATAAATGCTTTCTACCTTCCCCTGTGCTTACCAAGTTCTTCTGTAAAGTTCAGCTCCTAAATCTCACTAAATATTCTGCTTTTCCCTAATAAATTTGAATTTGGATTCCTAGAAACTGAGAAGATAGTCTGATGATATCAGCGGGAATATTCCTCAGGGCCAGTTGCAAAAGGAAATTGAGGTCCCATCTGACTTTACAAGTGCCCATCAAATCTATTTTATGCATTATTGGCATGAGCACCTTAAAAAGTCAAAATAAGAATTATTTCTATCTAGGTCAGCAGGTGTTAAAGCCTCAGAGTGGTTTGGCACCTGTCTGTTTCTGATTCTAGGACAAACTGGCACATTCTGTGTCTATTTTGCCGGCTATCACCCTTTACATAATTTACAATTCCCTCATTGAGAGCGTCAGGATCCCAACTTTGCTGTTGATTTATGTAATTACTCGATTTTTGGTTTTAAAATAAATATGTTGTCATCCTTCTCCCTTAAAAAAACAAACTCACTATCAACCAAGATCAGAAAGTTTGATGTTATAAAGATTTTTGAAAAGTTATGTTCTTTTTTAAAATTATCATCAATGTACATGTTTAAGGGATCTCAGAGTCTCTCTAGTCAAACCTTTACATTCTATGCTAAGCAAACTGAAGTAAAGTGACTCCCCTGAGCCACAGATAATAAGTAACAAAGAATGGTTTTAAATCCAGGTCTTCTTAACTCCAAATTCAGAATCTTTTCCACTCTAGCACAGAGCAAGCAAAGGACTGTTAAACTTTTAGGTCACATAACATAAAACTTTATGTAAACAAAAGTTGCTCCCTAGTACCTTCTCTCTAATTTGATATTCAAAGATATCTATAATAGAACATCAGAAAAGAGCTGAAATGTCATTGGAGGTCACTTAAGTCAATCTTCCCATTTCACAGATGAAGAAACTAAGATCCATAGAAGTTAAATCATTTGTCCAATGATACATAGGCAGTTAATAGCAGAGCTAGGGATCAAATCCAGATCCTTTGATTCCAAGTACAGTAATCCAGCCTCAATGCCCTCCCCCAGGTAACTGAGGTTAAGTGACTTGCCCAGGGCATATAGCTAGGAAGTGTTAAGAGTCTAAGGCCAAATTTCAACTCAGATCCTCCTGACTTCAGGGTTAGTGCTCTATCCACTGCACCAGCTTGCTACCCCCCCTCCCCCAGTCTCAGTCTTTTTAGACAAATCTTACAGTATTCTATGTGTCCTATTTAAACTCGCCTGCTCATTGTGCTCCCCTTCCACTCAAATGGATCTTGGATTTTTCTGCCTCTGGGCCTTTGTTCATACTGCCCTTCCTTATGTCCAGGGAATTTATTTTTCCTGTTTAATTTCTGGATATCCTTTAAAACCCAACTCAAATGCTATCTACCTCTTAGAGGAAGCGTTCCCAATCCTCACCTGAAAGCATCTCTTCTTCCTCAGGTTCAAAATAGCATTTTGTTTGCATCTCTTTAATGAACTTAGCATTATTTTTAATATGTCATATCTTCCTACTAGGTCGTTTGGAGCAAGGAGACCTAAGTTTGAATCCCAACTCAACCCCTTACCTATCTAAGTGATCATGAAAAAATTCCATTCATGACCCCTTTTCACTCAAGAAATTTTTATGTGGCCCTGGGTATATAGGTATATAAAATAGGTATACAAATCCAACATTTACTGATTTTAAAAATCATAATTTCATGACCTTCACATTCAGTTACAAGACCCAATATGGGGTTGCAAGCCACAATTTAAGAAACTGGGCTCTATTCTTTGGTTTCTTCATCTGTAAAATATAACTATGATTGATGATCTCTAAGGCCCCTTAAGCTATAATTATTGTGATTTCACTTGAGATATCAATGTTATATAGCAGAATATTTTAAAGTGCTTTTATCAGCTCAAGGAATCCTACCATCTTAGACGTACGAAGGGCCAAAGAAATTCTAAGTGGTCATTGCACCCAGTCTTTAGGACATGTATATATACTATGCTTGCTAATAACAGTCCCCATGTGGATTGTGAAATATGGGAAGACATTCTGTTATTGATTTAAGTTTACAAGCCACATGATGAAGAGGAATCTTTTAAATTAGCTGTGAAGTCAGAATTAGGGGTGGTGGGAGGGATTCAGAAAGTACTTGCTATCCAGGATAAGTTTTTTGGCTCTTGTTCTTTCTAGCCTGGCTGGCCCTGGAGAAGGAGAAAGAGCTTCTGAGACTCTACAGGTGTAGGAACACCTTGAGCCATCTCTCACCAGGACACGGCATGACGCCAAGAGCTTATAGACCTGCTGTTCCTTATCTCTGTTTTGTCTACTGTTTTTTCTTCTGTTTTTAGGCAAAAGAAATGGGAGAAAATGTGACCTTGTGAGCTCTGAAATCTGAGAATGGTGATCCAGCAGATGTCATGGAACTCCATGCTGCAAATTGCTAGAAACCAGACATTAAATAGGAAAAGCTTGAGCCTATTGTTTGACCCAGTACAGCAGTAGCAGAGAGGTGGGCTTGTTCATCCATCTATCAGTCATATCACATTTAAAAGAAACTTGGTGGGGGCAGCTAGGTGGCACAGTGGTTAGAGCACCAGCCCTGAAGTCAGGAGGACCTGAGTTCAAATTTGGTCTCAGACACTTCCTAGCTGTGTGACCCTGGGCAAGTCACTTAACCCCAATTGCCTCAGCAAAAAAAAAAAAAAAAAGAAAAAAAGAAAAAGAAAGAAAGAAAGAAACTTGATGGGGCAAATCAAACAATTAATAAACATATTTCTATATAGACAATGATATATGGAAACAATGCTGAGTTTAAACTCACTCTCCATGGACCTAGATGCCCATAAGGGAAATACTTGGAACTTCTGAAATCTTTGTATAAATATATCTTTGTTAAAGTTTTTTTAAAGATTAATTGGGGGGCAGCTAGGTGGCGCAGTGGATAGAGCACCAGCCCTGAAGTCAGAAGGACCTGAGTTCAAATCTGGTCTCAGACACTTAATATTCCCTAGCTGTGTGACCCTGGGCAAGTCACTTAACCCCAATTGCCTCAGCAAAAAAATAAATAAATAAATAAAAATAATAAAAGATTAATTGGAACTGGGGAAGTAATAACTGGTAATTAAATAGTGGTGGGGGAGAAATACTGTTGGAGAGTTGATAATATTAAAGACAGATTACCCTAGCCTTTTCAATAGTACTATTAGGACCTTAGGAGAGTGAGTTCAAAGTATCAGTATAATAAGAATATATGACATTCATATGGCACTCTTAGATGTGCACAGTGCTTTATATATGCATATTATCTCATTTAATCCTTGAAATGCTCCTGTAAGTTTTAAAAGTGCTTCTCCCCATTTTAAAGATGAGAAAGTAGAGGCTCGGAGTAATAGATTAATGTAGTATCTGAAGCAGAATTAAAAACCCCAAAATAATGACTTCATTATTTGCCTTAATAAAAATTCCATAATTTAGGTAAGATAGGAATCATTAACCCTATTTTATAGAAAGAGAAACTGAGGCTCAAAAAGGTTAACATTTTGCTCATGATAACACATCTGGTAAGCACTACAGGCAGTGTTTAAAGTCAGATTATTGAACTTGCCAGTCTAGAATTTTATTCATTATATAAAGTTGCTTCTCTTGACCATCTAAACCAGGCCTCTCCCCAGTTTTTATATATTCCATAACTGTGTTAGAGGCAGATATACAAATTTTTTTTTCGAATCTAGTAGGCATATTAAATCAGACTACAGAAATATCTCTTTTTCCATTTTTCAAAAGTATAATGTCTCCCTGGTCAGTTCTCAACTCTGTATACAAGTTCAGTCTCCACACTAGAAAGAAGGGATCTCTCTCTCTCTCTCTGATTGGCTGGTTCTTCCCAGAGTCTATATGTAAAGGAAGATGGCCAGACCAGCCATGCCATCATACCTCTCCAGGCTTTATCCCTGACTCTCTTGAACTTCTTGAACTATATCTTTACATCATCTCTTCCCTCTACTTGCCTTCTTTCCAGCTTCCTTTTATTAATTGTCTTCTTCCATTAGAATGTAACATCCCTGAGAACAATAATTGTCTTTTTTTTCCATTTTTATTTGTATTCCCAATACTTAGCACACTGCCTGGTGCTTAGCAAACACTCAAAAATGATTGCTGACTTGTTGAGTTGGAGTGCCTGCAATGCAGCTCAATGCAGAGAAGTCCAATGCCCATTACATTATTATTTAGTGTATGGAAGCTTGCTATAATAGAGCTTACCTGATGTAGCCAAACCATTTAACTTCTCTTTGGATATACCTGTCTTCTGAAGTGTTCAATCAACTTTATTAGGAGGTCTCATTGAGCCAGCCCTGGTCTGGTGAACATAGGTTTCCAAAGTTAGGTAATAAAATAATGTCAAGATGTTAGAAGCAAGTTGACCTAAGTCTTATTTGAGGTATAGTATTGCAACCTGAGAGTTTAAAATAAAAACTTTGGGCATATATGAAATAAATTTGATCTTGAGGAACTTCTAAAAATATTAATATGATCTCTATCATCACCAAAGATCATCACCAAAGGATGAATCTCTCTCTCCTTCTCTCCTTCCCTCCCTCCCCTCTCTCTGTTTCTCCCATTCTCTCTCTCTCTTTCTCTCTCTATCTGTGTGTGTGTGACAAAGGTCTGTCTGTCTGTCTCTGTCTCTTTCTGTTTGTCTCTCTCTCTGCCTCTGTCTCCCTCTCTCTGTCTGTCTCTGCTCTCTCCTCTGTCTGCCTCCAGAAATTACTTTCTATTTACTATCTGTGTACATGTTATATTATTCAAATAGAAGATAAGCTCCTAGAAGGAAGGAATTTTGGAGGGTTTTGCCTATGTATACCCCGTATCTAAAAGCACAGTTTCTTATATGTGTAGACACTTTATAGATGTTTGTTGTTGAAGAGAATAGAAGGAAGCAATGGAAATTACTAAGCCCCAATACAATTTGTAGAAGGGGGAAGATAATTGATTAGAGCTGGAACCTGTATTGGAGACAAATCTCTTCTCTTCCTGTTAAAAAAAAAAATGAAATAAAGCTGGAGGAACAGGTCAAGCAAAGGGACAATGGCTTTGAAATCACAAAAACCCAGAGATTTAAGAGAGAAGAACTTGTGGACTCATTTGAAAACTTTTTAAAAGCAGAAATCTTTTTTTTTCCTTTTCTTTTTCCTCTGTGTTCCAGAGTCAGCTAAATGGAACATTAACTTGATACCTCTTTGTTGTGATTGAGTTTGATAAGGATAAGGCACTCTTCAAGGTCCAGAAATGCTTCTCTGTCTCTGTCTCTCTCTCTTTGTCTCTCTCCTTTCCTCCCTCTCTGTCTCTCTGTCTCTGTCTCTTTCTGTCTCTCTGTTTGTCTCTTTCTGTCTCTCTGTCTCTGTTTCTTTTTCTCTATCCCTGTTTCTGTCTCTGTCTCTTTTCCTTCATCCCTCTCTGTCTCTGTCTCTTTCTGTCTCTATCTCTCTCTGTCTCTGTCTCTCTCTGTCTCTGTCTCTATCTGTTTCTGTGTGTGTGTGTGTCCCTTCCTCCTTCTCTGTCTCTCTGTCTCTGTCTCTCTGTCTCTGTCTCTTTTTCTCTATCCCTTTCTCTGTCTCTGTCTTTCTATATATCCTCCTCCTACTCAGAACATTAATCCTCTAATTTTAATTAACAACTGAAGCTTGGATCCAATGAATTATAGGATCCAATGAATTCCTATTCTTTTTCACTACTGCTTATCTGGTACACTCTCTTCATTTATAAAATTACAATCCTTTAAAATTATACCAGATATATTTTAAAAACCATAAATATGCATTATATAATACATGTCAAAAAATACACAACTTAGTCACATCCAAAACACAAGAAATATATAATCCATATGCCAGTATTTATGGTGATACATCCTATAATAGAGTCACATAAAGTAGGACAAAATTTTATATCCTAAGCAGGCATATTCTACTTAATATCATATTGGCATGTTTCTGTTTGTTGGGTTTCTGTTGTTTTTTGGGGGGAGAAGAGATGGAGATAGATATCGACTATAGTTTTGGGTACCATATTTCCTCAAGGTTAAATGCTACAATCACTTACCCTAGGGTAATAAATTATACAATAAAGCAGTTCAACCAGTCCCCCAACTTCAACTTGACACAGTTTCAATCTTTTGTGTTTTATTCCTAGTCTTAGGACTAAGAAATCCTACCTGAGTCTCCTCTTTTAAGGTTCAAATGAAGGTCAGGCCTCCCTGTTCCTGAAATGAAAGCCTTGGTGGTTTTGTAAACAGTTACCAAAACCAACTCAGATCACCTATAGAAAGGCATCTTCTGATGGCTCCAGCTCTGTAGATTGCTAAAGAAAATACCTGGGACAGGATGATTAGACCTCTAAAAGATACATTAAACACATTAACAAACAAAGCCTTTCTGGACCTTGTAGAGAGCCTTGTCCTTATCAGTAGCAAACCTATTCACAACAAAGAGGTGTCAAGTTAATGTTCCATTTAACTGGCTCTGAAACAGAAGAAAGAGAAAAGGAAAAAAAAGATTTCAGCTTTTAAAAAGTTTTTAAATGAGTCCTCAAGTTCTAGTCTCTTAAATCTCTGGGTTTGACCCAACTTTTGTGACTTCAAAGTCACTGTCCCTTTCCTTCACCTATTCCAGTTTTATTTCATCTTTTTTAACAGTAACAGGAAAGATTTGGCTCCTGGATGCAGGTTCCAGCTCTAATCAATTATCTTCCCCCTTCTATAAATTGTAATGGGGCTTAGTAATTTCCATTGCTTTCTTCTATTCTCTTCAACAACAAACATCTATAAAGTGCCTATACATATAACAAACTGTGCTTTTAGACACTGGGTATACATAGGAAAAAACAAAAGTCCTGCCCTCTAGGAGCTTACATTGTATTGAGTAATACAAAATGTACACAGATAAACAAATAGAAAGTAATTTCTGGAGGCAGAGGAGAGAGCAGAGACAAAGACAGACAGACAGAGAGGGAGACAGAAAGAGAGACAGAGAGACAGGGAGACAGAGAGACACACAAAGACAGATAGAGAGTCAGAGAGAAAGAAACATCTGCAAGTAAAGACCTCAGAAAAGTGAATGGCACCTAAGCTGAGACTTGATGCTGGAGTGCCTTTCAGAAGACCAGCACACTCATCATTAAAAAGACATTGGTGACTCCTTGGTGAATAGATTCAAATTTAAACCATCACCCTCCTAAGTTCCTTGTCCCCTTATCATATCACAAATTGCAATAAAATTCAATAAATATTTATTAAGTGCCTACTATGTGCCAGGAACTGTAATAAGCACTAGGGATACAATTAATAATAATAATAATAATACATTTACTGCCCTCAAGAAATGAACAATTTATTCAAGGAGACAATACACAAAAGGAGGCACGAAAATTGAATTAGCTGCCTGGTGGTGAATTTAGAAATGATGAGCTTAATCTGGGATGGGCATCTTGTTCTGTGGAAGTGAAACCAAGCAGGGCAAAACAGGAAAAGATTGTACCATACCAAGCCTTAACTTTGGTGGATGGCTTCTGCAAATGCACAGAAGCAAAGGATGGAGTCGTTTTGGAGGAACAGCTCATACTGTTCCCTCATATTGTGGCCATGTAGGAATCCATTTCCCATTTGTAATATTATTGCTTTGATTTCACTTTGTTCCTTACAAATTCAAAGGACTTTGATTGTACTCTGCAAGGACATGTTTTGCCCCATCTTCTCACTTATTCAGTCCTGCCAGCATACCAATGTCCCTATACTGGATTGTATTTAGTACTAAGGTAGCTGTCTTCCTGTATATCCCAATTAGTGACCAGTCTATCAGCAGTACAGATTTACTTCTTCTCCCTGGAAGGCACACCAAAGGTGTGACCTGTGACTCAAGTAGATACATAGATCGACAGACAAACACACATTCACATATTTTATATGTGTGTATAGATATGAGTATGTATATGTGCATAGATAAATAGATATTTGTTACAGCTTGGTATTGAAATCTAGCTTTATGGACTTTTTTAAAATCTAGCCTTATGTACTTAAAAAAATTTTTTTAATAATTATTTCCTTCAGTTATCTTTTTTAGCTCCTTTTGTAACTGGCCAATTGAATTTTTTGGTTCATTGCATTCTTTTTCCATTTTGCCAATTTTATTTTTCAATAAATTGTTGTCTTTTTCCAATTCACCATTTTTATTTTCCAGTGAGTTGGTGATTTTTTCCATTTCACCAATCTTGTTTTCCAGTTTTTCACATCTCTATTGCAGAGCGTTATTTTCTTCTTGTACTGATCTCAATTCCTTTCCCCATTTTTCTTCTAGCTCTCTTTTGAGATTCTTTATGCAATCTTCCAGATAAGCCTTGTGAAATGGGGACCAGCTCATGTCCACCTTTGTGGCTTCCTCTGGGGTTACATTTCCTCTAGGAACCTCAGGATCTGGGGACTGCTCTACTTTCTCTCTATAAAAGCTGTCTGTTTTTGATTTTGAGGTCTGACTCAGGCACAGGACTGGTGGCCGTTTCAATTTGTCCTGGGGCAGTTTGCCGAGTTGACTTCCTGTCTGAGGCTGGTTGGGCTAGATATGCACTAGGACCACGCTTTCAGCTGCTCTCAATCCATCCTTTACCAAAGGCAGATCTGCCAAAGCACCTGCCCGCAAGCAGAGCAAAGTGGCCCAGGAGTTTCCCAGGGACTTCCTGGCTGCCTAAAATCCGCTGCTCTGTCCCAGTCCCGTTCTGCCCTGGGTGCTCACTGATATCTGAGTGCAGCAAGCTGCTGATCCCCTGCCCATCTGAGACTGACCTTCTCTGGAGTTCTTTCAAAG
The DNA here is from genome assembly GCA_023553655.1 of Myrmecobius fasciatus. NCBI lineage: Eukaryota > Metazoa > Chordata > Mammalia > Dasyuromorphia > Myrmecobiidae > Myrmecobius > Myrmecobius fasciatus. Next base: position 554,149 of record JAJPUD010000075.1, on the reverse strand, counting down.
TAGATTTTTGGTAGAAGTGCATTGTAGTCCAAGTGTTTGGCAGAGCCCTCACTCCAGAACCAGTTCAGAGGCTCAATTTGTCTAGATCTGAGGGAAGGTCTGAGGAGCTCACAGAGAATGATGTCTGTGTTCACCATCTTGGCTCCACCCATAGGTACTTAAAAATCAATAGAATCTCATTTACACAGAATAAATTCCAAATTTCTCAATGTAGTGTTTTCTCAATCCACCTTTCTAATAATCAACAAGTATTTTTGATATGATAATATGTAATGTGATAATGTGATAATTAGTTTTTAATACATTGGGAGGGAATCATTTCTTGAAGGGAAAAAAGGAAAACAGAGGCGAAAACTGAGATATATCTCTTTCTTGGTGATGGTGGGGAGTGGGGAGGGAGAAGAAAGGAACACAGTTATTTGTGGTTGACAGATATTTGACCTTCTTTGTCTCTTGAATATAAAGATACTTTCTGTAGTCCAAGGGGCATAAGAGATAATAAATTTAGGAAAACTGAACTCAAACCTAGAACTTTTGGTTGTTTTTTTGCTTTTTGCTGAGGCAATTGGGGTTAAGTGACTTGCCCAGGATCACACAGCTAGGGAGTGTTAAGTGTCTGAGGTCAGATTTGAACTCAGGTCCTCCTGACTTCAGAGCTGATGCTCTATCCACTGCACCAATTAGCTGCCCCTAGCAGCTACTTTTGGGTGATTATAACCACTGGAAGAAGATTATCCTTCAACAATGATTATCTTTATATTCTACATCCTAGATCTCTTTTAAAGACTAATTTAAAGGTTACTTTATCTAAAAATGCTTCCTGATCTCCCTGTTGACAACTTCCATCTTCCTTCCATTTTGTTCCATCCCTCTCAATAGCATTTATTATGTATTATTTCATACCATTTGCAATTATCTGCATTTGTTCTTTTCTTTTTATTGCTGTAGGATTCATAAAGACAAGGATTTTATCCTACCCAAATTTTTTGCCTTACCCAACAGTCAGCCCTGTGGAAAGTGGGTGTTTAATAAATGCTATTTACAGGTGACAGACACCCTGGCCCCAAGATGCCCACAGGAATGGATGTGAAATTTTTTTTATTTTTTCAAAGAACTTACATCCTGCCAAACTGCACATTGACAGAACTAAAAACCGAAAAACATTAGCCATGAAGTCAGTTCAAATGTCCTGGGAAAAAATGTTTAAAACCTCACTTAAATGGTCCTATGCTTTACATACAAAGCAAACCAGAAAGGGGGAGTCACTCAAACAGTGATTAGTAACTCAGAATCATAAATCCTTGTAAGCCTAAACTTAGCTCTGGAAGTACTTTTTTTTAAAGAAAAAAAAAACATTTCAAAGAGAAATTCATTCCATTTTTTTCATTTTATATCTAATTATTTGGTGACTTCTTAAAGGAAGATAAGATATCATCAGTTCTAAAAAGATAGAAAAGAATAAGACCCAGTTTGAAAGTTAACTGTTTTTGATTTTCAATGTCCTGTCAGGAAGTATTCAATTGCGTAATGGGTCATGGGAAAATGAAAATACTCTAATTTTTTCTTTTCCCAGTTGTGATGGAATTACCCTTTACATACTCTAATTTTATAGGACAGTAGACTAGAACGAACACTGGGCTTAGAGTCAGGAGACTTGGATCCTAGACTGACATTAGCTGCCTCATAGATCAGATGAGAAGAATGTGCTTTGTGAACTTTAAAGCAGTTATTATTCTTGTTATCTTTTTAAAAAATAGTTTACACATTTGACAACTTTATTAACTACATGTTTACTCTAAAAATTGTGGATAACCCAGCATGGCATGGAACAGGATGACATAATTGTGGTATAGCAGATATGGTATGGTATGGTATAGTAAAGTAACCTAATCATATTTCTATTTAACTATTCCTTTAATATGTTATATAATATTGACTTTTGCATCCTGATAGAATGCCCTGAGTAGCCTTCTTCTAAAGAAGTTGTGTCTGACTCTTTCTGATACTATTTGAGATTTTCTTGGCAAAGATACTGAAGTGTTTTCTCCACTCCTTCTCCAGCTCATCTTTCAGATGAGGAGCAAACTGGGTTAAACCCAGGGTCATACAGCTAATAAGTGCTGAAATTGGATTTGAACTCAGGTCTTCCTGATTCCAATCCCTGTGGTCTAGCCACTAGGCCACCTAGCTTCACAGAAACAAAGATAAGTTCATTGGCCTCTTGTTTGAAGTATTCTGCTTGTAAAAAAATGACCCCCATAATCATTTTTTAATATTGTAAGACTTCTCTAATTCTCTATGCTTTCATAAAAATCTCCAATAATGGTCTGTTGATATTCTATTAATTATCCTGTGATACAATTCATTCTAGCTTAGCTATTATTAATCTTTCTTATTGAATTCTCAGTTGATATATGAAACATCATGAAGTTTTGTGGAAGAAAGCCCAGATCAGAACCCTAGGAACAACCATGGTTAGTTGGCATGACATATATAATGATTTAGCAAAAGAGACCAAAAAGAAAAAATTCAGACAAATAAAATGAACTGGGAGAGAGCATGTTTAATGAAAGTGTAGAGAAGAGAGAATATCCAAATTTAGATAAGGATCAACAAGGTCAAATGCATAAAGGTTAAGAATGATGAGGACTGAAAAAAGACCACTGGGTTTGTCAAATAAGTTATCCTTTGGATTAAATGGACCAGTTCAGAGTATTCTGATTAATGCAATAATAAACTGCAATTCCAAAGGACTGAAAATGAATCATGCCCCCCACTTTCTGCCAGAGAAATGATAGATTTAAAATCAAGAACAAGATATGCATTATTGCCAAAATGGAAATTTGTTTTGATGGACTATGGGGGTGTTTACAAAAAAAAAAAAAAGTTCATTGGGGTTAGGGGAAGCAAAAAGATATAAAAAGTGCTTGTAAAAAATAAACAAATGAATGAATACTTTTAAAGAGATTATTGTTAACTTCAAATAATGAGCAATTTCAGTTGAATGATGTTGTTGGAAAATAGATTGCAGAGTGTTAAGAAAAGAATAATGGGAGAGGAAAGTAGAGGTACCTAATCTAGACAAATTTTAGCCAAGAAAGGGAGGAGAGAAATGGAACAATAAACGGTCTTCTCGAAAGAAGTCTTCCTTTTTTTTATTTTAAAGTCAAAAGGGTGGGAGAGATGGTGTCATGAGAGAATTGAGGAGACATGTGAAGGATTGGAACAAATTTCTATGGAGAGTGGGATAGCATGAAATATTTTCTAACTGGAATTTTTCCCTTTTTTGAGAGGCAATCAGGGTTAAGTGACTTGCCTAGGGTCACACAAATAGTAATAAATCCTCTTTTAGAATTGTATCTGTAGTAGGAAAAATACTGAACTGGAAATCAAAAGACCTGGTTCTTGTTTCCTCCACTGACAAGGGCTTCTTCATCTATAGAATTGGAATCATGAAACTTATTTCACCTCTCTGGCAAAGTTTCTGTGATGTTAAATAAGATTATGTACTGTATACAAGCAGGTGCTTAGTCATGATAAAGTATCATAGACATCGTTTTTGCAATCCACAAGTCCCTAAATTTCAAGTGACACAGAAGCAGCCAATATTATAGAATGGTTTTGCCTCTCAAAAAATCTATGTTTGAAACTAGAAATCAAAGTAATCATAAGCAAGATGATCAGTTATGAAATCGAGTTAAATCTGGATACAATAGGCAAAAAATTCCAGAACGATAAGGATTTTTTTCCTTAACATTTGCAAGATACTATGTGACCTTTTTAAATCCCAAATTCTCTTTGTAAATACTGTTTTAAAAATATATGCTAGGCATATGACTAATGCATCTGCTTTCTTAAAATAGATATAGCCAAAATATCCATTTATCTACAACGCCAAACTGCAAAGTCTAACTGGAAGAGAAATCCCTTATACTTGAAAGAGATTCTCCAGATCCTGCCATTACTATCAAAGCCCATCATTTTTTACCCAAACATTCTGCCAGAGATTACATATAAACAAGTTTTGGTATCCAGAATCTCAGAAGAACCAGAATTGTAGGTCACTCAGAGGGTAATGGAAAATTATACTTAGCGGGTATAAGTGGACTGCTACACATTACTAAGGATGGTTACACAAAAGAAGCAATGTAAAAGATAACATCAAAGATGAATGATTGGAGAAAAGACAAATGGTTTTCCTGATGATTGAACAACTATTCAAAAAAATATTCAAAGTCCTAGAGGAATATTTCTAGCATGTGGGATAGATCTTCTGTGGAAGAATTTTGGGGGAAAATAAAGAATTGTACAGAATAAGAAGGCATGGATGAATAGTTAACAATGCCAATGATGGATGTAAACCATACTAAAGAAAGTAGTTGAAGTACAATTCTTGGAGACTAGATTCCAAGAGGAAAGTCAGAAGGATCATATGAAATAACATGTAGAATCCTATATATATGGAAGTAATTATTATGAATACAAATATATGTCATACACAGCAAGAACTTGAATACTTTTTCATTCATTGTTATAATTACAACTATTTGGTCTCATTTTATCAAGTTCATTCATCACACTTTAGAGTGGGAGATCATCTCCTTAATGTTGAAATTGGTTTTTTTCCTTAAACTATAAAACTCATTTTTGAAAATGACCATTAATTTGACTAAATTTAATGATAAATGAGCAGCTTTCTGCTTTAGTTGACTAAGTGGTGTGGAACCAGCGGAAGAAAAGAAATCTCTTAGGATATGTACTAAGTATATAAAGAAACAGAGAGACAAGATGAAACTGCAGTGGAAGACTAGGGTTATTATATAAAGATTGTGGCTCCTACTTCTACTTACCATGGCTTGATGGAACATAAGATTTGGCAACCAATTGAATATGTAAGATGGGGCGGGAAGAATCAAGGTTGATTTTGAAGTTGTGAAGTACATTTCAATTGATGATTTTACTAAAAGTCTTTGGCATCTTTAACAAACCAGAAGAGTATTATCAGGGTCACATTATATCCATTCTAATGTTTTTGTTTTGGCTTTGCTTTTAGAAAAATAGTACCCTGGTGAAAAAAGTAGTGTGAGAACCTCCAAAACAATCTTATAGATGTTAAATAGCTTCCTTTTGGTCATTTATTCATGAAACATTCATTATATCCCTACTATTTGTTGCATCCCTAGAGTACTATGACGGCAGACATACAAAATGTAGATATAACAAAGTGCCAGTCCTCACAGAGCTTGCTGTCTAATAGGGCAATAAGCCAAAGACAACTATACCATTTATAATAGGATAAGTCTATTATAGAGTTGTGAAATAATTTTATGAGGTTCCAAAAGGAAAGTCAGAAGGATCAAATGAAATAACATGTAAAGCACTATATATTATTAATTCATGATTTAGTTGGGGTTTTTTTGATCTGTGCAAATATTGAAGCTTCTGAGATAGCTGGCTAGCCACTCAGAGTTTTAGAAGTTTTTCTGCAGCTATAATACATGCTAGATCTTGAAACTGCTGGTTTCTCTTAGCTACTTGGCTGAACTTCAATAGAGGATGACTCTAGCAGAGCAAATGATCTAAGGAAACGGAGTTTGGAGCATCATGTGTCTGAAAAGATGCAACAACTTTTCTGTTAATTATAGGGGAGGCTTCCTCTGGTTTTAGTTGGTCTTATCCCTTAAGGCAGTAGTATAAAATTCAAATAGAATCGGGCAACATTAATTTAGAAAACTACAAATCAACATTATCTATGTCTTATTGTGTTTTTATTTTGTTAAACATTTCCTAAATCAATTTTTATGTGGGTTGCTTGTAGTCAACTACATGGGAGTTTGACAACTTTGTCTTAAAGGTCAACAGAGTAGCTAAGGCAGAAGGACAGGGCTTTATCTCAGGACATTAATATTAAGGGATATACTTCTTCCCTGTGGTGGTTGGAGACCACTAGTCCCATGTTATAGATCACATATTCAATTTGTATCATGTGGGACAGTACTGCTATCTCTGGGAGAAAATTACTTTTACTGATAAAAATTCATTTCACTCATAGTGTATAAACTTTTAAATATGTTGTTGTAGCTCATTTGATATCTTCTTTAATATTTTTATACCAATGTTCATCAGGGATATTGATCTGTGGTATTCTTCCTCTGCTTTTTTACCCTATGGTTATTAAAATCATATTCATATTATACAAAGAGTTTAAAAGAATTCCTTTTTTTCTTATATTTGAAAAGTTTATATCATGTTTAATTGTTATTTGAATGTTAGATAAAATTTACTTAGTCATTTTCCTTTGAGTGGAAGTTGATTAGAAAAGTTGATTTTTTTTTAATCCTACAGAAGCTATTTTGGATAGATTTATGTTTGTTTGCACTAAATCTTGCTTTCCCCAATGGTCCAAGTTTTAGCTGAGTGTGACATATATAGCCTTTCTTTCAAAGTGATGAGTGTGATTTATTGGGTTCAATCTATGAAAAGTGCTAATTCCCAGATTCTGAACAAAAGAGTCTGGGGTTCAGTGAGATAACTAAGGGATCTTGGTAGTACTATGAACATAAGAAAATATGATTTTTATATTTAAGATTTATCTATACAAGTCAAGAGTTTTCTAAATTATGTTACTATGGACTCTGGCTTTGCTTTTCTATTTTTTCCTTTATTATAGCACTATTATTTTCTATAAAATAAGTAGAAATGTTAAAAAAAATAATCACAGTTGGAATCACACACTTAGAGACACTCAAGTGGGTTCCAATTGAAAGTAAGCTGCTAGACAGCTACAGCTGTTTCATTTTATCATAGATCTTTTCCACATAGTAGGGATTCAATAAGTAATTGTTGGATTGATTGAGTTGAATTTTCATTGGTAGTCGCTGCCATAGTAGGATACTAGCCTTCTTGTTGTTCCTCAAAAAAGATACTTCATCTTCTTGGTACTTTCTAATTTGGAATTTTCATTAATTGTCCCCCATAATTGGAATGTTCTCCCTTCTCATCTTTCACTTCTGACTTCCTTGACTTCTTCAAATTCCACTAAAGTACAATTTTCTACAGGAATCCTTTCCCAATTCTTGTTAGAACCTAATTCTAGTGTCTCCCCTTTGTTGATTATTTCCAGCAATTCTGGAATAAATGGCTTATTTGCCTATATTTGTTTGTATCATGCCTCTCCCCTTAGAATGAAAGCTCCTTGAGATCAGGAAGAATTTTTTTCGCTTTCTTTCTAACCCCAGGGTTTAGCTTAATATGCCTGACATAGGTCCTTAATTCATGTTTATTAACTGAATAACTCACTGTAAGTAACTTTAGATGCCTTCAACATTCAATATCCTAGTTTAGTAGAATAAGGTAATTAAGATGAAATGCATTGCCCAGAGTTATACAAATGATAAGAGGCAGAATCTTCTAGCTTTTCCAGCTCCAAATCCAGCATTCTTTCTACATATCACAATTCCTCCTTGATCCCACTATTTAATACTGAGTGAAACAAACACACCTATTTGCCCCAATTCTTTCCCAAAATATTTGCTGTAGTACAATGCTGAGTATACTGAACTAACTTGCTACAAAGATTCTTACTTAGAAATAAATACTGCCATTATATAAAGTCCACAAAATGTTTAACAAATGAAATATGACATGATAATCCATTCATTTTTGTCTATTAATCAAGCATAGCATAATAGACCTGATATCAGTGATTGATATTGATTTTGAAGATCTAGGAGGCTGAGAGAGGAACATGTTTAGCAGCCATGCAGATATGAGCTATGTCTGAGACTCTCCTGCCTTCCTAAAGAATTGGTCTGAGCTAATTCTCACGATGGCAGGTCATCAAGCCAAATTTCTAGGGGTGGAAGGCCACATCTGCTACAAACCCTCAGAAAGTGTGGGTTGCCCTACAAGCCACTGGGAAATGAAAAAATTATGTTTCTCAGAAACAACATCAAAGCAGAAAAAGAATTTTCTTATGCTTCCCTCTTTACTGTGAAACTCAGAAAGTGAACTCAACTAATAATAAATATGAACTTAGGAAAATGAATTGGCAGTTGCTTTATTAGTTTCTCAAGTTAACAGAGCAATATCCATTCAATTTAGCAGATATTAAGCAACTTCTAGGGGCAAAGTATTGGACTAGATCCCAGAAGAGATTCAAAGTTTACATAAGACAAGCCTCAGAATTTTCCATATAGTGGGAAAACATGGCACAAATTTAAATAATGATAATACATTAAAAGTGCATAAGAGAGATTTTTAAAAGACTGGTGATAAAAATGTCATTAATATAGCATTTCTTATGTTTCCCATGTGCTTTAAAAATATTATATCATTGGAACTTCACAACAGCATTGGTACTATTATTATCATAATCCCTATTTTACAGCTGAGGAAATAAATTGAGGCAGGCAACAGATAAGTGATTTGCTCAGTCTCACAGAGGTAATAAGTGTCTGAGGTTGAATTTGAGCTCATTACTTCCTGAATTAAGATCCAACATTCTATTCAATGCACCACCATTCTGCTTCTGACTTTCCCAATTAGCCAAGAAACCAGAATCGAGGTTACATATCCAAAAGGTATGAACAAACAGCTCTTGCTTTCTCTTCCTTGTCAAATATCTAGTGAAGAGAATTTCCGGTTATAGCAAAAGGTAGGGTCCTATTAACACTTGGCCACCATATGTGATGACTTCTTTTTCTACCTTTTATGTATATTCTTTTCAGATCTTAGGTTCCCATTGGCTTGTTAGATACTCTTTTTCATGTTCAGAACACAAATACAAAAATGGAACAGTTCTTGCCATAGGAGAACTTGCATTCTGTCACAGTGATAACATGTTCATGGATAAGTAAGCATAATGTATATGTATAAATTCATTTATTTATTTTGCACATATACATACATGTCTATGTGTGCCATACATGTTCATAGCATCCCTTCTGGATTCCATATCCCAATTATCACTGATATTGGCAGATTGCATCCCTAGAGGTCCCATCTCAGTAGACAGATCTATCTGCTACTAGTCTGGGTAAAGCAGCTCACTCCTCAGGGCTGGCACAAAGTAGGAAACAGGTGAGAGCGAGGAGAGCCTTTTATAACACCTGATTTTAGGAATAACTTTCTCCCTCCTAGGAGTTCTCACCAAATTGACATCTGCGTGTGCTCACTAATGGATTTGTTATTCTCTTGCTCTACTGGGTCAGCTATATAGCACATTATGTCTAGGATGATGGGTCAATCTTTTGCCAAACCATATGGACTCAGCTTCTGTTGCTATAGTGCTACTGACTCAGCTTACTGAGGGGAACCTCCAATGACTCTCCCACCTTTCAAAGCTCACAGAATTATACCCTGGTCCATTGCTCCAGATATTGTTAATTGTCCTTTGTTTTCCAAAAGGACCAATGACATCACAGGTTTATGTTTTTCCTGAGAGTATTTATGTGAAGCAGAGTTGTACAGAACCTCACTCTCTCTTCCAGAATCTTTAGAGTCTGGTGGCAAGACAAACATTAGTATGACTAGTAATGACCCAGTATACAATGGATGCATTGGAAAAATCAAGAACATCTGCCCATTCCTTCTGGGGAAGTCTTAATTTGCTTGGTATAGATATCCCCTAAATCATGGACAGATCTGAGGTCTGTTGGTTACCCTCAATTGGATTTAGCCCTAGGGTGTTGCCAAGGAGTGGCCAGAGTGCAAGCTATAGCTTCTTAGAGTCACAGGTAAGACTTGGGTGATCAGTTACACAAAAGATGGATGAGCAACTGGATGTACAGTAGATAAAGTACTGAGTTTGAAATCAGGAGAACTTATCTTCATGATTTTAAATTTAGCCTCAAGCACTTACTAGCCAAATGACCCTTTGCAAATCACTTGACTCTGTTTGCCTCAGTTTCTCACATGTAAAATGAGCTGGTTAAGAAATGGTAAGTCACTCCATATCTATTTTTTTAAATATAAAGCTTTTTATTTACAAAACATATTAGTGATTTTTCAACATTGACCTTTGCAAAAACTTTTTTTCCCAAGCTTTTCCCCTCCTTCCCCCCACCCCTCACCCCTAGATGACAGGTAATCTAATACATGCTAAATAGGATAAATTATATGACAAATAACAATACATGTATACACATCTACACAGTTATCTTACTGCACAAGAAACATCAGATCTAGAAAGAGAAGAAGAAAAAACAACCTAAGAAGGAAAACAAAATGCATGGAAATATTCACAGAAAGCATTAAAATGCTGTGTTGTGGTTCACACTCAGTTCCCATAGGCCTCTCTCTGCATGTATATGATTATCTTCATCCCTGAACAACTGGTTTGAATCACATCATTGTTGAAGAGAACCATATCCATCAGAATTGATCATTGTATAGTCTTGTTGCTGTGTATAACGTTCTCCTGGTTCTGCTGATTTCACTCAGCATCAGTTCATGCAAGTCTCTCCAGTCCTCTCTGAAATCCTCCTGGTGGTCGTTTCTTACAGAACAATAATATTCCATAACATTCATATACCATAATTTATTCAGCCACTCTCCAATTGATGGCCATCCTTTCAATTTCCAGTTTCTTGCCACTACAAAAAGGGCTGCCACAAACATTTTTGCACATGTGGGTCCCTTTCCCTCCTTTAAAATCTCTTTGGGATATAGGCCCAGTAGAAACACTGCTGGGTCAAAGGGTATGCACAGTTTGATAACTTTTTGAGCATAGCTCCAAATTGCTCTCCAGAGTCACTCCATATCTAGAACAGAAAAAATCCTAAATGGTTTCAGGAAGAGTCAGACAAAAATTGAACACACACTGTATCTCCAGATATTCATACACCAAAGATCAGTTCTAAATGACTCTGGACATTGATCAATTCCACTTTACATTAAGAATAGAAAAAAATTCAACAGTGGGAATGACTAGGGTAGAGTGTATCCCAAACATAAGGAATAATAAGCAATTTTGGAAGAACAGAATTTTTCACTTTGGTGGGAATGTAGACTGTAGAGAGTGTGAGACAAGACTGGGAAGTGAAGGTAGTAGGGTCTTGAATATCTGGGCACATTTCTGTGTAGACAATAAGGAATCTTTGGTGTGTTCTGAGAAGGACTTGATCAGATTTGTGCATGTAAAAAATAAGTTTACAACAAGGTAAAGGATGGAATGGAATAGAAAGAAAATGGAAAAAGGAAGAAAGTTATTATAGTAGTCAAATCACCAAGGCCTATACCACAGAACTAGGGGAAAGAGAGATGAAAAAAAATTATTTGAGGGATAGATTATTAGCACTGGGAGCATGACATGACATGATGTTGTTGGGGTTCAGATGTTTTCAAATTAATAGGCAGAAAGGACTGCCCTGTAAAAGAATTTTCCACCATGTCCTGGCCAGCCCTTACTCCTCAAGAAGTTTTCTGCTCCATTACTAAAAAGAAGCCAGCAGTCATAAGCAACAAGGAGCAGAAGAGACCCATCAAGTCTAGTTGGTGAATGAACAGCTTTTAAAAGTAGCAGAAGTGAGATCTCAAATCCTGCAGCCTGCAATACAATGTCCAAAAATGGCAGCTTCCAGCCCAAACTATGTACAAGTGACTGACACTTCCTTCACCTCCTCATCCAGAGAGTCAGAATGTTTATAAACAGATACTGATCTTCAGCCATTCCATAACCCAAACCACGGGTACAGGAGGCTGTATTTGCCAGGAGAGGAAATAGATGTTAGTTTAACTGGAATTTTTTTCTGTATGAGAGTTTGGAGCAGAGATTGAATGAAAATCTGTTTAGGATTCATGGGGCTATTGTTCTATTATTTGGCTCAAGTTTTTTTCAAAGCATTTGATTAAATGCTTTTTTGGTAAGACAATCCAATGAGACATGGTGAACACAAAGAAATGGGAGGGAAATTGATGTCCACTAAAAGCTTGGGCCAAAGTGATTGGATAAGCACAGATACTACCCATGGGCAGATTTTAAGAATGTGAATATAATGGACCCGATGGGTGGAGCTTAACAGCTGAGAAATAAATAGCCAGCTGTCCCAAGAGGAACAATCAGAGTCCTCTCTAGTGATACAAAGTTATCATAATATTTTAAAAACACTTCAAGGATCTTGGTCATGCTGATATTGACCTTCCTTCTAACTGTTCCTTTTTGTAGTTTGCCTACACTCAATCTTGTGTTACTTTGTTCATTTCCTCAAATAAATACTCCTTGGAAGATTTATGCAGAAACCAAGAATCATGCAATCCATTATCTCAAAAACAAAAATGAAAAAGTAGAAAAATTTCTAAGCCAAGTCAAGCTTAAGGAAACAACATGATTTTTTATTATCTCCTCAACTAAGAGAGTTGATTTCATGTTAATTAGTAACATTTGCAGCTTAGAAATGGACTAACTACATCAAACACAATATTACATAGATCTAATCTTCATTTCAAGACTTTTTTCTAAGGAAGTGACCACTTGGTCCTAATTAAATTATATTATCCCCAAAATTAAATTGTATGTATCCTGGTAAGTCCAAGTATATACAGACCAGATAGGCTCTTTGCACCTAAACCCCTTCAGTCATCATAAGTGGGCTCATTTGCCTATTCCAGAAGATTTCAATGGATAACAATTTTTAGCACAGGAGAAATCAAAAGAAAGACTTCTGGATCTAAATCAGCTTGCCTTTTATATTCATTCTGACATGGGACTCCAGTAACAAGAAATGTATCTTACATTTACATACAAAGAGATACAAATGTATCTCTTTGTATCCTTGACTTTGTTGTTTCTATTGGATTCTATTTCCTTGGGATAATGTAGAAAGAAAACATAATAATGAGCAATAATTATAGAATGATTATTTAGAACTGAAAGGGAACGTAGAAGCTAATCTCCAAAGCACTTATTTAATAGCAGTGGAAACTAAGACCCAAGAAATTTTCTCAAAGAATTTGAATCCTTGTTATACTATAAGTCCAGCTATAATAATGGAAAACCTAGCTCTCCACTATACAATGCTAGCTTTAAACTCTTTAAGAGCAGAATTATATATATATATATATATATATATATATATATTTCTTAACTTCTACCCTCTGGGAAGCATTTTCTTTCTGAACATCCCAATGTATATAGTCCTCTGCCCATTTTTATCCCATGTGGCATCTCTGAATAAGCAAAGTTTGAACTATAAGAGCAAAAGGAAAACCAAGTCTTATTAAACTTAAGCTGAATGCTTTTTTGTGAGCAAGAGCACACTGTTCTTTTAATATTTACCCTCCTTATAAAGTTTGCTCTTCACTTTTGTCTAATAATGCTGAAAATCCAATTTCCGCTTATAATTTTACTTATCTTTAGAAAGTTAAACTAAGAATAGTTTATGGGACAAATAGAGGAATTCAGAAACACCAAGAGAGATAAAACACTTTCAACTATGTTTACTGAACCAAAGTTCCATCAAAAATAGACAGCCCACTTCATAAAGCACTTGGGATAAGTAAAATATCTTGTCAGGAAAGATGATTCATGGTTATATCTATCTAAGATACTTTTTAGTCTGGATTAGAAAAGGATAAGTAAGTGAAATATATTAGCAAGGGAATAAGATAGCTTAAAATAAATGCAATTTAACAGTATATGATTTTCGGATTTTTGGATTGTTTTAGCTGTCATTTTTTTTAGATGAACAGTACCAAAGTGATGAGCACTTGAAGTAGCCTACATAAACATTCTATGGAGTGTGTAAATTTCAAATTAAGAGAAAGCACTCAAAGTGAAATGTTTCATTATCCTTATTAATAAAACTATCTGGTACTCCATGTCATATAAAGCCCATAATTTTGGGGGTTCAACCCCTTTGGCAAGTACCAATGATAATTTCAAAAGTCTTTCCTCCAACTCTCAATAATCATTGTTGATAACAACCATAGCCCTTAACAAGAATGCATACAGAAAGAGAGTTCTATATCTGTAACCACAAAATTCTGAAGGCTTATTTTGCTGATGGTGATGCAATAAATGATCTTGCCTTGGAGACTGATTTCATTGAGGATGGTAGCTTCTTAATGACTTAAATAAAACTAGAGTCAACTTATGTTTACTCTTGATGCCTCGTGATTTTTTGAAAACTTACTTTATTAACATTTTCTCCAGGAGCTGAGCTGCTCTAAGCCAGACTACAAAGAAATACTCTCTCTAGTGGCCAGTTGGAAGAATGACTCCAAGAAATATTCTGAATTTCCATCTAGGGAGCAGAGGTAGAACACAAACAAAATTGTAATCAGCTGAGTAATATTGAATTCACTATGCCAGTGAATATAATTTCCTTTGTCTTACTCTCTTTTCCTTCTCTGTCTGTCTGTCAATTTGTCTATCTCTATCTCTCTGTCTCTCTCCCTCTTTCCTCCCTCCCTCCCTCCCTCTCTGTCTTTCTCTGTCTCTCTCTTTTTTTTTTCCTTTTTATCCCAATTATGTAGCATAGTGCCCAGATCATAATGAGTTCATCAAATGTTGTTGTTGTATTAGCTGAGTGCTGAGATCATCATTCTGTTATTCTGTGATTCTTTTTTTTTTTTTTTAATGATATGCTTTATTCTTGTTCTTCAGAGTTTTTCTGGTTATTTGTTTCAACCTGCTCATGATCTAGGGGAAAAGACTATCCCTAACTTCTCAGTTTCTGGTTCCCAGTTAAGTATGTTATAATAAAAACAGGGAGCTGGTCCTAGAGTTAGAAAAATTTGGCTTACCTTCAAGGCCTACTGCTAGTACATACTGGCTGTGTGACCATGAGCAAGTCATTAACTTCTCAGCCCCTTAGGCAATTCTCTACATTACAAAGAAGAGAACATTTGTAGGAGCTGGTCATTTGGAGTCTCCTACATAGATGAAATCATGGGTCTGGTTTTAAAAAAAAGATACATTACACAAACAAAAAAAAAAGTTCATTTAAAGGCTCTCACATCTTCAACTTTCAGAAATCCAATGAGTATCAAAACATGCTTAATTCAAGCTATATCTATTCTTGCTATCCAGATGAAATAGTAATCAAAATGCCAAAAAAAGAAAATGTAATAACTTCAGTTGTTAAATAGGGGAGCCAGGCTTCCCATATTTAAAAAAAAAAAAACTTCCATCTAAAAATGTGTAGTTTTCTCACATGCTGGCCAGATTATTTTTTATTAAATCTCTTTTATTTAAGGTCCATTTATCATTCTTACCTTTCCAAGCTGCCAAATAGAATCTTTTAGACAAAGAGATAGGAAATATCCAAGAGTAAAAAAATTTATGAAAAATTCTCTCTCTAATTGTGAGTTTTTTGCATATCTTTTATATTTTAATAGGAAAATACTTCCCAAATGAAGTATTCTTTGTACTCTTATTAACATAATAACTGGACCCCTTCATCCGGGTTGAGATAACAGAATGAACCTCCACATTTTACTAACAACCTATTAAAATTACCTTATCAAAGCTCCAATCTACTGACATCTAATTTTTCTCTATTTTCTTATCACTCCATCTACCCTGGTATCATTGGACAAGATACCCTTTGCATCTGCAAAGAGAAGAAAATCCTTCTAGCTCTCTCCAAAATGGTCTGCCTGAATTGGATTGATAGCCACCAGATAGTAAATTCTTCAAGAGCAAACAAGGTCCATTTTTAGCTATTTTTGTATGCTTTGCAATGCTTTTCAGGTGGCCCTGAACATAATAGGTGATGTCTATATTTTTACTGGTGTTGACTATGCTGGCTCTCCAACTATAACACCTATAATCCTCATTTTCTAAGCAAGGAAACTAATAGAGGTTAAGTGATTTCTGCAATCATTAGAAAGAGTTTGAAGCTGGATTTGAACTCAGTTCTTCCTGACTCCAGGTCCAGTGCTCCATCCACTGTACCACTTAGCTACAGGTCATATATATAGAGATGATAATTTAACTAATAGGAGATGTCATCAAGTAAGAGTGTAAAGAGACTTAAGACTTAATTTTCTGATACACCAACAGTTAGTGGGCAAAACACAAATCCAACAAAATAAGAGACACAATGCAGAACACACTGCCTTGTTAAAGAAATTAGAAGGAACTGGATAAAAATGTGGCTAATAGAAGAGGATAAAATATGACCCCATTTGTAAATTTCATGATCATCCAGAAATTTAATAAAACTACAGACATCTAATTCAGTAGAGAGATCTGAGAAATAGGCATGCTAAAGGTCACCAAAAGAGTGCTGCAGGACTGGCGTATACATATTAGATTGCAAGAAAATATAATGGGAAGAAAAAGTCTAAGTTTGTAAATATGATTAAAGAGATATATAGTAATACAATGAGCTAAAAAACCAAGTGGAAATTTTTAGTAAATAAAGCCAGGGGGCAGCTAGGTGACAGAGTAGATAAAGTGCTAAGGTAAACTCATCTTTCTGGGCTCAAATATGACTTAAGAGACACTCACTAGCTGTATGACTCCGGGTAAATCACTAAATTAACTCTGCCTCAATTTCTTCATCTGTAAGATGAGCTGGAGATAGAAATAGCAAACCACTCCCCTATCTTTGCCAAGAAAACCCCAAATGGATTCACAAAGCCTCAGACACAGCTGAAATGACTAAACAACAATAAACAAATAAAGCCAAGAATTAAGAGACAAAAAAGTAGAAAATAGAATATAAGCAATTTTTGTCTCATGGGAAGTCTAAAGAATTAATGAATAGATATGTTCTTAAGGAATACTTCTATACTAACATAGAAAGGAATTAAATGAGTTGTTGAGTCTTCTGCCATTTAGTTCTCCTAATTCTGTGATTCAGTCTTCATCATCATGTTATTTTGAAATACAATGCTTCCTAAAATGGGTAAAAAAATAGAATTGTCTAGAATAAATCAAATCTTAAGGCAAGAAGGGACCTTAATACTCATTAATGAATGAATAACTTTCTATTACTTCTGTTTTCAATGTAGAAGGGGGGTAAAAGCAAATACTTGAATGATGTTGCCTTTTAAATGGCAAAATATGTTTTACATATCTGCTCAAATTGAGGATATGTGAATAAATCCATAGTAATTCCCATAAGATTAGCAATTGTCTGAGGATAGAAGGAGCATTTTGTTTCTGAGGGTGTCTTATGACTCTGAGTATCACTTACCCCTTTTGCCTCAGTTTCCTCATCTATAAAATGAGCTGCAGAAGGAAATGGCAAACCCCATTAGTCTTGAGTAAGAAAACTCCAAATGAGATTACAGAGAGTCAGACATGACTGAAATGGTTGAACAAGAACAACCAAAAAAAAAAAAAAAGAGAAATCCTGATAGAATGGATTGAACTTGAAGTAAGAAATACATTCTTTTTACATCTCTTATCTTAAACATGTTAAAATATATGTTAAAGCCAATATATGTATACATATTTATACAATAATCTTGCTGCACAAGTAAAACCAGATCAAAAAGGAAAAAAAACTGAGAAAGAAAACAAAATGTAAGCAAACAACATCAAAAAGAATGAAAATGCCCTTTGTGGTCGACACTCAGTTCCCACACTCCTCTTTCTGGGTGTAGATGGTTCTCTTCATCACAAGATCATTAGAACTAGCCTCAATTATTTCATTGTTGAAGAGATCCACGTCCATCAGAATTGATCATCGTATAATCTTGTGTTTCCATGTATAATGATCTCTTGGTTCTGCTGATTTCACTCAGCATCAGTTCCTACAAGTCTCTCCAGGCCTCTCTGAAATCATCCTGCTGGTCGTTTGTCACAGAACAATAATATTCCATAACATTCATATACCATAATTTATTCAGCCATTCTCCAATTGATGGGCATACATTCAGCTTCCAGTTTCTAGCCACTACAAAAAGGGCTGCCACAAACATTTTTGCACATGTGGGTCCCTTTCTTTGCTTTAAGATCTCTTTGGAATATAAGCACCTGGTAGTGTGTTAATCACTTAAAAAATATTATTTCATTTGGAAACTGACAATAACCCTTAGAGATTGATGCTATTATTATTATCCACATTTTACAGTTGAAGAAATTGAGGCCATAGAGATTCAGTTACTTGCACAGGGCCACGCAGCTAATAGGTGTCTAAAATTGAATTTCAACTCAGATCTTCTTGAGTCCAGGTCCAGTAATCTGTATATTGTGTGATTATTTGTGTAATTATTCCCCCTATTCATAGAAAGTTCTATGAGGTAAGGTAGTATGTTTAATGTAAACTTACCTTCTCCAGAGCTTGATATACTGCTCTGTAAGCAGTAGTATATAGTAAATGTTTATTGAAATGAATTAATCCATCTTTATTCATAATGATTACTATGCCCAGAAAAAAGCCTTTAAAAATATCTGACTTTATTTTATAAAATAGCTAGTGTTCATATTGTGTCTTGAATCTTGAAAAGCATTTCACAAATATTACTTAGTTTTATCCTCACTAAAATTCTGAGCGAAAGATGCTATTATTACCCCCTTTTACTCTACTTTACCTATGTTTTGGGTCCTGACTGCTTAGCCCAGGAATTAGTATGTCAGATTTGCCATCTTTCCCATCTTGAAAATATGGTAAGCATTTGACATTAGTCACCTTATACTGTCTCTGATTTTTTTTTTTGCAGAGGCAATTAGGGTTAAGTGACTTGCCCAGGGTCACACAGCTAGGAAGTATTAATTGTCTGAGACCAAATTTGAGCTCAGGTCCTCCTGACTTCAGGGCTGGGGCTCTATGCACTGCACCATCTAGCTTCCCCTTCATCTCTTATCTTGTCACAAGCTTTGTCACTTTGAATCTCTCTGAGCCTTAATTTTTTTAGTTATAAAATGGGTATGATGTTACTTATAAGTATCTCCTACTCCTTAGACCTGTTGTGAGGCACAACTGAGATAATAGGCAGAAAGTCTTTAGCTTACTTTAAAGTGCCTTGTAAATGGTAGATATTATCAAGTTCTTTTGTTTCACAAGTGAAAAATAAAAGTAATAAAAAGGGGAAAGCAAAGAGATCTGGAAAATGGCCATGAACAAGAAAGCAACTGCAAGGAAAAAACAATGTTTGTTCACTTACCAAACATTTATTAAATGCTTACTATGTACAAAGCAGAAATCTTGGTGGAGAAAAAATTACAATTTTATTTTCACTAACCTCCAATAAAAAAATGAGCATTTCTTTCATTTATGAATATAGGTAATAAACCTTCTTCTAACAAGGAATCAATTGTCTTCAACCAGACTGTCAAAGGGGCAGTTTCTTAACAAAGGTTAAAAATATCTTTCTTAGATCTAGTTGAGCATAATGTAATGAAGATTCCCTCCAGCCTTTCACTTCTATGAAGTGCTGAGATACCAGGTATTATACCTGAGGGCAGCCGGGTCTTACCTCCTCCTAAGCTTCAATGTGCATCCGGACACAACCCGCATGTTCCCCAAAGGAGAGTCACAAGCCAGAAGAAGATGAAATCAATTTGCTCTTTATTGAGGCACTTTTCCTCAGCCAGCCTATTCCACCGTCTTTTAGTCACTCCTTTTATCCCCCTCACCCACCCAACTTTAGCAATTTACTTTGTGTTGATATGAGGGAGTCAGAAAGATAGTGGAGCTCACATCCTGATAACAGAGCACACCTGGGGAAAGCCTGTTTTTTTAGATCACTTTGAATAGCTCTTTTATCTGAGCCATTGTCAGTAATCTCAGCAAATCATGGGGTCTCATGTTTGTCAAGGAAACTGCACACAATACCTTCTTATCCTCAAGTCAAGACAAACTTCTTATCAGGGTCCCCGACTTTTGGGGCCTTAACACTGAGGAAGAAACTTCTTTCACACTCCCAAGTTCCCTGTTGGAAAAGAACATTTTCCTTTTCAGTAAAGGAAAGTGCTTTGTGTTGTTTTCCAACACTCCCTTCTATTAGCAAGCAAGCATTTAGTAAGGGCCTACAATGTACCAGGCTCAGTTCCAGACAGTAGGGATACAAAGCCAAAAGTGAAATAGCTCTTGCCCTCAAAATGATTATCTTCTAATTATATGTGTGTGTGTGAGTGTAAAACATATATTTATATTACAAATATATGTTTATATACAGAATATATTTACTATTGTTGCTGTTGCTTAGTCATTTCAATTATGTCCTACTCTTTATGATCCCATTGGATTCTTGGTAAGTGATTTGCCATTTACATCTCTAGCTCAAGGTGATTTGCCCAGGGTCACACAGCTAATAAATATCTGAGGCTGGATTTGAACTTAGAAAGTTGAGTCTCCTTGACTCCAAGCAGGACATTACATGTATTACACTACCTAACAACAACAGCAAAAAATGTCAATCATTCATCAAACTCATTCAAACATCATTCCAGATTTCTTGCCTTTATTGCTATTTACTCATATTATCCTATCAACACACTGCTTAGCAGAATCATTACATATAGCTAGGTCAAGGAGTTATATAAAAATATTTATTTCAGCTTCACTGAGTAAACTAAAGCCTTGGACAGTGTGGATCACAACAAAATGTGGCAAATCCTCAAAGATGGGAATATTAGATCATTTTACTTGTCTTTTGAGGATCCTGTATGCAGGTAAATAAATACTATGCAACCACGGGCTGATTTTAAAATTGACAAAAAGCTTTTTCTGCATCTATTGAAATTATATGATTTCTGTTGGTTTTGTTATTGATATGGTGAATTATGACAATAGTTTTCTTGATATTGAACCAGCCCTGCATTCCTGGTATAAATCCCATTTGGTTACAGTGTATTGTCCTGTTAATAAGTTGTTATAATTTCTTTGCTAATATTTTATTTAAAATTTTTGCATCAATATTCATTAGTGAGATTGATCTATAATTTTCTTTCTCTGTTTTGGCTCTTTCTGGTTTAGGTATCAGTATCATATTTGTGTCATAGAAGGAATTTCACATGACAACTTATTTTTCCAAATTTTTCATAGTATTGGAATTAGTTGTTCTTTAAATGGTTGGTAAAATTCACCTCTGTCCCTAGAGGTTTTTTCTTAGGAAGTCCATTGATGGCTTGTTCAATTTCTTTTTCTAGAATGGAACTATTTAAGTAATTTATTTCTTCTTATGTTAATCTGGGCAATTTATATTTTTATAAATATTCATTCATTTCAGTTAGATTGTCAGACTTGCTAGAATACAGAAAGGCAAAACTCCTAATTATTGCTTTAATTTCTTTTTCATTACTGGTAAGTTCACTCTTTCATTTTGATGATGTTAATTTGGTGTTTTTTTTTCCTTTTTTTAATCAAATTAATTTATCTATTTTGATGGCTTTTTTTCATAAAAGGGTTGGCTTAAGATTGGGGGGAAAGTTTGACAGGGCTGTAAATAATTACATCATGTAAAATGCCAGTCTAGATGAATAAAAAGACAGAATTCAGGTTGCCAAGAGAAATATCAGCAATGTTAAACATGCAGACTATTCTGATGGCAGAAAGGGAGGAATAATTAAGAAGTCTCTTGAGGATGGAAAAAAAAATGTGTAAAACCTAGCTTGAATATTAGTATCTCAAAAAAAAAAAAACACTAAGATCTTGGCAACTAGTCCCATCACTTACTGGCAAATGAGGAGTAGAGAAATAGAAGCAATACATTCTATATTCTTGGGTTCAAAGATCACTGCAGACAGGGACAGTAGCCATGAAATTAAACAACACTGCTTCTTTGAAAGAAAACAAAGGCAAATTTGGACAGCACACTAACATCACCTTGCCAATAAAGTTCCATATAGTCA
Organism: Myrmecobius fasciatus; assembly: GCA_023553655.1. NCBI lineage: Eukaryota > Metazoa > Chordata > Mammalia > Dasyuromorphia > Myrmecobiidae > Myrmecobius > Myrmecobius fasciatus. The sequence goes on along the minus strand of JAJPUD010000075.1, from coordinate 532,398 downwards.
AAGTAATAGTTTTTCTGGTAGCAATATATGGCCGTGAGAGAGTTGGACTATAAAGAAAACCAAATGCTTCAGAATCAACACTTTTGAATTATGATGCTGGAGAAAACTTCTGAAAGTTCCTTAGACAGAAAAGAGCTTAAATCAGTCAATAATTAAAGAAATTAGTTCAGACTATTCACTGGAAGGTCAAATACTGAAGTTAAAGTTTAAATACCTTAGCCACATAATAAGAAAACAATACTTTAATATATTCATAATATGGCTTCAATGGGGCAAATTCATAATAGACTTTTCAATGGGGCAAATAAGACGGGATCTTATGTTCTCTATCTGTAGTCTGCTACATTTACAAAAATGCCTGTGAAAGTCTTCCTTTCTTCTCATATTTTCATCAAGAATATCCTAGATATATGTCTAACCTATTTTCATAAATATTTTAAAGAGATGAGGAGACAATATGGATCAGTATTTTCTAATGTCTTCTTTTGCATTTTTTTTTAGTGGAGGGAAGGACATCTCTTCACAAGCATACATTTTAAGAGATATATTGAACACTGCTTCCCAGAGTGCCTTTAAACTTGTGAGCATCAGCAGGGATATTTTTCTTTGTATGATGGGTCAGTCCTCACTGGTTTTCCTGGCTTGAACTTTCAAGTACCATAGTCATTTCCCAAGTAGTACACTGGCACAGAGGTAGTTGATTCTGTATCACATAGAAAAAAAGAGTTGCTATGGATGATAGACATCTCTGACAAATTCCATTCAATTTACTTTATAAGTGGAGTGGTGAAACTTTTACCACCCAGATGACTATGAATAAAACAAGGTAACATTAGAAGTAAAAAATATTCTGGCTCACATATGAAAATGAAGGGAGCAAATGGCAGCACTATAAGTTTAAAAGATAGAATTCTGGGCTCATTTAGCATTAGGGGAACTAGCATGAATGATTCAAGTAGAGAGAGTAGCCAAAAGGCTATCAAACTATCAATACCCTTTGATCGAACAGTACCATTACTGGGTCTGTAACCCAAGGAAATCATAAAGGAAGGAAAAGGACCCACATGTGCAAAAATGTTGTAGTTGTTCTTTCTGTGATAGCAAAGAATGGGAAAATGAGTAAATGGCTGAATGAATAAGTTCTGGTATGTTAAAGTAATGGAATCTTAATGTTCTATTAAAAAAAATGATGAAGAAGTTGATTTTAGAAAGGCCTGGGAAGATTTACATGAGCTAATGCTGAGTGAGACAAGCAGAACCAGGAATACACTGTACACTGTAACAGCAAGGATGTGCAATGATGAATTATGAAAGACTTGGTTCTTCTCAGTGTTTCAGTGATCCAAAGCAATCCCAAAAAACCTTTGGATAGAAAATGCCATCTCATCCAGAAAAAGAATTTTGGAGATGATTAAATGTAAATCAACACATTTTACGTTCACTTTGTTTTTCTGTGGGTTTTTTTTCTCTCTATTGTGGTTTTTCTCTTTTGTTCTAATTTTTCTCTCCCAACCTGATTCATAAAGAAATGTGCATTTTTTTAAAAAAGTTAATATACATATATAACCAGAAAAAATAAAACAATTAAAAACAATTTTAAAAATAAATCCAAACATTGCTTGATAGACAATGGGAAGTCAGTTAAGGTTTTTGAACAAAAAATGGTATAACCTTTTAAGAGGCTCTTTCAATAGAAACAAAAATGAATGCTTGGATTTCTGGAAAATTCACAATTAAATAAATTGTACTGCATCAAAGTGTGAGGCACAAAGTTTCATTCTTATGCCATATATATTTGGATGATTTGTTCTTCCTCCAAACTATTATAATAGCACTTAACCATTTGTCTGGTTTCTTTGACAATCAATTCAATTCAATACAATAAGTATCCTCCGTGTACTAGGCTAAGATGCTGGAAAGACAAAAATAATAACTAGTGCTCACCTTCAAGAACCTTATATTCTACTGTAGGATACAATTTATAAACAGATAAATCAACGAAAAGTAATTTGAAAAGGAGGAGAATACTAATGAGTTAGAAGACAGGGAAAAACTTCTAACATTTAACATCTAGTACTTGAGTTAAATCTTGAAGGAAGCAAAGGATTTTCAGAGTTAAAGGTGAGGATAAATTGCAAGGCAGGAAGAGAAACATTAGAGTTTTATTGCTCAGGTTTCTCTTCTGACTCAGTTTTAAATTATCTAAATCTTTTATCAGTATTTTTCTTTTCATGCATTTATGGTTTGCTCCAGTTAGCTGGCAAGGCTCTTGAGAGAAGGGTTTATATTGAATTTTCCTTCTCCCTAAAATATGTACTATATAGATGAGGTTCTCAATAACCATGTTGATTTGATATGAAAGAACAAGAGATTCAGTACAATAATTTAGATTTCAATGAATTCTACATTACTTAGTATCTTGCTGAAAACATAGGAAAAATGTAATAAATTTCATCTATAACTATTTTTTTCAAAAAGCTTTATTGATTTTTTTTGGTAGCATAGTCATTTCTGAATATACAATTATAGTCCTGGGACTGAATCTTCTCTTGTATGAAAACCTTATTCCCATTTTATGTGGGAGTTTCTTGGTCTCTGGAAGTAAGTGAGAGAATTTGTTTAGAATTATGCTTGGGCAGTGGGTGGAGAAGTTTTAGACATGTACAGATTAAAAAGCAGTGCTTTTCTTTTCTGATTATTTATTCTATAAGGGTGGTCAACTTCATTGAGCTGCAGGTAATGATCTTCCTGAGGGTAAGAGGTATGAACTGAATGCTGAAGACTGTGGAGAGCCTTGAAAATGGGAAATTTGGACATGTTTATGATGCTTGTTCAGTTGTGAATTGAACTAGTTCGGCTCAAAAGTCTCTCCCTTCCAACTTTAAGATTCTGTGAGTGCTTCCTTCTTGGATTGTCAGGATGGAATTTTAGACTTGAAGACAGGAAAACCTAAATCCAAATAGCACCTCTGATTTTTGCTAGCTGTGTAACCATGAGCAAGTAATCTATCTGCTCTGAGATCAATGCCTTCATTGGAAAGGTGAGGAAAAGATTATTATCAGTTTTGCACAAGGTTGTTGCAAGTTTCATATAAAGTTCATTATATATTTTGCAATCTTTAGAGTTCTATAAAATGTCAAGCATTATTCTTAGTATGAGAGGCTCTTAAATCCCAAAGTGAAAAATAATAGTAGAAAAAGTCAAAGTATAAGGGAGTCTTCCAAATAATCTTGTCACCAAATTTAATAACTGGTTGGTCTTAGCCTCGATTAACATACACATATAGCCTTTAAAAATGTACTTTAAGAAATGCAAATTAAGACAGCTCTGAGATACCACTACACACCTGTCAGATTGGCTAAAATGACAGGAAAAGATAATGACAAATGTTGGAGGGGATGTGGGAAAAGTGGGACGCTGACACATTGTTGGTGGAACTGTGAACGAATCCAATCATTCTGGAGAGCAATCTGGAAATATGCTCAAAAAGTTATCAAACTGTGCATACCCTTTGACCCAGCAGTGTTTCTATTGGGCCTGTATCCCAAAGAGATCTTAGAGGAGGTAAAGGGCCCCACATGTGCAAGAATGTTTGTGGCAGCCCTTTTTGTAGTGGCTAGAAGCTGAAAACTGAATGAATGCCCATCAATTGGAGAATGGCTGAATAAATTATGGTATATAAATATCATGGAATATTATTGTTTTATGAGAAACGACCAGCAGGATGATTTCAGAGAGGCCATGAGAGACTTGTGTGAACTGATGCTGAGCAAAATGAGCGGAACCAGATCATTGTACACGGCAACAATAAGACTATATGATGATCAGTTCTGATGGACAATGGCTCTCTTCAACAATAAAATGTTTCAAAACAGTTCCAATTGTTCATTGATGAAGAAAGCCATATACACCTAGAGAGATATGAATGTGGATCACAACATAGCATTTTCATGCTCTGAATTGATGTTTGCTTGCATTATGTTTCCCTGCTCAGGTTTTTTTTCTTGTAGATCTGATTTTTCTTGTACAGCAAGATGACTGTAAAAATAGGTTTACACATATACGATTTGTCAAGTATTTTAACATAATTAACATGTAGAAAACTTCCTGTCATCTAGGGGAGGGGTGGGGGCTATGGAGGAAAAATTTGTAACAGAAAGCTTTGCAAGGTCAATGTCGAAAAATTACCCATACATTTTTTTTATTAAAGCTTTTTATTTGTATAACATATATATGGGTAGTTCCCCAACATTGATCTTTACAAAGCTTTCCATTACAAATTTTACCCCCAGTCCC
>JAJPUD010000075.1:469191-517070 GCA_023553655.1 Myrmecobius fasciatus | reverse complement strand
GAAGGAAGGAAGGAAGGAAGGAAGGAAGGAAGGAAGGAAGGAAGGAAGAAAAAAAGAAAGAAAAAAGAAAGAAAGAAAGAAAGAAAGAAAGAAAGAAAGAAAGAAAGAAAGAAAGAAAGAAAGAAAGAAAGAAAGAAAGAAAGAAAGAAAGAGAAAGAAAAAGACATCGAAAAAAATGACTTCTATATTCTTCCAACTCTAAATCTGGCTTCCATGCTTACTATTTACATATTTTGAGTATAATCTCCTGTCATCCCTTTTTTATGGAAACATGTAGCCATATTTCTCCAAACTAGGAAAAAAATTATTTGAATCCAAATTTAGGACCTCTTCTGGTACTGACAATAAACATTGGTACTTGATGCAATCAAGGAATCAATACTTTAATCTTTACATATAAAGTTTATCACAGTTAAATTTTATCTTAATAGATTTGCCCCCAAAATTCATAAGTGTCATCAGTAGCCAAGAAAAAACTAGACATATTGAAGAAAGGCAGTTTCAAGACTCAAGATTGCATTTTTGTAAGTAGAAAAAAGATAAGCAAAACTATAGAGAACTTTTGAGTTCTCCCCACAAAAGAGAGAAATGGTTTTTAAGCAGCTAAGAGCTATAAGTTACACATTTGCCATATAACCATTTGTATGTAAGTTCTTTAAGACTCAAGTCTATTTTACATAGACTCTATAAGAAATGGTGAGAGAATATTTCATAGACTTTTGGGAGATGTTGTAAATTAAGTGTTTTACTATACAACCTTGGCAAATATACTTTTCAAAAATGGAATTAAATCTGGATGACTAATTGACATAAAATGATAATCAATGAAAGAAGTACTCTCAAGCCCTGGGCATCCACCCCACCAAAATATATGGGTTGGAAGAATAGCTCAAGAGCTTAAATGCAAAGACAGTTTTATTTCAAAATAAATTTTTATGTTCAACTGAATCATCTCAGAAAATGCTTTTTATTTGATTGGCTAGGAATGAAAATTTTAACAACTAAATAGTAAACCCAGGATTAAAAATAATTTAAAACTTCAAAAGCTTTAGAAATAGAATGAAAAACCACCTCTTTCTATTCTGTACAACTCTCTCAAGACACAATTGGATTGAATCCTACTACAATATATTTATGGATGTAAACACATGCATATGTACATGTATGTATGCTTGTATAAAGATATAATTACAATAAAAGCTCTGAATAATAAAAAAAGATTACAGGTTTACCATGACACCAATTTTTGTTTTGCAATTAGATGGGAAAAAAATTCCCAATAAAATCAAAAAATTTGTTAAGGTCCTTGGAACAACACTGAATTGGGATTGTCACAAGCTCTCAATTCACCTCCAAGATGAGAGAAAGAGGGAGACACACACACACACACACACACACACACACACACAGAGAGAGAGAGAGAGAGAGAGAGAGAGAGAGAGAGAGAGAGAGAGAGAGAGAGAGAGAGAGCAGAGAGACCCACAGAGAAAAAGGGAGAGGAGAAAAGTCTTCTAGCATACATTCTTTAGATATGACCAGAGAAGGAGGGATTAAAACTGGTTTGCCGGAACCTACCAACTAGGAATTTCCTGGCTTCAAGCTCAAAGGAAGCTTCCCTGAGTTTCAGAAGCAAAATCATCACTTCCCTGAAAGCCAAGGCATCAAATGCCAGAGGATTAATAAAATTCAAAAAAATTGTACATGACTACCTGACTTTCCCCCCATGTCATTAGATCCATATTTTTAGTTTTTTTCCATCACTAATTAGTAACCAGAGAACTTTCATCCTTGCATTGATATTCACACTTGGTATTTACAAACTATGTTATTATCTAAGATGACCATATGCCAATGTGCAGAGTTGCACATGGATTAAATGACTTTAACTATAATTATAATCAGACTTGATAGTGAAAGGCATTCTAAAATGATAGCATGGTGAAAATATTCCATTTTCTGGAACTGCATGGGAAGTTGTTTCAATGATGAACTGTTTTCCTCAAAAAGGAATACTTTAAATGAAGCTTTACATGAAGTGTTTTTTGAAAGCAAAAATATATAAAAGTAGAAGCAGTATGCTATAGCGAAAAGAAAAGTAGATTTAGTATTAGAATTTAGTTCAGTTGAAAAAAATTAGTAAGTACTACCATATGAAAAGCATTATACCATATGACTGAAAGGTTTAATAAATGGGTATAGTGGTGATGCCCTCAATTAGTGAGGGGAAAAAGAAGAAGCTTGAGGATAAGATAAATTTTAGGAGAAATATTATTAGTTATACTTTGAACATTATAATTTGGAGACCATGATAGCAAAGATGTCCAACTGAGTTCATAGGGGGTGGGAGGAAGCTGAAGAGGAGAAGAGGGTGTAGGACATAAGTTTTGGATCACATAAACCCCTACAAGTAGGAGAAAGAAGATAATCTAACAAAGAAGACTATTTAAAAACAGTTAGCATTTATATGGTGCTTTACAAATGTTATCTTTTTTGTTCTTCCTAACAATCCAGGACTCTATAAGTACTTATAGGAGAACGTGTCTCAGACTTTGGGGAGATGGGAATAAAATGTTTTACTCATAACATAAATGTTATTCCTCATAATAATCTCCTTATTTCCCTGGGGTTTTTGTTTGTTTGTTTTTGGTTTTGCTTTTTTTTACAAATGGGAAAACTGAGATAAACAGAGGCTAAATAATTTGCCCAGGGTCATGTCTGAGGCAATATTTGAACTAAGGTCTTCCTGAGTCCAAGTACAAAGTTCTACCCACTATCCTGTCAGAAAAGTAGGTGAACTAAGAAAGAATGATATCATAGAAGCCAAAGGCAATTCAAGAATCTAGGAGATAATTTAGTAGACTTATCAAAGGTCTTTATATTTAATATTGTTAGTAACCTTGGAGAAAGTAATTTAGGAGCAGTAGTTGGATTGGAAGCCAGGTTGAAAGATAATGGGAGGTGAGAAAAAAAAATAGCACAGATGATGCTCGCTATAATTTTGGTTTTAAAAGGGAGACAAGATATAGGACAACAATGGCAGGTCTTTTGTAGGATTTTTAAGAACAGGAAAGACCTGAAACATGTATTTTCTATGGATAAAACAAAAAATTGAAGTTGAGAAAAAGGGAGGGAATGATTGAGGGGGAAAATTCCTAGGGGAGATTAGGTCAGAACATCAATTTGAGAAAATTATTTTAGTAAGGACAAACTCCATATCAAAGGCTAAAGCAAAGAAGAGAGTTGAATGTTATAGAATGCATTTAAGTAATGGAATAGAGAAAAAGAGAAAGCTCATGATAGATGCCCTATATTTTCCTCAGTAAAATAAAAGTTTGAATCGTGAGAATTGAGAAAAAGGTGTAAGATTGTGAAGAGAGAATGGGACTAGGACACAGGCCCAGAAGAACAGAGAGATCAGGGGAGTAGAGGTCATGAGTAGGGAAATGAGCAGATTAAAAAGGAATCAAGTAAAGAAAGAACTGAAAGGATAGAAATTTATGTTTCAGTCTTGAACCAAAGAAGTAGCAAAGTTATAGAGGATGTTATAATTGAAGGCTATGACTATGATTATTTAAGAAATGGTAGTGGTTCAAGGAGTTCTTAGTATATTTATTAAAATCCCTGTGTGCGGCGCCACAGTGAAGAGCCAGAAAGTAGTATGGAACAATGAATATGACAAGGTAGAAAGTAAAAGAAGTCAATTTTTATAAAATGAAAAATATTTAGCAGTTGAGGGAGGAATTCAGACAAATAACAGATGCTTAAGATCAGTGGCCAAGTATCCAGATGTTTGAGGACATCCAGCTTTTTTAAACTTAGTTCTGCAATTTTCACCAACTAATAAAAGCCTATGTAAAGGTTCAAAATTGCAACTAAAACTAAAAATAATCAATACCAAATGTTGCGATTAAGAAAGTACCATATACACATATAGTCTAATATTTAACTTTGAAAATTAAAATGAACTGAAGGTGATCATTGGGATAACAGAAGGTTCTGTTGACCAATAAAAAATATGAAGAGGAAACATTTGTCACTTTTTTTTCTTAACTGCATCAAGGGGAAAGGACATTTTTGGCTGTGGTCAGATCTATTTCTAGAATGGAAAAGGATAGAATGTAACATTGGGCATCAAATCATAAGGATTTTTTAGATGAATTACCCCAACTCTCATTTTAGATTAAAATTAATCACAAGTTACATTAATATTGCACTCAATTTTCTCTGACATCAAGACAATTTTTCCATGGTCAGCTTTTATCCACTGCTCTCAGTTCTGACCTCTGGGTTAAACAGAACAACTTCACAATTTTAGAATTGGTGGAAGGTATAGCAATAATTAACCAATCTAATTCATAGCCTGATGGGAACCCCACTATTACATATTCGACAATTAGTCATCTAGACTCTGTTTAAGTACCTCTTGTAAAAGAGAATACGCTACTTTCTGAGGCACCCCATTTCATTCTTGGTCAGTTCTAATTGTTAAGAAGTTGTTTTTTATTTGTTTGTTTCATTTTCTCTGGTATTAAATTTGTCTCTTTTGCAAATTCTACACATTCCTGGGTCTCTTCCCTCTGGCACCAAACAGAATAAAGCCTAATTCTTCTTCTGTATGATAGCCTTTCAAATACAAGGGGACTGTTAAAATATTCTCTCTGAGTCTTCTCTTTTTCCAAGCTAAACATTCCCAGTTATACCAGTTTTAACACTTTTACAAGTATTAATTGAAATTTACTACTAACTTACAAATCTAAGTGAGAACCTAAAGTCTTAAGAAACCTTAAGGTCTCCAGATATTTTTTTTTCATTTACCAGACTTGACTTTTTCGTATTAAAGCATCCAATAATAGTTAAACAAGAATCCAGATAATTTCCACTGATCTTTTCACTTCATTTCCATTTTCCAAGTTCCTCCTGCATCAATAGAAGCAGCTGTGGAAAAGTGGATTAAAGATTAGTCTTGAGAAAAATCTGAGTTGAAATTCCACCTAGCTATTACCCTACATAAGTCACTTTATCTGTAGATACCTCAGTTTCTTTCTTTTATTTTTTTTTTTTTGCTTTTTGCTAAGGCAATTGGGGTTAAGTGACTTGCCCAGGGTCACACAGCTAGGAAGTATTAAGTGGCTGAGACCAGATTTGAACTCAGGTCCTCCTGACTTCAGGGCTGGTGCTCTATCCACTGCGCTGCCTAGCTGCCCAGATACCTCAGTTTCTTTATTTGTAAAATGAGGAAGACTTAGTTCCCCCTCCATTCATAGTGGTTGCATTTTATTATGTATATATGTATATATTTATTTGTTAATTGCATCTACCATTAAAATGTGAGCTCCCTGAAAGGAAAAAAAAAAAAGTGTTTTTGTCTTTGTATGCCCAGCACCTAGCACAGTACACTTACATATACAAATGTTTGTTGACCGACTTCAACCTATCTTCTTCTGACATAGATTTAAGATCATTCTCAACCTGCCCTTCTCTCCTTACATATTCTCCAGCTTCTCAAAGCCTTTCCTAAACTGTGATACCTGATTACCTTGCTCTGGTTCTGTATTCACTAAGCAATAATTTAGTTCCTTGAATTGATCAAACTGTTTGTGACACCATATTTATAATACAAACCATACTTGCCCAAACAAGGATGCCAAAACAGCATTCACAAAGGATTTTGACAAAGTTATTCAGAAGTATAGTTCTGATTTGCTTTTCATAAACAATTGTGCCTTATTGGCTAGTGCTATCATACCAGAGTTCTAAAAAAAATTATGGCATATCTACAGACTATCTAATCAATTAGGAGATGAACTTTCTTATCAAAATTAATATAAAATTTATTGCTCATAAAGCACAAGATAGAACCACTATATATGTCAAAGAAATGCAATTTTGATCAATAATTTGTATTCTTATAAGTTGACAGCATAGATTAATAGAAGCTGAGCTGCCTGGATTAGTTTCAGCTACATTCATATGGTGTGGATCAATGATGAAATGTTCCTCAGAATCAGGGCAGAAATTTTAACTCCTTAGTATGAGCTATAAGAATCCATGAATATTGCTATGCCATAACATACAAGGAGTAAAAACTTTCAGTCACTTGAGAAACAATGAAAAATGAAGTGTATAAAAATTTCCCTAAAGGGCAACATGACAAATAAGGCAATATGCACATCAAGGTCAATAATATAACAAATGCAGATTGTGGGGAAAAAAAGAGTCATAAAAAGGAGTCATTTAATAAAATCTATCATTATATAAAACACACACTAAGATTTTTGTCTCTGGCTCTGGGAATGCTATTGTCATTCCAAGTGTCCAAATTAAGGATTCAGAACTATGCCAATTTCATATCACATCTACATATTCTATCTATTGATAGTAATACAGGATCACCATTAGAACCTAAGCATTCACTCTCCTAGCTCAAAGCTCATCAATCTGTATGTAGCCACAACTCCTACTTTCATCATGTTCCCATTCCCTCCAGAGATTCCCAGCCAAATTGTCCAGATATCCTCCTCCACCACACTGCCATATAGTTTCTGATGCTCTCTATACTGACAAAGAACTGACACATCCCATTGAATACACAGACTCAAAAGCTCATTACTTGCCCACACTGAGTGATAGCAAATGCCCAAGGGGGAACTTCTAAACGTGCCTACTTTTCTGAATACCAGCATTAGATATTCAACAATAAATCACAAAATCACAGATTTTTAGAGTTGGAAAGGATCTCCTGAACTATTTAGGTTAACTTGTTCTTGATGGAATCCCTTCTCCATTATATCTGAAAAGTGACAATTATCAGCTATGTTCTCACTTTACTTCCTGTCCCCTAAATCTTCTTTTTTTACAACTTATATACTGCTTATCCCTCCAATCTTATAGGAATCTTAGAACTCCCTTCACTTTTATTCGGTTGCTTACCCTAGACTAACAGCTAGAGTTCACCAGGAAAATGTCAAGAATGAGCTGAATCTTAATGCTCAACCCACAAATATATTTCAGAGTCAATTAACCCTCGCCAACACCAACACCAGCATTACACAAGCATCCATTAAAATAAGCTTATCCTTTCCAAATGTATGTTTTGTAAAGAAAACAATACTCTGTAGTATTCCCTGAGGGATGTATGATGAAGCCCCCACCATTCACTCTATGGTCCATTCCAATTTTGGAAAACAGGTAGCTGGCAGAGTGGATAGAGTGCAGGTCCTGGAGTGGAAAAACTCACCTTCCTAAGTTCAAATATGACCTCGGAAACTTAGCTGTGACAATGAGCGAGCCACTCAATCCTATTTGCCTCAATTTTCTCATTTGCAAAATGAGCTGGAGAAGGAAACGGCAAACCACTCCAGTATCTTTGCAAAGAAAACTCCAAATGGGATCACTGAGAGTCATACATGACTGAAAACAACCGTTCAGAACTCTCAGTCCTTCAGGTTCCTAGATATAAGAGTGATTCTTTGTACTCTGGAAGAATGGTGTGAGGATGCTCTTCACTTGTCCCTCCCTAAAACAAGTCTGTATCTGCTATAAAACCAACTACTGGTTGTTGTTTTTTCCAAGTACAGGGACTCATGATATCTTGAAAAGGTAATTGTCTTCCCAGGCACCTAAGCAGAATGGTATCTGATACAAGAGCAGAAAAGTTACTGGGATAAAAGAGCCTATTTGGCATTGATCAGTCTGAATTCAGTGAAGGTGAGATGTAAAATAGCTAAAGATCAGCCTTGCTTCTAAGATCCAATGAGACTTACAAATAGGCTTGCCAAGTAATTGTACTCCATTCTCTGATTCTTTGTTGCTTTATGGTTCCCTTCCTCTGTGGAAGTAAAGCCACCTGTTCCATATGCAATTTTTGTTTGTACTCTGGCTACCATTTTTTATTTCCTTCCAGTTGCAGAGCATCCCTTAACCAGAGTGGAAAATAGAATGCTTCCTCAGGATGCTGAGCTGGGAGCAGAATTGAAGGACTGGAAGCCTGATCCCCCTGATGAGCAGATTGGCAACCTCAGAGTAATAAACCCAGAGCAAACCCTGAAAGAAGGTAAATAACAGGAATTAACAAAGGTAGCCAACCCTCATGGCCAGCCTAAGTTTTAAGTGACAATTCCTCACCCCTCCTTCCTCTGGTATACACAATTCATACAGATACCACCTCCAGACCTGGAAAAACTAAGCTCATTGAATCGCATCCATTAAATTACTTAAGTCTCAGAACTTTCCTTTTTACCTTAGAACAAACCATCTCTAGAGTTTTCACCATGTGTGCCCCTAAAGAGGTAGCAGGGAATAGTGACCTGGTTTCAGTTCTTGCCTCTCACACATAGTGTGTAACTACAGTCAGTTATTTAATCTCTCAGTGCCAGACAGCTTTCTAAACATTCACAGATGAAGTGATGTTCCCAAATCTGGAATTCCCCACACTGATGAAATTATAGAGTCAGACCATTTAAAAAAAGAAAATATATTCTCTTAATTCTGAAAGACTTCCTCTACCCTTAGCATTTTCAATTAATTCCTATCATCATGTGCTTCCCTTCTCTGCCATTCTATCACCATTACTATAATATTTATTTTAATCTATTTTTTCTGTTTCATTAGTTATCATAATTTTTAAAATGCCTACTTTCTACCTTCTTTTGAAAAAACTCCTTAGACTTGGCTAGAATGGTTCTCAGCTAATACTTGGCTATACTACTAACTGTGTGATTCTGTGCAAGTTACAGCCTATATTGTAAATAATCCTAATTGAGAAATAAAAATCACATAGAATAAAAATTTATATTTTACATATTTACATTTTATAATAGTTTAATATAATTTACAATGTAAAATTTATATTTTATAATAACCCATAAAGTACAGCACAGTACAGGAAACAAGGCATAGGAACTAGGGTCCCCTTAAAAGAAGTTACACTGTACCAGAAAGCAAATGGATCTGATACGGTAGCTATAAAATCCAGTGAATGTAAATCAATTTTTCAAAACACTAAAAATGAGGAAAAGGTAAAAACCAATATTAAAAAAAATAATTACAAAAAACAGATAAAGGTTTGGCTTGATCAGGAAAATTGATAAAATAGGTATTCTTGGGGAAAAAAAATCAGTTAAATAGAATTAAATTAGAGGGTGGTAATAACACCATGTAATTGTTTCTTTTTCCTGCTTTACCATGTGATAAGAGAGAAAATGCCAAGAGGAACACAATAGGGATCTTCAAGCTGACCAAGAAAGCTTAGAAGATGAGCTGAGATTTTCTTTCTCTCACTGACTCTCCTAGAGTCCCTCTCCCTCTCCTATTTTCAGTTCTTGAATTCATATCTAACTCTTCCCTCTTAGAGGTGCTCTAAAGTGGCTCCTCCTCTAAGAAGCTGCCTCTGACATTTGGATTTTAGTAACGAAATTCCCTTTCATATTTCTTATACTACTTTATAATTTAGCAATGCATTTATTCCCTCACTAGACTATAAGCTCCCAGAGGTCAGGGACTATGTCTTTTCATCTCTTGTACACTGCTTTATACACAGTAATTGTTTAGTAAATGTTTGTTGCAATTTCTGTCTTCTTTTTTTCAATACCTGGGAGAGAGTAATCTCTCACTGTTGATGGAAAAACCTAGGGAAGAATGATGAGAACATTGGACCACAACTTTCCAAAAGTTTACTTTTTCCCTTGATATTTTGTTACAAGCAGCTGCAAATTTGTTACAAGCTGCAAATTGAGAGGAAAATTGAGTCCCATAACTAGGCACTTACTAGATTATGTAGACCTCTTTGTCATGTCAAAGAAACATTTGAAAAGAATCCTTCATATTTGATAGCACCTTCAATTTACTATTGAAGTTTAATGGTATCTAAATTATATTCTCAACCAATAAAGAGATGTTATGCTGAATATAGGAAGAGTCACTGATTTCATTTGTGGGAACCAGATAATTGTAAGAGTTCCTTCCACCAATGCTAATATAACTTCTATGATTAATGAGATAATAAAAATAAAATAAAATAAAATAAAAAAATAAAAAATGAGATAAAAAAATTAAAAAAAAATTAAAAAAACATAAAAGTTAAGTAATTTGTCACACAGTTTTTCTATGCCAGAGGAGGCATGTGAATCAGTCTTCCCAACTCTGAGTCCAACTCTCTATTTTTCATGCTACCCTGTTTCTTTATTCAAATCTATATTGGTAACATGTTTTAATTTTGTAGTAAAGTCTACAATTCCTACAAATTTCACTTATGTGCTTTTGTTAAGAGGAACAAATTCCTCAGAGATTGAAACTGGCTATTATGTAAACAGTAAACTGACTTTTTCAAAAAACTATAAAAAATACATTATTATAATTTCCCCTTGAAAATTAAGATAACCTTCTTCCACCTCAAATAAAAACAATTATCTATTGTAGAAGTATCAGAGGACAACAAAACTCAAATACGAGATTTTAAATTCAATCTGTAGTGAATTATTAGAATCCTAACTATTCAGTTTATCTCATAGTATACAAATAAGTTGAAGAATTTGATCCAAGCAACTTAATTGGATGATAGAAAAAAAAAAGCTGTATACAGTTAAAAAGTGGTATATCTTTATTTTGTGAAGTGGAATTGTATATTCCAAAGCTTCTAATTCATACATATCTATATATATTTTCATTTATATGGGGCGCAGTGGAGAGAGACCAGGATGTAGAGTTCAAATTCAACCTCACACTTATTAGCTGTATGATCCTGAAAAAGTCATAAACTCTGTTTGCCTCGTTTTCTTCATCTATAAAAGTAGAATAAAAATACTAGAATTGTTGTAAAGATCAAAGGAAATTAGCACAGTGTCTGACACATAGTAATTACTATATAAATTTTAGCTATTATTATTAAGAAACTTTTAATTCTTTTAAATTTTTATTTGCATTATTAGCCCTTTTTCTTTCTTCTCTATATAACCTTCTTTTATTTCTATCATGCTGATGCTTCTCCTCTCCTTTACCTCAAATTCCTATATTTTTTCCCTGTAAAGTCTTGATTCTGTTTCCTTTAGGAATCCTCCACCTTCTTTAACAACCTGGACATGAAGAATATTTCTCCTAGATCCTTCACCTCCTTTTCTAGGAGAGAAATATGCTGACTCTTGGCACACAGATAACAGTTACTAGATTATGACAGAAATACAAACATTACAAACTTGATGCAAGTCACTGCAACTAAAAGGAAACTTAGTGATCATCCATTCCTATCTCCTTATTTTACAGATGAGGAAAACAAAGCCTAGAAAGTCTTAAATATAACAAATATAAATAGGAAATCTGGCATTCAAATGTAACTCTAATCCAATCCATCTCTTTTATTTTTCTTTTAAGAAAGTTTTTTTTTTCTTTTTTAAGAAAGCTGTTATTGCTGTCTCTTTATCACTATAATTTCCTCACTCTCTCCCTTGTCACTTCCAAGGAAGGCATCTCATATAACAAATACTATTTTAAAGCCCCCTGCCAGAAAAAGTAGAAAAAATTATAACTGATCAATGTATACTAAAAAGTTTAAAAATATGTGCAATGTATAATCCATATGAGATTCCCACCTCTGAAAAAGGACGAAGTGAGATTTGTCTTTTTATAATTCTTTTTTTGAGCCATGCTTGTTCTTTTCAATTTTGCAACATTCATTTTTGACTTTTTTTTATTCCATTTACATTGCTATAGTCATGTGTAATTGGTTCTGTTTTGGGAGGCTTTTTTGATTTTGGTTACTTCACTGCATCAGTTTTTTATGTAGATTTTCCCATGCTTTTCTATATTCTTCACATCTGTCTTTTCTTATAGCAGCACAATAATATTCTAATATATTCATGTACTACAATTTGGTGAGTCATAACCCAATCAATATAAATTTGTTTTCTTTTCCCATTTCTTTGCTAACAGAAAAAGTGCTGTTATAACTATTTTGGTATTTATTGGAACTTTCTTCTTATTACTGATCTCCTTAAGCCATATACAGCTCAGAAGCTCAGTGGATAGAGCATTGGATATAAGTTCAAATCCAAAAAATGCTTACTATTTATGGGACTCTGGACAAGTCACTTAATCTCTGACTGCCACTACCAATTTCTAGTGATTTAAACAGGTATGAATGACTCTTTCATAAGGAATCTAAAAAGGACTGCCAATGATTATGAAGTCTTGAACAAGACCATAAGGGATCAAATTATACTTTTTGGTACTCTTGCTCATTGAAGTTAAAGGATATAGATTAGATAAATTAATTTTGGAAGTGAATAACTGACTAAGCAGAGGGTATCAGAGAGAAAGATATGAAATACAGTTAATAAAGTCTGGTAAGAATATGTTTTCTAAGATTCTTACAAGATTAGCCAATAGGGCTTTAAACTAATAAAACTGAAGGAGAGAAACAAAATATGTGTATGGATATATATATGTGAATGTTATATATAATATTACACATATATACACATATATATACATATATATTTGTGTGTATGTATATTTACATATACATAAATACATCAATATATGTCACAAAGCTAGCTATGATATAAAGTAGCCAAAGAAAGAAGGGGGAAAAGCAAAAATTCACAGGAAAAAAGGAAGTAGAGATCCTAGAGAAGGGGGGAAATTTGACTTCATAGATATTATTGATATTGCTGGGACTAAATGCAATTGGATTATTTCTCATTTGGTATATACTATTTAAAAGAAATGAGATAGGCAAAAGTGGGGCAGAGGAGGTTGGTGGGATATTATTCTATATTAAGAAGGTATGTTCATGTGAGGAAATCTAAGAACTAGAAGGAGTAAAGCATGAGAGAGAGAGTATTTGGGTGAAGGCCAGAGGAAGGAGAAGCAGAAATAAATTTGTCATTGAAGTATACTACAAAACACCTGCATAGAAAGAAGAAATATATGAGGAGTTGGTGAAACAGTCTGACAAAAAGGTATTAAATCAAAGTGACTGGGGACTTCAGTTATCCAGACAACTGCTGGAGCGCTCTCATTGCCAAAAGTAGTGCAACTAATAATTTGCCTTAGTGAAAATTGGTTATTTCTTCCTTTAAGAAGTGGAGGAACCAATGAAGAAAAAGTCAATTCCAACTCTGATTCTTACTAACAAGGTCAGTGGTTGCTGGAATATAAATAAGAGAAAGCTTGTAGGGGAAGTGACCATTCAGTATTAGACTTTGTGATAGAGAAGTCAAAAAAAAAAAATTCTTGAAATCATCTGAAATAGGAAAAGCAGATTTCAAAGAGTTCAGAGAAAAGATAAATAGGATCCTAGATAGTACAAGTCTCCAGAGTAAATCATCACAGCATAGATGGGAAAAGCTTAAGAGTAAGATTTGGAATACACTAAGGTGAATAATTCCAATGAGAAATAAATTGGAATTTATCTGAAAAAAAAACCTGACATATATATATGTATATATATGTACTAAAGTAACTCACCAATAAATTTAGGTATTAAAAAAAAAAAGGTACAGGGGCAGCTAGGTGGTACAGTGGATAGAGCACCAGCCCTGAAGTCAGGAGGACCTGAGTTCAAATTTGACCTCAGACACTTAACATTTCCTAGCTGGGCAAGTTACTTACCCGCAACTGCCTCAGCAAAAGGAAAAAGAAAGAAAGAAAGAAAGAAAGAAAAAAAGAATGGAAGAAAGAAAGAAAGGTACAGAAGATAGAAGCTATTTAAGGTACCAGAAAACAAATATGATTGTGGTATTGTCATTAAAAATTGGAGCACTAAAGGTAAGAATGGACAACAAAAAAGGATTTCTTTTATCTACATTGAAAGAAAAAGCAGGATTAAAGAAAGGACAGGATCTCTGCTAAGGATGAATGAAACAATGATAAACCTAAAAACTAGGGAGAAGGCAACGATTTTGGCTCTTTGTTTCTAGATGGTACAATGAATAGAGTGCTGGACTGGCGTCAGGAAGATCTTAGTTCAAACCTATATTCAGATACTTAATAGCTATGTGACCCATGCAAGTCATCAAACTTCTGTTTGCCTTTATTTTCTCATCTATAGAACGGGAATTGTGTGAGACAGGGAAAAATGAAGAATTCACAGAGGGGACCAATAAATGTACATATATACATATATCTTTAACTATCAGCTAGAGTATAAGGAGCCTAGTAGGCCTCAGTTCATCCTCCCAGAGGTCACATGACAGGGAGAAAGGAGACAAAGACATACCATGAAATTTAGATCATAATCGTCCAAAAAAGGGAATGAAATTGTTGCGTCCAATCAAAGTGATAAAGGGAGGGATTCATGATTTTTGAAGGTTGGGAAGGGATTGAAACTGTGTGTGCACCTAGGCTGCTGCTCTCCTCACCCCTAGTACTTCCCCTGCTCAGGGCTGTGGATCCCCTGAATTTCATGAGATTCTAATTAAATATCTTTCTGCTTTCCACTTTGAGAGACCTCTGAGTAGTCATTTTGGGGTGAAGGTCTGCACATCCTACACAGAATGATAGTACCTACTTCCCAGGATTGCCATGAAGACCAAATGAGATATTTTTTAAGTGCTTTGCAAACCTTGAAGCACTATATAAATGCTAGGTATTATAAATATCTTTTCTCTGAAAAGAAGAGTGACTTTTATACTGGGAATGAGGGAACAAAAAATGATTGACAGGGGATAAATGCCCAAGATAAGTAATGAAATAGTTAGAGAACAGTTAGATAACTCTGGTTATGACATCCTGAATCAGACTAATTGCTGAGCCAGTGTCAATAATATTTGAAAGATTATGAAAAATGGGAGAAGTACCCCAAGTATAGAAAAGAGCAAATGTTTTCCCATTTAAAAAAAAAAAAGAAAAAAAAGGGAAAAAAATCTTCACATTGCATGCCAGTGAGCCTAGCCCAGATAAAGTTAGGACTCACTTAATGAAACTTACCTTGGGCTGTTAAGGGGTCCCATTGGAAAGAAAAGTTGGGAATAGTTGTCTTCCCTTCTTTGCCATCCTGTATCCTGCATAGATGGAATACAGTAAATAAAATTTTCAATCTTTTAAGGAAACCTATAGTGTAATTTGTTTTACGAATATCTAATGTTTATACAGCACTTTAAAGTTTGCAAAGCATTTTACATATATCTTGCAAACATTTTATCTTGAAGCTGGCATTACAAATATTATCTACATTTAATCAATCAATAAACATTTATTAAAAACCTACTGTGACATTTAAAAAGTTCAAAGGGCATAAATTTCTGGTAATTAATCATTTTATTAATATGACTAGCATTTCATCAATAAAAAGAGTGGTCATTTGGCAATTTCTCTCAGACCAAATGATATTAAGCTTATATATGCATTTGGAAAAGTTCCAGAGAGTGACAATCAACTCTGATTAATCAACTCTTAAGGAAGAGAATGAATATCACAATGAGAGGTAGACTTATTCTGATGAAAGTTCTGTGAGTATAACTTTGTTATTTACTTCTAAATTTTCCCCAGCCTAGAGCAACCTAACCAAAGAATTTTTCCCCACCCAAACCTGACTAGAACACAATAAGCAGGAATTCACTTAGATAAGATGGTATATGTGGATAAATTTTTGGCAGAGATCAATAATGTCTTTCAAAAGCTGATCTTGGAACAAATAGAATAGGGGAAAAGCCTGGATCCCCCAAAATTGTTAATAATAACTTCTCTCACTTTCTATATGCCAGGAACTGAAAGACCCTGCCCAAAAGAAGCTTACAATCAAAGGGGGGAAACAATATAAACAAAAAAAAAAAGAGGCACAAAAAATGGAGACAGACACAGAGAGAAAGAAAAAAGAGAGATCAAGCTGAATAAATAGGAATTATTTAACAGAAGGGCTGCACTAGAATTAAGAAGGAATGAGGAAGACTTCCACTCAAGGAAGAGATTTTTATCTGGAACTTAAAGGAAGCTAGGAAGGTTAGTAGTTAGAACAGAGCATGGAGAGCAATCTAAAAAATACCAGAAAAAAATACCCAGAGCAGAGAGTTGCAGTAGTAACTTGTTCATGGAACAGAGAACTAAAATCACTGGACAGAAGAGTACATTTTGCAAAGTAAAGTGTAGAAGATTAGAAAGGTAGGAAGGGCTATCATATGAAAGGCTTTGAATGTCTAACAGAGGCACAGATAGATTAAATGATTTATTCTTGGCCACAAAACTAAGGATCCACGTTATGCCAGAATCTAGATTTGAATACAGATTTACCTGTCTCCACTTACAACTCTCTTCTTTGCTTGGTCATTACCTCATTACTTACTATTTTCATCAGAGTTTCAGAGCCATTTGATCCCCACCGTATAGAAAAGATTATACATCCATCTACTCTTTTTCTAAGGAAAAGCAGCAGAATAGCCACACAGATGTTTTAGAAGCATTTGCTATTAGATTGACCACTAAAGCTTAGTGTACATTTCATGTGTGCTTCTGTTTAGATTGCTTTAATTGTACTTACAAATGCATCTTGTGATTTACATTTTTATCAAATCTGCAAATGAGTCTGCTTTACCCAGGTCCTGAGCATCTACTGTGTCTGGCTCTGTAGATTCTAGTCATGAAAATTCCCTTAGGAATTCATCATTTGAAAACTTAGCTATTGGTTTCAAAAATGTTTCCTGGATATGGAAGTGTATTTTTTCCCCACAGGAATAAAATTTCTCTGATATTCTCTATGGAGAAAACTTATAGCCTCTGGAACTAGAAAAGCCCTTAAGAGAATATTTAACCTCTTCCTTTATGTAAAATGAGGCACAGAAATTTTCAGTTACTTGACCAAAGTCACACAGATAATAATTGGCAGATGCAGGATAAAAATCCAGTTCCTTCGATTCCAGAGCCAGTTCTCTTGCCCCTCTGCCGTCTTCATTTTCTGAGTAAATACTCTGTGTTTTAGGCAACGGAAAAGTTCTGTACCACCCATACCAATCCAACAATTGCTCCTCAACAAATGAGTAATCAATTAAAATCATTTGTAAATGATTCAGCAAAATATTTAAAATATAAATATAAAAAACTTTTTTAAAAGTTAAATTTTATCTAAAATTACATGGACAAATTTTACCACCATTTAAAAATAAAAATTAAAGAAAACATTCATTTGTTCTTTCTTTAGAGAAAAGTCATTTTTGATGTTCAAATTGCCATTTGAGCTTTGAATTGTAGTGTGATAAAAAAGGAGTGAAGACAAGATGGAGAAATGGAGAAGTGGAGCAACACATTTTACTTGACGGTTCTTGACCTTTACAATTACCCATGAAAGCCAGACAGATTCTGAATCAGTTAACCTTCAGAAAAGTGCAAAGCGTATGTTTTGGGTCAGGGTATTGCCAGAAGCTAATGAAGCAGGTGTCTTCTAACTCTATACACTTGGCAAAAATAAAAAATTGAGGTCAGTTACCACACTGAAGGTAAACTATTTAACTTAAAAGGCTACAAGCCAAAAATAACATAGAGGAAAAATTGATGTCATTTTTTCTTTTTTTGTTCACCAATGATTGTGCACTTAGTGCAACCCCTAAGATTGAGATGTAAGAATACAGATAGATTCTCTGCCTCCTATTCTAATTTTGGTCTGACAATTAACACCAAGAAAACAGAGGATCTCCATCAGCCAACATCATACCATCCACATACAAAACCATTCTTCACAGCAAATAGAGAAATTTTGAATATGGTGGATAAATTTGCTTATCTTGGCAGTGTACTTTCTAGGGATGATTAGGCTGCCCACAAAACTACAAAGTCTTTTACTGACTTAATTGTTGTATGACAGTGAAACCTGGACAATCTATCAGAACCATGCCAGAAAATTCAACAGCTTCCATATGAATTGTCTTAGAAAGATTCTAAAAATTACCTGGCAAGTTAAGGTACCAGATACTGAGGCCCACAGAGCTGAACTGCAAAGTATTCAAACTCTTTTTAAGAGAACATAACTCCAATGGATCGGTCACATTTATCAGTTGCAAAATATATATTTATCTAAAAATGATTTTACAGAGGACTCACACAAAGCAAGAACCCATAAAGAGATCATAAGAAATGATCGAAAGACACCCTCAAGATCTTTCTGAAAAACTGATTGTGAGACATTAGAGATGTTAGCATAGATCTGCCAATATCAAAAAAAAAAAAAAGGGGGTGCTGTGCTCTAGGAGTAAAACAGAATTTACGGTAGCTCAAAGGAAATATGGGGTGTTTAATCTAGAGACATCTCCATCCCAAATCTCCAAATGAACCATTGGTGTTCAGCTTGTGGTAGAACCTTCTGAGAGCTTATTGGTTTGGATCAGCCACTGCTGAAAACACTGTTGACCCCAGCATAATATCATTTTGGTTCTCATCAAGAAGAACAAACAATATCATGAGAGTTCTCTCAAAGAAAGTGTACCTGGTAGTGTATGTGTGCATTTTGTTTTTTTGTTTGTTTGTTTGTTTGTTTTGGGGGGAAGGGGATTTGGACTCAGAATTCTTTTTTTTTTTAATTAAAGCTTTTTTATTTTCAAAACATATGCATGGATAATTTTTTCAACATTGACCCTTGTAAAACCTTGTGTTCCAAATTTTCCCCTCCTCTCCAACCCCTTCCCCAGATGGCAAATAATTCAATATATGTTAAACATATCAAAATATATATTAAATCCAATATATGTATATATTTATATAATAATCTTGCTGCACAAGAAAAATCAGATCAAAAAGGAAAAAAAACTGAGAAAGAAAACAAAATGAAAGCACACAACAACAAAGAGTGAAAATGCTGTGTTGTGATCCACACTCAGTTCCCACAATCCTCTCTTTGGGTGTAGATGGCTCTTTTCATCACAAGTCAATAGGACCTGGCCTCAATTTTTTCATTGTTGAAAAGTCATGTCCATCAGAACTGATCATCATATAATTTTGTTGTTGCCGTATATAATGATCTCCTGGTTCTGCTCCTTTCACTCAGCATCAGTTCATGCAAGTCTCTCCAGGCCTCTCTGAAATCAACCTGCTGGTCGTTTCTTACAGAGCAATAATATTCCATAACATTCATATGACCCGTCCAGCAGGTCATCAACGTGGGTCAGCGAGCAGGACATAAGCCAGGGGAGCAGAGCTCGTAAGGCCGAATGGCCTGCGGAGACACAGAGGTCTGGGGACAGGATCGCAGAGAGGAAGGAGACAACTCTAGATTATGGTAGACTATGTCTCGAGTTTATTGAGTTTGCACAGAGTATATATAGGCAGATAACCACAATGCCACGTATGCAGTAACAGCACATTGAGCAAGAAGACAGATGGGGTGTGACACTTTGAAATGAGGGGTCGGGGTCAGGTGTCAAAGGTTAGGGGCCCCAAGGGTGGAGTAGAACAATGATATCTTGTGGTTTCCTGAGGCGTGTCATTCTGCATGCCTATGCTGGAATATGCAGTGGTTATTCTTAGATATTCAGATATTTGTGTCAGGGTGGGGAGGGAGAAGGTGAAAAGGGTCATGGTGTTAAGGTTCAGTCTTTGGCAAGGGGGGAAGGGGGAAGGTTAAAAGGGTCATGGTTTTAAGGTTCAGTCTCTGGCATTCATATACCATAATTTATTCAACCACTCTCCAATTGATGGGCATCCCTTCAGTTTCCAGTTTCTAGCCACTACAAAAAGGGCTGCCACAAACATTTTTGCACATGTGGGTCCCTTTCTCTCCTTTAAGATCTCTTTGGAATATAAGCACCTGGTAGTGTGTTAATCACTTAAAAAATATTATTTCATTTGAAAACTGACAACAACCCTTTGAGATTGATGCTATTGTTATTATCCACATTTTACAGTTGAAGAAATTGAGGCCATAGAGATTGTTACTTGCTCAGGGCCTAGGTGTCTATAGGTGTCTAAAGCTGAATTTCAATTCAGATCTTCTTGACTCCAGGTCTAGTAATCTGTTTATTGTGTGGTTATTTGTATAATTATCCCCTATTCATAGAAAGTTCCATGAGGTAAAGTAGTATGTTTAATGTAAATTTACCTTCTCCAGGGCTTGATACATTGCTCTGTAAGCAGTAGTACATAGTAAATGTTTATTGAAATGAATTAATCCATCTTTATTCATAATGATTACTATGACCAGAAAAAAGCCTTAAAAATAATATATGACTTTATTTTATAAAATAGCTAGTGTTCATATTGTCTTGAATTTTGAAAAGCATTTCAAAAATATTGCTTAGTTTTATCCTCACTACAGCTCTGAGAGAAAGATGCTATTATTACTCCCTTTTTACTCTGCTTTACCTATGTTTCTGCTTAGCCTGACTGCTTAGTGCATGGCTATAGTAGGCACTTAACAGAAGTATACTGATTATTTGATACAGAGGTTTGCCTAGTATTGTACAACTAACAAGTATCTAAGACAGAATTGAAATTCAGCTCTTCCTGACTCACACTCAATAGAATACATACTTCATTCTACCCATCACAACACCATTCTATTCATCTTTTGTGAGGAATTAGTTTGTCAGATTTGCCACCTTCCCCATTTTGAAAATTAGGTAAGCATTTGACATTAGTCACCTTATACTGTCTCTGATTTTTTTTCTCCCTGAGGCAATTGGGGTTAAGTGACTTGCCCAGGGTCACACAACTAGGAAGTGTTAAGTGTCTGAGGCCAGATTTGAACTCAGGTCCTCCAGACTTCAGGGCTGGTGTTCTATTCACTGAGCCACCTAATTGTCCCACTATCTCTGATTTTCTAAGGATCATGTATAGCAATTCTGCCAAGCAGCAACAAAACATTTATTAAACATCTACTTTATTCCAAGCACCATCCCAGGCAATGGAGATACAAAGACAAAAATATCCCATGTCTGCAAGTTTTTCAATCCTCTAGGAAATTCGTTTATCCAAGTCTAGCAATCAGAACTCAGAGGCAAGTAGGTGCTGTCTTTCATTTCCTTCATTTGTGTATTTCAATATCATGTGGCATTTTTGTTCTAAAGGACAATGTTCTTGGTGGAAGAGAAAAGAAAAATAGGAATTAAATAATTCTTCCTTTCCTTTGTTCTAAATTACTTTTGTATCCTCTGCATGTAATATAGTATTGTATATATGGCAGTGTTCAGTATGTACTTATTGATTAAATAAAATTATAAGCTTTTTTAGGGTTTCTACCTGGATCTTCCCTCCCTTATTTCCAGAGAGGAATTAGGCAAAACATCAATGCTTCAAGTCAAAATTTGATTATAAAAATGTGTATGCTTGCATATACCATACACCAAGATATGATCAAAGAGATAAATGATTTAAGCTATAAAGGGTAGTATCATAAGTTAAGAGAGCATGGAAAAATATTCTTCAAATATATGACTAAGGCATGACATTATGACCAAATAAGAGAACAGGAGATTATAAGGATTACAATTGATACTTTTGATTACATACAGTAAAAAAAAAGAAAAAAAAAAGAAAGAAAGAAAGAAAGAAAAGAAAAGAAAAAAAGAAAAACTTTTGTGTACACACAAAAGGAATGCAGCCAAAATTAAAAGAAAAACACTAAACTTGGTGGGGGGAGGGGAAGATTTTTTTTCTGCAATGAATTTCTCTGATAAAGTTCTCATTTCTCAAATATGCAGGAAAACTGAGCCAAATCTTTAAAAAAAAAAAGTAATTTGCCAGGTGATATTCAAAAGATATGATCAATTTTCAAAAGAAATTGAAGCTGTCAATAATCATATAAAAATGATCTAAGTCACTATTGGTGAGAGAAATGCAAATTAAAACAGTTCTGAGATATTATTTCATATTAAACTGGCTAACGTGACAGAAAAGGAAAATGACAAATGCTAGAGGAAATATGGAAAGATTGAGGCACTAATGCATTGCTGATGGAGTTGTGAGCTAGTCAAGCATTCTGGAGAATAATTTTAACTCTACCCAGAAGGCTATAAAACTGTACATACCCTTAACATAGAAATAACACCACTAGTTCTGTATCTCAGAGGTAAACTAAAAGGAAAAGGACCTATTTGTATAAAAATATTTGTAACAATTGTTTTTGCAACAAATTGAAATTCAAGGAGATGTCTATCAAATGGATGATGGCTGAACAAGTTGTGCTAAGTTATTGTAATGGAATACTATGTTACTATTTTAAAAAATGAACAGGATGGTTTCAGAAAAACTTAGGAAGATTTATGTGAATTGTTATCAACAAAGTGAAGTAAGAAGAATCAGATCATAGTACACAGTAACAGCAATATTGTAAGGATGATCAGCTGTGAAAGACTTAGCTATTCTGATCAAACCAATGATCCAAAACAATAAAGGATCCATGATTAAAAAATTCTAACCCCTTTCACAGAAAGTTGTTGAACTCTTCCAAATTAAAGCATACTTTTAAAATTTTATTTTTGTTTGTTTTCTTTTGCAACATGACTAATATGGAAATGGATTTGGCATACCTCAAATTGTCTTCTCAAGGAAGGATTATGGTGGAAGGGAGGGAGAGAATTTAGAACTCAAAAAATGTTTAAATGATTGTTAAAATAGTTTCACATGTAATTGGGAAATATTAACTAAACAAATAAAAATATTTTAAATGTATTCATAAATATCTATTCGTTTAATACTGAGGGAACCAACTTATACAAGAAAACCAATAGATTTTGCCTTCACTTACACACTGAATGGATTTTAGCAACACCAGTTTGATTAGTGCTTGAGAACTAGTGAGTAAGGAGTAAAGTGTGTAGTCTATTATTTTGTACTCCTTTTGATTTCTGATTTTTTCCCCATCTGACTAATTTGGGTTTTACATTTATCTCTTTTCAAATAATCAGTACATTTCTAGAATAGTACATATTACTGTGCTGTTGTTTCTGCTACCTAGCAACTAGATGCATATACTATAACATAAGCTTGGCAATCAGTGACTCATTCTTCTTTTGGTGATACCAATTTGTCCCTGAGAACATCATCATTATTGCTTATTCAAGAGAGCTGGACTGGCCTGAGTACTTGAGTTGCTACTCATCAGGGTTTTATAGAACACAGAAAAACAATCTCTTCATCTCTTTTCCTTGCTCCACTTATTTTAATTGACTGTTTTCTTTTTTAAACTAGACCTGTAATTTTCTTTACATAGGGAACCTTTTGAGCAAGATTTTTTTTTTCTACCACTGCAGATCAGCAGGGGGGTTTTGTTTTGATTTGAGGTTTAGTTTTTTTGTTTTTCCAACTGATAATCTTAAGGAATTATTTTGAGAACTAAGAGATTGTTATTTGCCCATAGTGACATATCCAGGATGTTTCAGAGGCAACAACTGAAGCTTCTTTGTCATGACATGGGGGCCAGCTCCCTATCAGTTATATCACATCTCCTCTCTTGTTTTCAATTATAAAGAAAATATTCTGATACAAATATGCATTAACCAATTGCACACTTGTACATCAACTCTGGTATCTCTTTGTGCAAAACTACTTGGTACAACTATTGTCAAGGTTACCACCATTCTCCTGTTTACCCAGACTGGAAACCTCAGTGTCATTCTTAACTCCTCATTCCCTCTGACCCTCTATATCCAATCAATTGTCAAGATTTATCAATGGTGTCTTCATACTATCTCTCCTATTTGAATCCTTCTCTTCTCTGATACTGTAGCCACTGTGATTCAGGCCCTGATCCCTTCATTTGCATTATTCCATGAACCCTTTGGTTGGTCTTATTACCTAAAATCTTTTCCCACTATAGTTCATCTTTCATTCAGCTAATCTTCCTAAAACAAAAATCTGACAATATCACCCAATTCAATAAATTTCAGTGGCTCCCTTTTACTTCTAGGATCAAATATAAAATGACTTTTGAAGTCCTTCATATATCTCCAGTCTTTGTACATCTTACTGCCCTCCAAATAATCTGCAATTTTGGAACACTGGCTTTCTCACTATTCCTCACATGATACACTCCATTTACTAACTCTGTCCTCATGCATGAAATACTTTCCCTTCTTATTTCCATCTTCTGGCTTTTCTGGTTTGCTTCAAGTCTCAATTAAAATCTCACCTTCTGCAAAAAGCCCTTCTCAATCCTTCTTAGTACATTCCCTCTGAGACTAGCCCTAATTAATATTTTATATATCTTATTTGTATGTAGTTATTTGCATGTTATCTCTCAAAAGAGACAGTGAACTCTGAAATCTTTCAACCTTTTTTTATATCTCCAGCATTTAGCACAATGCTTGGCACATAATAGATACTGAATAGATGCTACTTGACTGACTAGACAGTGTGCCTGCCAGACATTTTTTGCAATTTCAAATAATTCCCTACACATTCAGAATTATTTAATTCCACATTCCTTTCTTTAGAGAGGCAATATGAAGTAGAGAATAATATACTAAACATAGAGGGAAAACTTTCTACAAGTTAGTTTCATCATCTAGAAGATGAGAATAAAAATAAAAGTAGCATCTACATTCCAAGGTTGTGAATCCTAAAGAGACAATACATGTAAAATGATGTTTATTTTTATTTTGAGGTACTGTACAATTTCATTTCTCCATGTTGAATGAGACATTTTTGTTACTTCAATGTTATCTTCATACTTTGAGACACAATCCTCTCTTACAAAATGCCATCCTTATGAACTTTAATATTTCTTCAAATATAGATAATTTTTCTTATGTTTTTGAGCATTATAATATATATGTATATGTATATGTATATAAATATATTTTATATATATATATATATATATATATATATAAATGGAAAGCTTTGGAATCAGAAGACAAGTTTTAGGCCTGTCTCCACTACTTTTCATTGTGACCTTGGATATGTTCATATACTTCATTCACCCAATTTCATAAGGGATATGATCTTTGTGACAAATTGCTATCAAGTAGTAAGACTGGAAATACTGTGACACAAATGTCCATATTCAAATTCAAATAATAGGTATGATTTTTTTTCTTATTCCATAGTTTAAATTACTCAAATTACCATTCCTTCCCATTCATAACCAACAGAAAGTTAACAGTATTATTGTTTCCAGATTTTTGCATTAACTACTGTCTTGAGCTATTCAGTCCAACAAAGTAATTCTAGTATCAACAGCTTCTAGCTGTTATAACATAAGGCACATCTTAGTTGAAATAATGCAAGAAGTAAAACACAACTTTATGTCTTGCGATAGCATGAAAGGCAAGAAAAAAGGAAGATAGATATATAGCTATTTATCAAAAAGTGAATACT
Organism: Myrmecobius fasciatus; assembly: GCA_023553655.1. NCBI lineage: Eukaryota > Metazoa > Chordata > Mammalia > Dasyuromorphia > Myrmecobiidae > Myrmecobius > Myrmecobius fasciatus. Next base: position 491,840 of record JAJPUD010000075.1, on the reverse strand, counting down.
CCCTGAATTACAAATAAAAAAGTATACTATATTAGAAAACTCAATTTATGGATTTAAGATACTCTGAATCTAAAATTCAGACAAATTCATTCTTAATAAAGAGCCCTGAAAAATAGAAAAAAGAAAAGTGAGGAAAAAAATTTTTTAAAAAAAGTCTTCCAAAGATTTTGCAAATTGGCAGATCCCATGTTTTTCTATATACTTCCTAACTCTGCCTAACACAGCCTTCTCTTGAGACTTTTTAACAGGGTCAAAGTGCATGTGATCACTGCTGTTGCTTACAAAAAATCCCAAAGTTTTAACATCTTTCTAAATATTTATTTTTATGACCTTATGAACTTAAATTGAGAGGAATACAGATGGAAAATAACTTTAAGAAGGACAAAATAATCCAGGAGAAAATAATTAAGATTACAACTAATTTTAAGACTATTTTGCTCCTAATATAAAAATATTTGTCATCTGATGTTTTAACACAATTGCATAAATTTAAAAAAATTTTTCTAATTCTATTTTCCCCTAAGCTTTTTAAAATGAAATACTGAATATCATTTTAAAAAATCCAAATACATCATTTCTGATATATTTTAATAGTAACTCACTGTAGAATAGATCTTGAACACAAAGATTCAGGATTCCCTTTCTGTTGAAGTTAAATTAGTAAAATAATTATTGTCTCTTTATTAAACTCAATTCAACTTTTCATCCATGTAGTTGGTATAGTGTTATATATGTTGGTGGTAAACAGATCTCATAGAAGTTTATTTTTAGGCTTGAAACCCTTGATTTTTTAGTGCATACTAAAAAACAAAATGTCTCCAAAAATCTGTGGAGTTTATGGAAGTTCACTTTCAACACTGTAGCTTTTCTGAAAAAAAAAAAAAAAGAGAGATAACTGCCATTAACTTTTATAATCATTAAAAATACTCTCATGATAGGAAAGTCTTTTATTCTTTTCCTTTAGACTAGTTTAGGGACAAAGAATTCCCAAATGTTTTCCATCATCCATCCCATAATCTAACACCTATTTTTGCAGTAAAAACATCTTTATTCCTTGTACAAATTTTAAGCTCAATAGATAGTATTACAGAATATTAGAGATGAAAGGGGATAATTAAGTTTTTCACTTTGTTCTATAGTTATTCAAAATGAAAAACTGATCAACCACTTTCATGTATCTAAAGAAATTAATTTTATCAAGTCAGAGAATCCTAATATCTTAGAAATGAAAATTACTTCAGAAACCTAATACCAAATTAATTTGTGTGGTAAGCAATTCTTAACTTTTAAAAATTATTCTTACTTATTTGATTAAATATTTTCTGATTACATGTAAAAATATTTAAACTTTTTTTTTAATTTTGAGTTACAGATTCTCTGCCTCCCTCCCACTCATACCCCTTTCTTGAGAAGGCAAACAATTTGACTGCAATTATACATGTAAGGTCATGCCAAACACATTTCCATATTAGCCATATTGCAACAGAAAATACAAACAAAATAAAACAACAACAAAAAGTTCTTTAAAATATATATATATTCAATCTGCATTCAGAGTTCATAGATTCTCTTTACAGAGGCAAATAGCATTTTCATCATGTCCTTTGGAATTTTATTGGATCACTGTCTTGATAAGAGTATTCAAGTCTTTCACATATAATCACTGATAGAAATACTGCCGTTACTGTATATAATGTTCCTCTAGCTCTGCTCACTGCATCAGTCTATATAACTCTTCCCAGGTTTTCCTGAAACTATCCTAGTCATCATTTCTTTTACACAATAGTATTCCATCCTAATCATAGACCACAAATTGTTGAGCTATTTTTCAATTAATGGGAAGTCTTTGAATTTCTTTGAAATTCTTTACTACCACAAAAAGAGCTTCTATAAATATTTTTTGTACAAATGGATTTTTTCCCTTTTTCGTTGATCTCTTTGTGATTTAGAACTAACAATGGTATTGATGGGTCAAAGGATAGACAGTTTTACAGATCTTTGGGTAGAGACCCAACATGTTCTAAGAATGGTTGGACTTCAAATTTATTCTCATTACAGATAATATTTGCTCTTGCTTTTAGATGAGTATTACTTCTCATTTTAAGAAAAGTTCCACTGATTACATTTTGACAAAGGCTTTTTTGTCATCTATTATATGATTTTGTTGTTTTGTAATTGATATGGTCAAATATGCTGATACTTTTCCTAATATTGTCCTGTATTCCTGATATAAATCCCATCTGATATATGATCCTTGTGATATTGCTATAATCTTCCTGCTAGTATTTTATTTTAAACTTTTCTATCAGCATATATTGGGGAAATTGATCTATGGTTTTCTTTTTCTGCTTTTGTCCTCTATGATTTAGGTATTAAAAAGCATATTGTGTTATAAAATTCCTTCTTTAGGAAAGACTTCTTTACTTTTTTTCCCCCAAATAGTTTACATAATATTGGGATTAATTGTTCCCTAAATGTTTGATAGAATTCACTTGTGAATGCATGTAATCTTAGGGATTTTTATTAAGGGAATTCATTGATGGCTTGTTTGATTTTTTTTTTCCTAAGATAGGATTATTTAAGCAATCTATTTCCTCTTCTGTTAATTTAAGTACTTTATATTTCTGTAAATATACATCCATTTTGCTTAGATTGAAGGGTTTTATTAACATGTGATTGGTCAAAATAACTCCTAATAGTTGTTTTAATTTCATTCTCACTGGTGTTGCATTCACTCTTCATTCCTACATGGCAGAAAATATAAATGTAAAAGAAATATTACATTCCTTTTACATTCTTACATGGAAGGATGATGTTTGTAATTCATTACAACATTCTCATTATTATGGCAGTTTATCTATAGAGGATTATATATAGAGGGCACAGGTATGAGTTGAATATGAAGGGGTAATATCTTTTTTTAAATGATGAAATTAAGGGGTGAGAAAGAGGAATTACTGGGAGAAAGAGAAAAGGAGAAGTGGAATGATACAAATTTTATCTGACATTAAAAAAAAAGAGGCAAGAAAAAGCTTTTACAATGGAGGGAAAAAGGGGGAGGAGAAGAGTGAGTAAACCTTACTCTCATCAGAATTGGCTCAAATAGGAAATAACATACATACTCAATAGGGGTATAGAAATCTATTTTACCCCACAGAAAAATATGATATGGGAATGGGAAGGAGGTAGAAAAAGAGAGGTCATATTGGGAGAGGGAGTGGTCAGTAGCAAAACACTTTTGAGGAGAGACAGGGTGAAAGGAGAGAGAAAATAAATGGGGGGAAATACAATTAGTAATGACAATTGTTAAAAAAAAATTTTTTTTTGAAGCAAGTTTCTCTGATGGAATATTATTGTTCTCTGGGAAATGAGCTGGAGGCTCTCAGGGAAAAAAGAAAAAAAAAAAACCTTGAAAGTCCTTCATAACAAAGTGAAATAGACTATATACAAAGTAACAGCAATGTTCTGGGATGGCCAGCTGTAAATTACTTTATTATTCTAGTAGTACAATTATCCACAAGTATTCTCAAAGGCTTATGATTAAAAATCCTACCCGTACCTAGAGAAGGAACTGATCAAGTCTGAATACAGATCGAAGGATTCTCTATTTCTCTCTCTTTTTATTTTTAACTTGTTTTTTCTTGAGGGCTTTTATTTTCATTAGGGTGGAAGATCTATGCTTTCTTTTCACAATTTGACTTTTATGAAAATTTTCAAAAAAAAAGAATTTTGATGTCATGCCATTTGGTGTATATATGTAGTATTGATATTACTTCATTGTCTTTCGATTGTTTCTCTTAGCAAGAGATAGAACTAATTAAAAAGAATAAGTAGGGAAACTATTTTTGCCTTTGCCTTGTCTGAGATTGTGATAGCTATCTTTGCTTTTTTTTTTTTTTTACTTCAGCTGAAACAGTTTCTGCCCCCAGCCCTTTGTTTTAACTCTGTGTGTCTGTTCCAAGTGTTTTTCTTGTAAACAATATAATGTTGGATTCTTGTCTTTAATCCATTCTGCCATCTGTTTCCATTTTATAGGTTATGATTATCACTGTGCATTTCCTTCCATCCTATTTTCTGGTTTATCCTTCTTTCTTTTTGTCTTACCCCTCTTCTAAATTCTTTTTTTGCTTCTGACCACTGCCTACTTTTACCAGCCATCCCTTTTTTCATCTCCCCCTTCTTATTCCCATCCCATTCTAACAATTTTAACTTTTAAGGAGTATTTTCTTCAATGAGCATTTGTACCTCTTTTCCAATTCAGCCAGTTCTGCTTTTTAAGGAATGTTAATCAATGAACTTTTGTACCCCTTTTTTCATTTGATCAATTCTGTTTTTACTGTGTTTTCTTCAGTATTTTTCATGCCTCTTTTAGAAAACTGCTAATTCTCTTTTCGTAATCACCTTCTTTTGCTTTCATTTCTTTACCTAATTTTCCCCCTTAACACTCTTATTTGATTATGTGAGATTAGAGCTTAGAACTCTATAACCTCTTTTCAAACATTTCATAAAGCAACCTGTATTGCTATTGAAAAGGTTCTTACTATTATAACAATTAAATTATTAAGCCCATATTAAGCTAAGATCTAGTTTGTAACTTCCCTTCATTGGTGGGAAAAAAAGTATGCACTGTGGAATTATGAGCTTGTCATCAATTAAAACCTCCATTATTAAGATAATAGGATACTGTCCCAAGTAGTCTTCTAAATAAAGTGCTCATTCAATAAATGGTGACTTATTTACTTCCCAAATTATTTTGTCTCCAAGGAAACACGGGCATTAATATAATTGACCTCACTGGCTTTATTATTTCCATTGTCACAATGCTAAATAGGAACTTTGAAAATATATATAAAATAAAGGTGTTTTTTAAACACTTTTTTTTAAAAACAAAAAGAAAATTATTTAAAGTCTGATACATTGGAAAGAGTATTGACTTAGAGTCAGAAAACCTGAGTTAGGATTCTACCTCTGATACTTGTTAACTGTGATGTTGGACAAATTCCATAATCTCTGTGGGCCTCAATTTCTTCATTTGTAAAATGAAAGTGGATGGACAAAATAGTCTCTACAATTCCTTCCAACTGTAGCTATGATTCCATCCTAAATTGGAAGTAGAGATTAATGAATTTTTAAAAATTGCTTCTCACAAGCATAAGAAATGGCTTAGTCCAGCCAAATATTTGTTTTCATTATAACAGTACACCTTGGTGTACATGATAGATTTTTGTCAGCAAACTAAGTGGAAATTTATGCATACACCAACTGAATTGAAAATCTTTCAGATTAGTAATCAGAATGACTGAGTCACAATTCTAGGTTTCTTTTTCCCCTCAAGAGCAAACTTCCTCTTCTTTAATAAGCCTTTATTAAATCTCCCTTTTCCTGTGCAGAAGCAGCTTCTGTGGATGAAGGGAGCATTCCATAAGGAATTGACAGCATTTGTCTTTCCACCAAGATCCTTAAGGCTTTGTTCTAGCTGTTCAACCTCAGGCTATTCTTTTAAATTACCACAATGAACTCTAAAGGATGATGTTTAGAATATAAAGAAGAACTTAGTTCAAAATATGCCAAAAGGCCATAGGAAGAAATTTTTATTTCTATCTAATATTACATACTTGTTTAATTATTATGTGGGTGCCTTTATAAAACGTAGATTTTTCTCAGCAACAATTAAAATCTTGAAAATCATGTTTGATGCTGTGATTTATCCATCCTGAAAGTCAAAACTTGATTCTTTTTTCACTTAATATTTAATAATGTCCCATATCTATGTGTACATGTAATTGTATCATGCACAAGGACAAAATCCTTATGATGTCCAATGTTGTGACCTTAGATAAATTGCTTAAAATTTCAGGATCTCAGTCTCCTTCTATAAAGTGAGAGTTGGACTAGATGATGCCCCTTCCAGTTCCAAATCTAGAATAATCAAAGAACAGACCTAAAGAAATAAATGTACAATGCTAAATTTCTAGATGATTAGGGTCATCTAGGATAGCATCAAGACACCTAATTCCTAATTGTGCCTGCAGCCAAGCTTCCAATGCTGAAAGTAAGGGGTCTTTATACACAGAAAGGAGTAGAGATAAGAAAAAACTTTCTTCTTGGAGTCAACTAAAGATCTTTTGGAAATCAGTCTTCAATATTGCTGGCAGAGTCAGCTCCCTCTTAGCACTTAGGGATTTATTGACAAAGCAGATGAGAATCAATAATCAGCCCATTCCTAGAGCAATGGATATAGAATTGGAGAATAACAATTCAAATACCTTCTTTGTCATACAGTTGGTAAATGTTGGCCTGAGGCGATTTAATATCTCTTGTCTGTTAACACATCTTTAAAATAAAAGAATTGGGTAGATGACCTTTAGGACCACTTTCAGTGCTAAATTAGGTTAAAGGTCATTCATCCTTTGATGTCTAAATACATTCACTAGAAATCAAATTATAGCAAGATAGCTATCCTTTAAGCTTTAAGACCATAGTGGGGAGTTAGCAGGGAGAGCAGATTTCAGTATCATACTGAAAAAAACCTGAAAAATTCAGAGGAATCTTGTTTAAAAAAAAAAAAATAGCATGGCAGCTAGGTGACACAGTGGATAGAGCACCAGCCCTAAGTCAGGAGAACCTGAGTTCAAATCTGGTCTCAGACACTTAACATTCCCTAGCTGTGTGACCCTGGGCAAGTCACTTAACCCCAATTGCCTCAGCAAAAAAAGAAAAAATAAATTTAAAAAAAAATAGCACTTGTATCTAGTTGTGATGAATAGCTGTGGTTCATATATCACCTATGCCTTAAGGACTTTTTTTTTCTTTCAATTTTGTCTTATTTAGAATGCAAGATACTTCTTTTCAAAACACAGTAAAATAAAACCAAATTTTTAATGTGAGTGACCCCCTAGAAAGTAGAATCAAGGTTTTTCTATGATGTAAAGCCCAAATTTTAAACAAAAAGAAAACCACAGAAATAAGGGAAGTAATCAATAGGAACAAGAACATTTGAAGTGATCTTGAGCCAATTTAAATGAAAAACATTTACATTCTCTTTGAGTTTCAGAGCTTATATACAAAATTTTTGCTTCTTATGCCATCTTTTGTTCTATAATTTCAAAATTGCACTTAAAAAATAAGCAGTTCTCTTTAAAAAGCCACTTATTAAAAGAGGAATCATTTCTCTTGAGAAGAGTTGAATGAGGAGAGGAAAGAGACAAATTTGCAGGAGTAAATAAGTGTATATGGTTGTAGAAAATAATATTTTAACATTCAATCATTCTGAATTCTGGACTAATAATCTAAACAAGGTAGAAAATTTCTGAATTCACAGTGAGTTGCAGAGAACTATTAAAGAGATAATTGGCAGCCTTATTTTAAAAGGATTACAGCAAAATTCTAGTGTGTTAGAACCTAAAAGGACTCAAGTCCCCTACAAACACCCCAGATCTAAAAATTTAGAACAAGAAACATAATAAAGAAAACAAGAGAATCGGCTATGAGAGTCTCCATTCAGGGAAGAATTGCACAAAAATGTGTACAGAATACTACAGAAGTAGTAAACAGACAAACTAGGGTTGACGAATTTTTAACTGATTGGTCTCAGGGCAGAGAGTAGTATTCCTAGAAGGGACAAGAGATAGAAGTCATCCAAAATACTTTGGGCCTGAAGATTGTCAGTTTACAAAGTGCAATTTCTACAAAAAGCCAGGGCTTATACTTAGTCACTAAACTTACCCTTACCAACCAGAATAAAAGAGCAATGTTTGACCCAAGCACAAGTTCCCAATCCAAAACCTGAGACTACAGATATAAGAAAATAGTAAAAGTAGCGGTAAAAAAAAAAAAAAAAAAGACATTGGCCTGAGAGAAGCCCACTTGATAAGTCTATAAGAAGAAAAAAATTTTATAAATGCAAATAGAGCCTTTGAAAAAAAGAATGGACTGCAAGAGTATTTAGAAGAAATAAAACAAAAGAGAGCCAGAATGGTAAAGGACAGGCAGCAACCCAGCTGAAGTCTTCCAACATTGCTATTCGAAGAACTTAAAATTATGCATCAGATCAAATTTTGGAGCAGTACAGCCAACAAAAGATCAAGGTGAAACATTTTCCCAGCTACGACAACTTAGGAGCTCAGCAAGAGGTCTGTGGCACTGTCCTGAGCACTTGTTGGCAGGAGCAACACCAGTTGTAAGTATTAGAGGTAGCCTCAACAGTGACAGCAGCAACAGAAGCTTTGGAAACTCTCAAAACCAGAGATAGTAAGAGAATGTTCAACTAATCAGAAAGTGATTAAAGTTGACCTTTTGCTAGAAACTCTATTGCCCATAAGCAACTCTAGGTCACCAAATTGGATTCTGTGTCGGTGGTCGGTTGTTGTCCTTATTTCTCAGGACCAAAATGACATCACCACGTCAGACCCCAGTCCCAATGTGTCTGACTGTGGCTGATCAGACCAATTCAAGGTCAGAATGCTCTGCCACAGGTCAGACACAAATAGTCCTTAGGAACATGTCGGGTGGATTCTCTAACTTTATGCCTCTCATGCTTGAGAGCACAGCACTTTCTCTGATGAGGGCATTCCATGCTGGGCAGTCCCGTGCCAGTGTTTCTCATGTCATACAATTATTCTAAAGTTCTTAAGAGATACCTTGAGAATATCCTTGTATCACTTTTTCTGCCATTTTGTAAGCACTTACCCTGTGTAAGTTCTCCATAAAATATATATTTTGGGGGCATATGTACATTCAGCATTTGAACAATGTTGCCAGCCCAATGGATTTATGTTGTCCACAGTAGAGTTGGGATGCTTGGCAGTTTAGCTTAAGAAAGAACCCCAGTGTCTGGTATCTTATTCTGCCAGGGGATCTTCAGAATCTTCTTAAGACAATTCAAATGCAAGCAATTCAGTTTCCTGGCACTGTGCTGACACACTGTCCAGGTTTCATAGGCGTACAACAATAGGATCAGCACAATGTCTCTGAAGACCTTTTGTTTGGCAGTCAGTCTAATACCTCCCACACTTTTTTCAGAGCCTCCCAAACACTAAGCTAGCTTTGGTAATGCATGTGGCAATTTCATAATCAATGTGGACATCCCTGGAAAGTATATTCCAAGGTAAGTGAACTTATCATAAGGGAAAAGAAGTCCTAGTCACAGTTCCCAGGGCAAAGAGAAGGACTAGCAATTGTAGAACAGGAGAAGAAAGTGGAGTGGGAGGGGTGGGGGGAAGTGGTGAAAGAAAATTATGGAAAAAAAATTAACAGCACAAAAGATCCTAAAGAAAATAACATCTTAAACAACAGAATTGGCTTAATGGTAAAAAGAGATAAAGTCACTGAAGAATTTCTTAGCTGAATAGGCCAAATGGAAAAGGAGGTACAAAAATCCACTGAAGAAAAGAGCTTCTTAAAAAGCAGAATTGATCAAATGGAAAAAGAGGTACAAAAGCTCACTGAAGAAAATAATTTTTTAAAATTAGAATTGGGTAGGTGGAAGCTAATGATCCCATGGGGAAAAAAAATCAAGAAACAATAAAACAAAGTTGACAGATTTTTTTTTAAAAAATAGAAGAAAATGTAAAATCTCATTAAAAAAAATAAAAAACCTGACCTGAAAAACAGATTGAAGAGAGATATAAGAATCTTTGGACCACATGAAATCCATAATCAAAAAAAAAAGACTCTAGATATCATATTTCAATAAACCATAAAAAGAAAACTGCCCCGATTTCTTGGGCCTAAAGGGGCAAATACAGCGGAAAAAAAAATTTACCAATAATCTAAAAGAATGCCAAATGAAAACTCCCAGGATTATTATATCCAATTTCCAGAGCTACCAGGTCAAGGAGAAAATATTGCAAACAACCAAAAAGAAACAATTCACATATCAGAGAGCTGTAGCCAGGATCATAAAATTAGCAACTTCTATGTTAACTGAGCAAACAGCTTGGGATATGGTATTCCAGAAGGCAAAGCAGCTAGAATTATAACTAAGAGTAACCTATCCAGTAAAATTCAGAATAATCCTTTGGGATAGGACAAATGCATATCTTATTATGCAAACAACCTGCTAGTAGCTGCTGGGGATCTAATTCTGACCAGCAGAATAGATCCCTTCATGTGAGAAGATGATAATGATACAAGGAGACTGAGAGACAGTTGTGTTCTGACTTCTCTCCTCTTCTCTCTTGCTTCCAATTTATTTCATTCCCATTCCACAAGCAGCATCTGCATCAGTAAAGGCTGATTTGCAATTCCTTCAGAAGTATTATAATTCACAGTTGTGAGGGCTTTTGGAGAATTGACCTGCCCCTTCACACTTAGGTATGGTCCTTAACAATTCCCCGTTTTTTGTTTTATAGGAACATGATTATTTTTTCCCCCAACAGCATGGTCAGTAAGTTTGTCCAATATTGTGCAGCTACTGTTATCCAAGTCCTCATGATAAAGAATGCAAACAGCACTATCAAAGTCTTTTCTATCCTATTCCTCTGGATGGTTGCAGGATGAGACACTATAGCAGCTGTTGAATCTTCTGAGATGTAACTTGCTCCAGCATAGTCCATCATGGAGGCAAACTTTCTGACAAACAAAGAAGAAGACTCTAGTCAGAACAGGTATTTTTCACAAGTCTCTCATCAGTCTCCTGTCTTGGCCCTTTGATGTATTGGCCCATTTTAATTACCCCGACTGAAAAAGTCTTACCGGGTTTCTTCTCCCTTTCCTTCCCCACAGGTTACTGAAGGAACTCTCCTGGGAGGATCCTACTCACAAACAGCTCTCAAGAGCTGCTGCTTCTTAATTTCTTATATTTCTGGTGCCCCATTTTGGGTGCCATTTGTTATGGGAACAACTTTCTAGTGGATGCTGGGGGATCTAATTCCTTTCAGCAGACTAGATCCCTTCATGTGAGAGGATGATAGCATTACAAGGAGACTGAGAGGCAGTTTCATTCTCTGAAGTCTCCCTTCTTCCCTCTTGCCTCCAATTTATTTCATTCCTAATTCACAAGCAACATCTGTGTCAGTAAAGGCTGAGTTGCAGTTCCTTCAGGGGTATTATGATTCACAGTTGTGGGGGCTTTTGGAGAATTGACCTGCCCCTTCCCACTTAGGCATGGTCCTTAACAATGTCGAATGAAATGGAAGACTTTTGAGCATTCCTGATGAAAAGACCAGAGCTAAACAGAAAATCTGACATTCAAACACCAAGTTCAAGAGAAGCATAAAAAGCTAAATATAAAAGAGAAATCATAAGAGATTTAATATATCTAAACTGTTTACATTCCCATATGGAAGGATGGTACTTGTGATATCTAAGATCTTTCTCATTATTAGGCCAGCTAGGAGTCTATATAGACGGGGAGCATGAGTGTGAGTTGATTATGTTGGAATGATATCCAAAAAATACTGAAAGAGTAAGAAATAGAGATACACTGGGAGAAAGGGGAAGGAAGGGATAAAATGTGAAAATTTTTCTCACATAAAAGAAGCACAAAAGGAAGAGCTTTTACAGTGGAGAGGATGATAAGGGATGGTCAGTGCTTGAACATTGCTCTCACTGGAATTGGTTTAAAGAAGAAAGACTATATACACTCACTTGGGTATAGAAATCTATCTGACTTAATAGGAATATAAGAGGGAAAGGGGATGAAAGATATGGGGGAAGTAATAAAAGGGGAAAATTAAGGAAGGCATCAGAGAGAAGCAAAATAGCCTTTTGAGGAGGGGACAGAATAAAAAGAGAGAGGAGAAACATAAGAAAATAGGGTGGAGGGAAATACATAATTAGTAATCATAACCGAATGTGAATGGGATGAACTTACCTATAAAATGAAAGTATAAAGCAGAATGGGTTAGAAATCAAAATCCAAAAATCTGTTATTTATGTCATTTACTAGTAATAAGACGACACACAGAATTAAAGGTCTAGAGCAGAATCTATTTAGAATCTATTCTAGAGCTAATCTATGCAGATGAAGTTAAGAAGAGTTGTAGAAATCATGATGTCAGTGAAAACAAAAGCAAAAATAGGCCTACTTAAAAGAGATACACAAGGAGACTACATTTTGCTAAAAGATGCCATAGACATTGAAGTAATTTTTTTTTAATATTACAGAAAATTTCTCTAATAAAGGCCTTATTTCTCAATTATATATGGGAAATAGTTGAATTTATAAAAATAAGAGCCCTTCCCCAATTGATAAAGTGTTAAAAGATATAAACAGAAAATTTTCAGAAGAAATCAAAGCAATAAATGACCATATGAAAAAATGCTGTCACTATTGATTAGAGAAGTGCAAAATTAAAACAACTCCAGCATACTTATTTGTACAAAAATATTTATAGCAGTTCTTTCTGTGGCGGTAAAGAATTGGACATTGAGGGAATGCTCATCAATTGGGTAATGGTTGAACAAGTTGTGGTATATGACTAAAATGGAATTAAGGGAGAGAGAATTTGAAACTCAATTTTTTAGAAGCAGATAATGTTATAAATAATAAATTCATTTTTAAGAAAATTTAAAAAAAAAAAAGTGGATCCTCTAGGAAAGATGTCTAGAAAGGCATGGATATGAATCCCAGAGAAAGAAAAGACATGGCAACCTACATTGATGGAGGGTGTACCCACACCAGTGAAATAACATGTTTTTTCCAGGGAAAGCTAATCCATAGGCAGAATCTCACTAACAAGATTCTACCAGAGTTTAGGCATTTCATAAAAGTCACTTTAATCTGAACAAACTCAAAGAAAAACTAAACACACACACATACAGAGGCAGAGACAGAGAGAACAGAGACAAATACAGAGAAAGAATACAGTAAGGAATTACATTAAATGCAATCAGGAAATGGACACAAGTATAGAGAAAGCAGAGGGACATTTAAGAGAGAGATCAATATTAGGGAAGGAACTAGTAGTAAACAAAACAAACTAACATTTGATGAGATGAAAAGTAAAGAAATAGAGTTAAAAAATCTGTGTTCGGAAGCTGAGCAAGAGGAAGACGAGAGGCTTTGGAGCAGAAACAGATGTTCAGATACAAAGATAACTAATCATGCTTAAAGGCACCATAATGAATCATGCAATAATATATATGCAGGGGCAGCTAGATGGCGCGGTGGATAGAGCATGGGCCATGGAGTCAGGACTTGAGTTCAAATCCAGCCTCAGATACTTAACGCTTATTAGCTGTGTGACTTGACCTCAATTGTCTTGCCAAAAAAAAAAAAAAAAAATTATTGTAATAATAATAGTATATATAGTGAAAGATATAGCATCTAAATATTTTAAAAGTTAATTGGATTGCAAAGAAAAGTAATAATCAAATACATCTATATGCCATTTCACAGTCAGATAAATAAAAAAAAGAGAAAGAACAAATAAGTTAAGAGCATAAATAGAACTTTAGAAAATTGGGGGTAATGGATACCTGGTGATTACTGAATGGGAATAGAAAAAAAAGTTACATATTCTCAGTCATGCATGATATCTTTACAGAAGACCATGTATTAAATTATAAAAACTAGCAAAATGCAGAAAAGCAGAAATGTTAAATGCATCTTTTATTGATCACAATGTAATACTAATTTTAACGATATAAATCTTTTGAAGAAAACAAATTATTTTTTTAAGTTAATGAATTGCTCAGTCAAAAAATTAATTGAAATTTAATTAGCAAAATGAAAGTAATGAAACAAAATAACCAAATATTATGGATTGGAGTACTTGTACAAATTCATATTTCTAAACATTTTATGAGCAAAAGAAAGAACAACTCATCTATATTTAACATGTAACTTAAAAAACTAAAAAACCAACAAATGAAAGCTCCTAACTAAATGTCAAACTAGAAATTTGAAAATAAAAATGATAATAAAAAATTAAACTAAATAAAAGCAGGAGCTATTAAAAAACTAATAAAAAAGATAGGTAGTTAGCTAATCTGAGAGATTAAGAACCAAATTATTCATATCAAGAATGAAAAAATCGAATTCAAATTAACAGAGATGGAAAAAAAAGAAATTATGACCAATCACAAGCTAACAGTTTTGATAATTTAGATAAAGTGAATGGTTACATACAAAACTATTAAATACTATATTAACAGAACAAATGTGTTATTTAAATAGCTTGATTTTTTTTTTAATTGAATATGGTTCAAGTGAAATTCCAAGAGGAAAACAGACATATTTACAAGTGAATTCTATTAAACATTCAGAAAACAATTAATTCCAACATTATATAAACTATTTGAAAACATATGAAAAATAAAGAACTCTTCCATTTGGAAGACAAATAGAGTCCTGATATCTAAACTAGATAGAAACCAACCAAGAAAGCCATAAAGAAAATTATAGAACATAATTATAGAAAATATCCCTAACAAATATTAATTCAAACACATTAAAATAATTTAACTAACATTGCATAAAATGTTAGCAAATTGGCTACTATAACATTAAAATTTATAAACAAAATGTGTATTCTATTAATACTAAGATTGTGGGGTTAGTTAAATATAAATAAAATTGTAGACATAATAGACAATAACTGTAGACATAGATAACAGACATCAAAAGTCATTTAAAAAATCACATGATTTTGAAAGACAATAACTTTCATCAATGCAATGAGCAACCATGACAAAAGAGTGTTAGATTCGAGTTATATAAAACATATATTTCTGACAGTCTATGTGTAAATATGATTTATTTGATTAAGCACACGTTGCAGGAGCTTTCTTTTTCAAATGATGGTGGGAGAGGAGTGAGGGAAGGGCAAAATGGGATAGAAAGATCAGAAAAAAAAATAAGAAAAGGGTAATTTAGATATCATTTTTTAAATGCAGAGGGGAAAAAGGGAAAGCCCATATATATGGAAATACCTTTTTTTTTTCATTTATTAAGTTCAAAACAAAAATAAAATATTTTTAAAGGTGCATTCTAAATATCACTTGAGAAAAAGATTGGAATAAATACAACAAATCGCTATGAAAAGGAATTGAGGCAGCTCCTAAGTGATTGAAAGATAATCAGGTAAATACTTAGAGAAGCAGGAGTGTAGAAGAGTAATCAAAACTGACCAAAGAACTGACCTCCAGATGGTATGTAGCCAGCTGCTATTGAAAGTACAATGAGTCAGCCCCTTTCCCTTTTGAAATTTCCCCTGCTTCCTTCCTATTTTTAGTCTCAAATAGAACTGGAACTGTGGGATGATAACTTGTTCTGAGATCAGAGAACTATGAGTCAAATCCTGCTATTTTTGTGATCTTGAGTAAGTCACCTATTAGATTATATTCTTCTTGAAGTCAGGGTCTGTTTTTTGTCTTTTTATTTTTTATTTATTTTTTTTTTATTCCCCAGCACTTAGCACTTAGTTCCTAGCACATAGCAAGTGCTTAATAAAGGTTTTTTGAGTTGTGGGGTCTCACTTTTGTCATTTTTAAGATTAGGAGACTAAACTAGATGGCTGCTGGGTGGTGCAGTAGGGTGGTGCAGTAGATAGAACATTGTAATTATATTCAAGAAGACCTGAATTTGACTCTTATCTCAAATACTAGGTGTGGCCTTACCTGGGTCAATGTACTTATCTGCAAAAGAGGGGATAACAATAGCACTTAACTTAAAGGGTTATTGGGGGGAGGGGAGGTGTCAAATGATATAATGTCCCAAAGGTCATTGTACAATTTAATCTGCTAAAGCTGTCAACTGCCCTGATGCTTTTGGTATTCAGTACCTGCACCCTTCAATTAGAATACTTTGTAAACTTTAAAGTTCTGTATAAATGTTGACTACTATGATTAAAATGGTATCTAAAAAACCCTTTCCAGGATTAGCTCTCTGAGCCATTAATAGGCCCTGATTTTCAAAAGGAGGCTGTAGATATAGAATAGTTTTTGCAAGTCAAAACCATGCTGGTATCTTCCTCCCTAAGGATGCCCCCTATTTAATCTGTAGATATAGTATATGTTTCTATTTATATACCTTTGTTTCTTTCATTAGAATATGTGCTCTCTGAGGACAGGGACTATTTCCAGGTTATTGGGGGTTTTGTGTTTTGTGTTTTGTTTTTTTGATCCTCTGGACTTAATATCCTCTAACAAATACTTAAATGCTTTTTTAAATTAATTACTGTTAGGAGAGAGGAGCTAGACAGGACAATACTTAACTATTTTTTTTAAATTATTAAACAAATGGGGAATAGCATGGAGCTAGGAAGAGAAAGTGATAAAGAGATAATCTGTGGATTTGTGAAAATCTTATTTAAACAAGCTATGAAGAATTTTAAATATTATTGATCTCTAACTACAAGAAACAAGTTGAAAAGCTTACCTCTTGAAGATAGCAAATCAATATTCATAATATATTTTAACAAAATATTTTTTCATTTAAAGAAATCTACAGTATCAAAAGTAAAATGTAAATATTATTTTATCTTGTTTCTCTAGCTCCCCAAGGTACACATTAAATTCTTTATGATGCATTGATTTCTAAAAATGTTATTAATGGACTGATTGATTTCATTAATCTCTACATTATTTTAAAAGAGTAATTAGCATTTTTCATTACATAACATAAAACAGGCATGGACACATTATGTAAGCTACCTATTTTCCCTGTTTCCTATTTCAATTGTTTTCTGTTTATTCAGAATGAGCATTCCAATGGAAGATTGTTTGCATCCCCAGGAGAATCAAAGATAATGAGAATAAAATGTCACATCACAATAACTGATTAAGTGACCAAAGGAATTAAAAAGGAGGGCGAAAAAAACATTTCATTTATATTCCCCCAAAGAATGAACATAAACTTGGAAAGACTTGGGGAAATCGTCCATGATAAAGAGTCTGGCATGCTATGGAATGTGCTGTAATAAAAAGTTGGGCATATCTAAATAAACTGAACAATAAAATAAGAGAGTATCGGATTTGGAGTCAATTAAACCTGGGCTCTATTCTTGCTTCAAACATTTAGCTGTGTGACCCTAGGCAAGCCACTAAACTTGAGTCTCAGATTCAATGATCTCTAAAACTATGATCCTGGATGTTCATAGTTCTAGAGTCAGAGGCCAAGGGTTCTCTGTGTTTATAACCTATCTCTCCTTGAGCTAACAGAATTCCTCAGTTTTCTCATCTGTAAAAATTAAAGGTGTTAGGTTAGATAGCCTCTGAGGTCTCTTCTAGAACCAAATCTACTATCTCAAAATAGTGGAGGGTGATGATATTCAATCAGATGTGTACAGTCTTGGAAGCTGAGGACATGAGTTTAAATCTTATCTCTGACATCTTATTATTTATATCCACTAAAAACAATTATTTATTTTCCTGATGTTCAGTGTCTTCATCTGAAATACAAAGGGCTTGGACTAGATGATGCCTGAGATTGCTATGGGTCCATATCTTTGAAGATATACTAAATATCCTTGACTTAGAAAAAGTTTCAAAATTTTTTGAGGGAAAAAAATAACCAAAATCTTATGACCCAAAATTTCAGAGGGTAAAGGGTCTCAAGAGAATTGAAAAGTTTTAAAAAAGAGCCCAAGAGCAGCTAGGTGGTTCAGAGGATAAAATACTGGACCTGGAGTTGGGAAGACCTGAATTCAAATCCAACCTCTGACATTTACTAGCTGCATGATTCTGAGCAAGTCACTTAACTATTTGCCTCAGTTTCCTCATCTGTAAAATTAGCCACTGCAGTATGTTTGCCAAGAAAATGCCAAGTATGGTCACAAAAAGTTGGACATGAGAGATACAAATGAACAAGCAAAAAGTCAGAAGGAGAAATGGGAAATCTTTAAAGAGGGCATTGCGAGTACATAGAATATATATATATATATATATATATATATATATACACACATATGTGTGTGTGCATGTATATGTATATATATACATATATGTAATGTGTGTCAATAAGTATATATACAGGTACATATACACACATATGCTATATGCATATATACATACATACAAATGCATGTGTGTATATACATACAAACATTTTGGCTACAAAAGGAAAATTACCTGAGAGTGCCATTGTACTATAAGTGTTATACTAAATAATATTAAGGATGTTATAGCCTAGAATAAGCCAAGGTATGTAATAGGATGTCATTGAAGCTATGTGTGATGTATATTAATTCTATGACCAAATCAACAAGATTAGGGAGGAATAGCTGGTGTTAGAGCCTGCAAGGTAGAAGTCTCCCTGATTGTATATTAAGAAAATACCATGATTAGTTCCTGCTCCAGAATAAACCAGAAAACATAAAGTGGCTCTTGTAATAAGCAATAATTATTATCTAGGGATCCATCATTCTGGATTGAGGAACAAGTGTCAGGATCAAAATAGAATATAAGTGATCAAGTAAAAAGATAATTTTTCAGGCTTCTCCCCTCTCCCCCCCCCTCAAAAAACATCAATGGCTCACTATTACCTACAAAAAGAAGCATTGTTACATAATAGTTAACCTGGAAAACATCTCTGGGCTTTGTTGCAATGGAAACTATGTAATATCCAAAAAATAAGCCAAACTAAGATTATTGGCTACATTAAGAGACCCTATGCCTGTGATTAGCATCATAGAGTTGCTGTATTGGTCAGACCACAGCTGGAGTACAAATGAAAGATGCCCTGACAAGAATGGTGACTGAACTCAGGATCAGGAGGTTCAATTGATAGAATTTGGAGATGCTTAATCTGGAGAAGAGAAGATGTAGGGAGAATATGAGAGCTCTCTCTTCAGTACTTGAAGGGCTATCACATGAAAGGGGGAATCAGACTTAGTCTGTTCTTAAAAAAGCAAAATTAAGAGCCATGAGCCATTGCCTTAATGAGGCAGATTTGGGTCATTTAATGAAAAATTTCCTAATAATCAAAGTTATACAAAAAATTAAATTGAATTCCTCAGGGGATAATAGGTTCCTTCTCACAAGAGGTCTTCAAGCAAAAGCTAGATGAAAACATATTGGGTATGTTATGTGGGTAATTCTTATCCCACTACTTGTAGAAGCTGGTTTAAATAGTTTCTGAGATCTCTTTTAACCCGAAGATTTTCTGTGACAGGACAGGCAAAAAACAAACAAACAAACAAACAAACAACAACAACAAAAAGCCCTCATGTAGACTTAAGTTATATGGAGGCAGGGAACTAGAGACCAAACATTTATTAAATTGACTTATTTAAATTAATTTTTTAATTTAATTTGTTTTATGTTTTGTATATATTTATTTTATATTTTATTATATATAATACATATATATAATATTAAATTAAATTAAATTAAACTGACATTTAAATAATTAGCCCAAGGGCACATATCCAGTATATGTTTGAAGAAGGATTAAAACTCTGTCATTTTTCTATCCACTATGCCTCATTAAATCTTGCTGATCATGTGATACTTTTTTACATATAGAACTATCTAAAAGTACTGCTTGATAGATAGTACATTCCCAGGACATGGATGTCTATAAACAACATGATCATTTAGGAGTATTGTAGAAGGGACATATGCTCAAGTTTCAGGTTGGTCTCCATGGCTTCAAAAATCCCTTTTTGTCTAAGGTTCTGTACTATTGCTCTTAAATTTTCCCCAATTCTAGAGGACCTGAAGACACAACTCCTCCATTTTTCTACCACATAAAATAAACTTACACCAATGTTTTTTAAATAATATGTATGATCACTTCCCTGTACATTTATTTGAGGGAACTCATAGGTGTCTTTCTATATTCCCTTTTCTATGTTATTCCCTACTCCTATTTTCTGACTTTAAGCTCTGTGACATCAGTCTCATCAACTACAGAATTAATCCACCAATTAACAAACAATTACTAAACAACACCAATGTATTTAACTTGATTAAACATTTAATTCACTGTATATCTCAGTCTCTTCAAGGATTAGAAGAACCAAAGAACCAAGTAGGAAAATAATATAAAACAATGGGCTTTTATTATATTTTAACTTTGAGAACAAAGGAACACCAAAGGCTTAAAAAGGAACACCTATTAATAAAGGAAGGATCATACAAGAACAAAGGTAAGGGTAGAGGATGACAACAAGAAAAGGAAGCTAAGGAGCTCAGTAGTCAGAGCAGAAGAGGGAGAGTATTTCAGGAATGGGGAACAAGAAAATGCCCAAAGCTGAGAGATATAATTTTTAGTTTCTAAAACAAAGAAGCCAGTGTCATATTTGGAGAATAAGGTTTAAGAAGACAGAAAAGAAGAAGAAGGCTATGTTATAAAGGGTTTTGAATGCCAAGCACAGAATTTTTTATTTGATGCTAGAGACAATAGGAAGTCAATGGATTTTATTTAGTAAGGAGTGGTATAATAGAACCTGAACTTTAGGAAAATCACTTTAGTCGGTGTATGAAGGATGAATTGGATTAGAGAGAGATTGAAGTAGGCAGAATCACCAGCAGCTTACTATAATAATCTAGATATGAGGTAATGAGGGTCTGTACAAGAGTACTAGAGTCAGGGAAGCAAGGGGGAGTATGCAAGAGATATTACAAAGGTAAATCAACAGACCTTGGCAAGCTTGGATATAGGAGGAATGAGAGAAAGAGAAGAATCCAGAATAACTCCTAGGTTGTGAATGCGAAGAACTGGGAGGATAATGTTGCCTTTTATAATCATAAGGAAGATAGAGCAGGAGGGAATTTAGGAGCAAAGAGAATGAATTCTGTTTTGATTATTGAGCTTAAGATGTTTAAGAAGTTTCTGAAAGGTAAATCGGAAATCCACACAGAGATTGGGACAGAATAGATTTGAGAATCATCTCCATGAAGATGATAATTAAATCCATGGAAGCTGATGAGATCACCAAATAAGATAGTATAGAGAGAGAAAAGAAGAGGACCCAAGACAGAACCATGAGGGATACCTACAAATAGGAGACTTGATCTGGAGGGGGTCCAGCAAAGAAGTAGAAGAAGCCAATAAATGTCTCCTTACAATTCCTAATTTCATAAGTAAGGAAAAAGTTCTGATACTTTAATACAAAAAAACAGGTAGAGAGATTGCATATGAATAGTTTTCTGGATCTTTTGTATAGGGGTTGAAAGACTGGGAAGTCTAATCACATTGTTTCTGCATTAATAAATTGCCATAAATATCTGCTGGTAATGATGCCTTATAGTGGGGCAATGTCTGCAGTATTCTGTCACTAGAGAGTATGGAGTACTGCCATATATGGATGTAAATATTCATAAATTATTTGAGATGCTAAAAGTCATGATGATAAAGTGCATAATACTTCATAACTTAGTATTCTTTAAAATCATGTGGAATGAAAAAAAATAAAATCAAAATGCTTTACTTGAGCAATTTCTTCAAAAGGATGAAACTGACAACTCCAATAACAATAATTCTCGAGTACTTCCCATCTACTGTTAATGTTGACTATTGATCATTTTCCTAATTTTTCATTCTGCTTTTTCAGTTTTCAAACTACCCAAGGGTTCTTACTGAATTATAATAGTTAGGGAGGAAACATGTTTTCACTTTGAGTAATAGAAGCATTCAAAATTGAACATTTCTTTCAAATTCTGAGCCTACAAAAACTACACTGGAAACTTTTAATAATGCCACATACAAAATTTGGCATAATGAAGGTTATAGAAAGTTGTTTATGAAATTAAGGTTAAGAGATCGCTTTAGGATCACATAGTCAACATGTGTCAGAGAGAGGGCTTGAGCTATTCCTGGCTCTGAGGTCATTTCTATATCTAAGCCAGTGAAGTGGCAAGCAGGATGTAAATCATTATGATGGCTATGCCCACCCCCACCATCATCATGTAGGTCTCTATTTAGCCCATACCAATTGGATTTCCTACCTGATATACAAAAAGAGTCTTTTCCTAAGTCTATCTTACCTCTAAGCCTTACCACTACAGCAGGCCACAAGAATAGGGCTATAATGTTACTAGTGATAAATTAAGTGATCCTAATATTCCCTTCACCTAAACAGTAAGTACCCTATAATTAATAGTCCTTGGCAGTGCCAGAGGCACTATGGGACTAAATAACTTAACCAGAATCATCTAGTCATCACCATCCAGAGGTAATGCAATCTCTACCTACTGAGCCACATTGTTTCTTCATTAATAAATTGCCATAAATATCTGCTGCAAATGATGCAAATGATAGAGAAGCTTATATCCAGTAAGACCTGGGAATGAAAATCTTGATCTTAGTCATCATCTGTCTTTAGTAAAAAGATAAAGATGCCTTAAAAAAAATATTTTCCTAACAATATCACTGTATCTAAAGCATTACATTCCTACACTGCCATAAACACAGCATGCCATTAGTTTGAGAGCTAAGGCAAACGAATAGCTTTTTGGTGAGAAAATGAAATCTTATTCTCTTCTATCAACAATCCAGATAGGAACCACAAACCCTTGCATCAACTCTAGATATTGAAACTGACTCCAAGGTTCAAATGTTCAGCTATCAGCACATAAATAGCTTTCCATCAAGAATATCCTAAACTGCTTTGTCTCCAGAAATGTATGTTTGAAATCTACATGCAATCTATCTACTTTTCTATTATCAGTGTGAGTTGACAAATACTATTTTAAATTTTGTCCCGTCCACCGGGACTTTAGTAATTCGTGGGGGCGAGGAGGACCCGACCTGAAGGGAG